>CM056993.1:325298337-325615837 GCA_029891345.1 Dryococelus australis | reverse complement strand
TTAAATAACTCCTGGGACTTAAAGCCTAAATATTGTGGCATTCTGTAAGGTCGCTGTAACCTTATGGTCGTTAAAAAAAGAATGTCAACAACTGAGGTAGGACTGGCTTCCCTTTTTTTTTTGCTTCCTTTATACAGTGCCATTTGTTAAAAGAGAAATGTTAAGGAAATGAGAAACTAAGCTCCACCAGTCTGCTTTCTTTTTTTGCTTCTTTTAGGCAGTGGCATGCTGGTCTTTTTTTGCCATGCTGGTTCTCTTTTTTTTTGCCGTGATGGGGGGTGAGACACTCTACCCTTCTCTAAAACAAACGTGTTGCCTCTTCGTGTTGCCTCTTCCCGTCTCCTCCTGGGTAGTAATCCACTAGACTTTTCCCCACTCTCCCCCACGCCTTGAGAACTGGAATAGGCAATTTTAAGAACTGCTTAGTTTGGTACCTGCTGGTCTGAGGGCAGCACTAATGCCTACATTCGCACTAATTTTAAAATTTCTTCAGACATGCACATGCGCACACACTCGCACGCACATACACACACACACCAAAATGAGTTTTATGGTTACCCCGGATGTGATACCTTTGGTAGGTGATTCCCCCAGCACGTTACTCAACTTGCGCACTCCTAGATGGATGGTTTCTCCATGGTGTCTGACAACACAGTCCCCACAAGGAAAGGGGATGGAAAATAATACAGCAGTACAAAAAGACATCAATATCACTGGGTGAATATGGGACACGACATGAATAGGCAGAATAAACACGCAGATACGTGAAAGCAGTGTTAAATGGCGCTGATACAGCTGGATGAAGTTCTAAGCAGACCATGTGTGTAGATGTACAATGCTTTATTTCTCGTGAAAGTTGGTAAATTGTTGCTGGACAAAATTATTACTGTATGGGGAAAATTACTCCCTTCAATATGCGATCATACAAAAGCTCTTAGCGCACCTGGTGCTGGGAAAATCCCAACATATGAAGTGACCGAGTGGGCGTACACAAATAGCATCAAACATGAAAAATACAAGAACCCTGAATGAAAACAATACATATAACCCAGAGATCAATTATCGTGCACATGATATTACAAGAATTAGCCCTCTAAACGCTTGGATGGCGCAGTTATGGACTTGGTGTTAGCTAACCACGTGGCCCTGGGAGATGTGGCCGTAAAACAATTAAACATGACAAAAACCCTGAAATAGGCACGTACAAATATTACTCTCAAAATTGCTGGACATAATTAAGCAGAAGTTACAAGAAAAAGCCCTTAACATGGACAGATGGCGCCGGATTCACAAGTTGCATGGGCTGCGTGGCCTCTCCAACATTTTCTCCTCTCATCTCGCTTAAATTGAAAAAGCCACAAGGGTGATAATTAATTATTTAAGTGGATAGCATAACGCTGGGGATGTTGGCAAAATGTACGCAAAGCAAAGGTTAACTGGTTATACTACATGAAATATGAAAATCTAACTCAGTGTAAAAATATGAAGTGCGTACGTGACAGCGTCTTACCTCGCCAGCTCTCCTAAAAAGACTGCCCAGAGACAGGGTTCACGCAGACCTACCATGGCTGCCTACATGGTTCACACACGCAGAAGTGCTATGCAAGCCAAGTAAGAATTATTGTATTTAAATTTAATGGCACAAAAGCAATTTCAATACAGTTTTGCAAATAGAATTATAAGGCTGCAATTTTGCTATGTTTTCAATGTCTTTGGAAGGCGTCTTAGCCTAAATGATACTGTCCAGATCTATGGCGCGCGTGTACTTTGAATTTAAATATGACAATTTTACACACACTGAAAAGAAACATATTACATTTTGCAAACAGTTTCAGACCCTGAAAGAAAAGACACAGCACACTGGAAACAATAAGTTTCCCGTTTTGGGAAAGTCGTGCAGAGGTACTGCACCTCGTGCTTACTGCCACGTGTTATTGAGGGGCGGCAAGTGCTGTCTTGGTCTACCTGTTGCTGACTCATAGCCGGCATCAGGTTGAGTAGGAAAGCAAGAAAAGGAGGGCAAAAGGCAGATTTATTATTTTTGTTTTGGTGCTGATAGCACACATCAGTGTCATTATTGGCTGATGCAGCTGCCATGAGGTGGGATGTGGAGTACACTCCTGCACGCTTATATTTCAGTATCCAAGTACATTTTGAAAAAGAGAACTTTTCCAGCTAAGGCCATGCTGTGGAACAGCTGACAGTCACATTGCTCACATGCTGTGCATACTGAAACTGTAAATTTTGTTAAAATCCTGCTGGCTTTCATTTACTTTCACTGTGTGACGTATCATGTGCCGAGAGTAAAACCCATATTTTTTTATAAAAAGTTTTTTATTTTTCGCAGTTTTTGAAAATCTATACTTATGAACAAAGTGTTTGTATGAACGGAGTGCCATATGAATGAAGTTTGAGTGTACCTAATTTTTAGGAAAAAATTAATTCAAGCAGTTTGGTTGTGATAATATTGTCACATTATTTTCAGCAAGCGAATTCTTTTTTTAAACCATGCCTGTTACTTTGCTGGAAACTGTGGTGCAGTGTTATAATTGTGTGTGTGTCTCTATCTATATATATATATATATATATATATATATATATATATATATATAAAATTCATACAAGCAATATTCTTTTGCATTTTTTTTGTTGTATATTTGTGACATTTTATTTTTTCGCACAGTTTTCTAGAACGTTTATTTAGTGTTTGTATCTCTGTGTAAAATTTAATGTTCAATGAAAAGTAATGTAACGACATTATTAATTACTTTTGTAATTTGTGTTTGACAGCTGATAATGGATTTAATCCAATATGGAATGAAATTTGCGAATTTGATGTGGCAAATCCACACTTTGCCTTAGTACGATTTGTTGTTCAAGATGAAGATATGTTTGGTGATTCAAACTTCATAGGTCAAGCTACATATCCTGTAAGTTCAGTTAAATGCAGCAATTATATAATTTTATTAATATGTGAAGAAGATTACTTATTGTTCCAATGTTTTTCAACGTGCATCCAGATTTGAAGTAGTGTTTTATGTGTTCCAGGTGTTATGTTTACAAACTGGTTACCGTAGTGTGACCTTAAGAAATGGTTACAGTGAAGAATTGGAACTGGCATCCTTACTAGTTCATTTAAGTATAAAAAATCAGTTGGTAAGTATATTATGTCAGATGATGCCTTGTATGAAATTTATACAGTTTCTATAAAATGTAATTGGAAGCATAAGTACTTTTTTTTTTCTGTTCATTGATCGTGATAAAAGCTTGTGCATATGATTGTGTGAAACTGAAATGAAAAGAATCTTTGATTAGAGCAGCATAGCCAATGAATGTTTAATGCAAATCTCATAAATTTTGTAAGTTTTATTATGTATTGTCAAACATACTGGCGTGTAATCAACTAATTTCATTTCAAAATATGGAATCAAACAAAAATTACCATCACTGATTTAACACAAAATAGTTCTTAATATTTCCCTTTACATATAATAAACAATAAGTGGCACAATTGTATTGCTTAAGGAATAGATTAGTACCTGGATATCTCTACCTGACTGCTACTGTCACCAAATCGGTGTTCCAGTCGTTCTTGGCTACAAATTCCCCATATCACTACCAACATCCATCTTTTCTCACCAACTGTCTGCATATGGCATCCATCCATCATGACGTGGGCACGCTGCCTTCCCTGAGAATCTCCTCACATTCCCTCAATCATATTGAGTGATTTCTATTTCCATCCTGCAAACTCTGGGAAAAGTGTAGTGATTTCTCCTGCAATCCTCATCATGGATACTTCCACCTTACTTGGTCTAGGAGATAGAGTTCTCCCAAACAATGAAAATTGAATTTTTTTTTACTGCAGGCTTCACACTGTACACTTTATGTTCTGATGCCGTCGGGTGAGACACGGAGACAACCACTATACACTTTTACCTGTGGTTAATGGGCACCAGTGGTGGTTCCTACACACCGCACTTTGGGACTCAGGGATCTCAGGGATGCTGTGGGTTCTGCGTGTTCGTCTCACCCGTGCGTACTTACGAAACTACTTTTACACACGCATTACACTGTAACACACAATACTTAGGTTGGGCTAGGTAACTGACGCTACAGAAAACATACAACTTTTACACTGAGAAGGTGTTTATTTTAACCAAGTTACAAACTGGTCCAGCAGATGTTGCAGCCTCACCTTGTACTGCCCCTGTACCATGTGCCTGAACTGATCCAGCGGCACCGTGTTTGTTGCTGGCGGTGGTGTTGCAGCATCCACCTCCCACATGTCCCCACGTTAAAGGCAGTCAAGATGCGGCTCAATGACTGCTTGGTTGTCAATTATCCATGTTAAACCCAGAATAATTTCCTTGCACAAGTCTGGCACAATGTACACATTGCACTTAGTCTGCAAGTCCCGTTTTCCATTGTCATGTGCATAACACTCGTGGCTACACCCTGTTGATGGGTGGTGGTAAATTGCAGTCGTTGGAGCAGTACCCGTATAGTAATTGCCGGGATTAACCCTTCACGTACCAAACTATGGCTAGCAGCAGTGTCTACAACAGCAATCACATGTTTTCCTTCTAGTTCAATGTTTACGCGTAATGTACGGACAGTACTGTCAGTCACTTGGTACACTTTTGCACCCACAGTTGGTGGACTTCTCCATTCAGGCAGTGATTGCGTTATCGGTGTTAACGGAGGTGGTGGTCGCGGGACATCAACAACTATCGCTGGGGTTTAGGTGGTGGTGGTTCACTGTCGTCCCGGCTATTGGTATTCCCGCCTTGCGTGTACATCTCTTTCATACAAACAAGCCTCCCGCCTGAACTGTTCTACACTTCACGTGGTGGCTCGACGCAAATATGGCCTAATGTCGGGTGTTGATCATGTAATAACGATCTCCAATACACCATTGGTGGCTTGTCCTGGATTCAGTCTCTTGTACAATCCTACTTTGCGCTCTATGAACTCTATCCCTTTGCATTCCCGCTGCTGCACGTGGTACAGCCAGGCTTGGGCCTGTATCGCATCGTCATCAGTATCGAACCGGCCTAACAGTCTCTCACAAAACTTTTCCCACGTGACTCTGTATTTGCGGCCAGCTTCCACCATGTGGAAGTGGCACCTCTTAGGTGGTTGGCGTTTACCTCGGTCCAGTCTTTGCAATGTACCCTATGTCTGTGTAATTTTTCTTCACATACTACCAGAAATGCACTGGGGTCTTCGGAGTTGTGACCCGCAAAAGTTGACAACAATACAGTTCTGTCTGCCCGGTCCAACCTTGTGGCATGTACATCACTACAACAGGTGTCGACGTGCTTTTATTTGGCTGCACATTCCCTACACAGTCATTGTTGTGACACTGTACAATTGAAGGTTCCGTCGCGAAAAGTCGTGTACTCCTCCGGCCCTATACATCTTAAAAGGACATCTTGTCGGCACTGTTCAAATGTGGATCATTGTTTACCCGCTCCATCACATCCAGTGCGCTTGCACAGGCGTTGGCTCCGACGGCGTTGGCGTGGTATCAGACGTGCGCTGACACAGCGCTTGTTCCCAAAGATTGTAATCCAGCAAATGTACCGGTTGCTGGCACGGTTGCTTGATGTCTTCTCATGGTTACTTTGGCATGGCCGTCATTTTATCGCGGTAAAAGCAGTTGTCCCAACGTGGATGAACACATTGGCCCCACTAGGGAATGCCAATTGATGCCGTCGGGTGAGACATGGAGACAATCATGATACACTTTTACCTGTGGTTGATGGGTACCAGTGGTGGTTCAGACACACTGCACTTTGAGACTCAGGGATCTCAGGGTTGCTGTGGTTTCTGTGTATTCGTCTAACCTGTGTGTACTTGCGAAACAACTTTTATGCACACATAACACTGTAATGCACAATACTTAGGTTAGGCTAGGTAACTGACCCTACGGAAAAATATTCAACTTTTACACTGAGAAGGTGTTTATTTTTACCAAGTTACAAACGTACCAAGTGATTTAGGTTTTACTTCACGAGCGTGTCTAGTTAGTCCCGGTGGGTGAACTCCCAAACATGTTGCTAATCTGTTGCGCTCCGACTGGATGATGCTCCGCTGTGTTTGAAGACACAGACTTTATAAAGCAAGGGGCCTACAGCCACTAAAATGGACTGCAGGGTTTACCCAGAGACAGGACACAGAGTATGAAATGGACACGTGCAAATATCTACACATTTAATGCCTACTCGTCGGGACTTTTCCCCGAACCATGTGGTCTGTGGTGACGGTCATACACATAGCGGGTTAGTGCAAAGATAATGGCATCGTACAAAAGAAATACATAAAACAACACCTTATAAACATAGGGCACAATATGAACAGGCAGAATAAACATACAAAGGTGTGAAATCAACTTTAGATGGCGTGAATCCCGCTGGATGAAACTCATAGCAGACCACGTGGGCAGGCATAAAAATGCAGTATTTCTCTGAAAATCTGGTCGATAAACACTGGCCAAAAATTGTATCTGCATTAAAAAATTTATCCCGGTAAGAAACAAGCATACAAAAGTTCTTGGGGCTCCTGATGGCGGGAAATCACGCGTACATGAATTGACTGTGTGGTCAAAAACAAAATGCATCAAACACATAAATTACACGAACCCTTATTGAAAACATTACATAAACCCTGAGACAAAATTATGACCAGATTGAACCAGAATTAGTCCTCGTAGCATGGTGATGGCGCAGATACGGCCTTAGCGGTATCTAACCATGTGGCCGCATAACAAATTAACATGACAAAAAACCCTCAAATAATGATACAAACATTTTACCCTTTATATTGTGCATCACAATTAAGTAGAAATTACATGAAAATGCCTTAAGCATGGGCGGCTGACACCTGATACACAAGTAACGCAGGCCGCATGGCCTCTCCGACATCTGCTGCTCTCATCTTGTTAGCATCTCAAAAAGTCTGAAAGGCTGCAGATTATTTGGTTAAGTAGATAGCATTATGCTCGGGATGTCTGGTTAAACGTACGCAGGGCAAAGGTTAACCGGTAAACTAAAATGTGCTATTGAAACCTACATCAGTGCATAAAGATGAAGTGCATACATAACAGCATCATACCTCGTCAGCTCTCCTAGAACAACTGTCCAGTGGCAGGGGTCACGCGGACCTACCATGGCTGCCTACGAGATTCACACAAGCGAAAGTGCTATGCACGCTGAGTGAAAATATTAATATTGCAAATTGAAGTGGCACTAAAACATTTTAAAGCATTTTTACAGACAGGAATTTTCTTATGATTTTTGGCTGTATTTTAATTGTCTTTTGAAGGTGTTTTCACCTGAATACCATTGTCTCTCTCTTCGGCACCGTGCACACTTTAAATTTCTAATATAAATTCTACACAAACCCTCAAATAAGACATGTTACACTTTACAAACATTTTAACCCTGAAAAATAAATACATATTACACTGAAACAACTTATATCCTTTTTGGGAAAGTCCATGTAGCAGTGCTGCACACATGCTTACCACCACGTGTTACGATGGCGGGGAGGGCCATTATGTGCTGACTGTGGCTAACTCTTAGCCAGCGTCAGTTCTTTCCCCAGTACATCCTCTTAGGGTACACCTGGTTTCTGCATACTTGGCATTTGTATGTCATTCTTTCCATTAGTACTGTTTCTTATTGCGATCTCAGGCACACTGAATTTTAGAAAAAGTATTACTGTTTATAATACATTTAAAAAAAAACATTTTTCCTATACTGGTTTAAATAAAGAAAATAACGTCTTAAAATACCATACGTAATTTATTGTAATCCAACAAAATGCAAGCTGACCTAAAACTTTCAAACCCTCTGAAAATGAAAATAATATGACACCAAATGCAAGTCAAATTTTAAATGTCCCCCGTGCACTATCAGCTAAGAGTGCACAGAGAAGTTAACAATCTGGCAATATGATGGCTGTTGGTTTGTGGGGAGAGGGGGGTGGCGGCAGGAGGATTACCTCTCCTCTCCACACCGCTACTTGTTCGCGACACCTTGCACGCGTGGCAAATGTCTTGTCAGTTAAAGTAATGAGTTGTATTTTACTGCAAAGAAAGCTTTTAATTTTGAGACAAATAAGTCGATTATAAACGATTTTTCTGTTTTTAATAATTTTAATAATTAATGATTCAAAACCACATCCACTGATTTTCCCTGTCATGGGTTACACTGCACTCGGTTCGGTGCTTACCTACCCATTATTAGACGGCAAAAGGTGTCGAATAGGCACTTATATATTATCAGTTTATTCAAAGACACGTGTCTATTGAAATAATACATATTTAACCAAATCAACTTCATGTTTAATTGCCTCCCAACGCAGACCGCCAACATACAATCCAGCAATTCATTTTTAATAGTTTTTTAAGTACATTTAAATACATGACTACTTTCCACATTATTCTTGATAGCAGAGTCTACGCTACTGATTAAATCAGTCAGACCTCGCAAAATTGTACAGAGTCAATAATCTTATATAAAATGTAACACTTTTTTCTACTTGCTCATTATATTTTTGTATTGACAAATAATAAGCAGTATCAAGCTTAGATGCTATGTTAACCTTGCGAATATCAGCCAGATTAAATACATTAGCGATATGTGTCTTGTTTTCAGAGTGTATTTTAATATATTCTTTTAAGTGCCCTAAGTCTTTAACACCTTTCGTACTCCATGAGGGTTTTGCATGAAACAATACACTTGGAAAACAAAACCGTGCATTTCTTACCAGGCACCTGCAAATCCATAATCGTAATCTTTATATTGAAATATGGTTTGTATTCACATGATTCTTTTTGTAGCTTGTCGTAAAATTAAGGTCGGGAACTGGTCAGCCTAACATTTTGATTTCAAGTTTCTCTGCAAATGATTTTTGCTATAACGGGGTATCCAACAAGGCACACACTGAATTCATTATAAAAAAACTTTCACATAATACACACAAAATCCAGACACATTGTAAACAGAATGGAAGTAGGCTGGAAACTGGTCAAACCACCTGTGGTTGTCATCGTAAATCTTCGATTAGTGTCGGAGGGTTTCGACGGTTGCAGTGGACATCTGTGTTGCACGGAACTCAGTGAGTTTCAAGCACGGTCCAACGGCATTTGGGTTTGCGCAGGAGGAGGGAAGTGAGCGACCCTTGCAGTTTCCACTGCCCTGACGTTACCTTTGCGTGCACTACATGCCATACCAACCCCTGCACGTCGAGTCCCTGCAGGTCAGCAGTTGATAGGTGGGAAAACTTTCTCACTGGCAGAGGAACAATGTAACCACACAGGCCATGCGGAAACATATTAGGAGGCGAGGACATGTTTTACTCAGTGCAATTGCACGGATGCACTACACAACCGGTTGCCACTGCCAGGGAGTATACTAGTAAGAGTGATCAACTGCCAACGTGACTTGTGACATGAGAATTTCAGCGGTGTAAAAATCATAAATATTTTTTTTTTGTACAATGATATATGGTAACATGAACACTTTTTGAAACCCTCTCATTTTAAATAATAATCTATAAATATATTTTATTGTAACATTATACTATGTTTATTACTTTAACTTGAAGCCTCACCGTTGGCACTATTGGCTCGGAATTCAGTGAACCTTAAGCTCAAAGAATTAACCTACTGGAAAAGGGTCGTAGATAAATGGAAATCCTTACACCGTCAGAGGTCAAACACAAGCCCTTATTTATAAGCACAGACTTAAGGTTGGGTTCTCTATATTGGTTTGAATTATTGATTAGAGGGCTTGGGGACATGCTTCCTAGGCTGCAAACTGGGGATTTCAACCCTACGACCAGTGTTATATTAAAGTCCTGCGATAGGAAGATCTAGTTTTAATACACGGAACAGATTTCAACTTTCGCGATGTCAGTGTCACGAGAAGCATTACAAGGAACTCTATGAATGCTTAGACAAGACACTGGTGTGGAGGGTAGGTCTAGTGGGTTTACATACTGGGACAAATTAGGTATCACATTTATCACTCTTTTCCGAGGCTTTACCTTTTGTAAGCGGGGCAGCTGCACATGCCTCTTCGCCGGCTGACTAGATAAGGCAGTCAGCGGCTGAACAGCGGCAGACACTGGTTGCGGTGGAGTGATGCATTGGTTGCTAGGAGTTCGTGGGGTGGTGTAGGAGATGTTACCAAGAAAATGTTCTTTAACAACAGATGGTCGAGGCCTAGGAGAGAGTCTCCATATCGTATAATTAAATTATGTTCAAGAAATGATCTGCCTGGTCCTTTTGAAGGTGGCAGAAATAAAGGAAAGTTGTTTTCTGCCTCCGCGGGAGGTAAATTGGCTAGCTCTCGTTTTATTTCTTTTACTATTCGTTTTAATTTCTGCTTGTTACCGACTTTCCTAGAGTAAGGCATAAGAAAAATTAAAAAATAAAAATGTATAAGATGAAGCCGGTTATTGGTTGCGACACTAATGTGTACTTCTAGGCACCACTGACTTTTCAACGTAATATCTCACTCTGTTGTTCCAGTCCGGCCATTACCCAGCAATGGATGGAACCCCGGCCGTTACCCATCATTGAAACAGAGCTTAGGATATTACACATTGTTTTATGCAGTCAAGTCTAGGTGTGGTATCCACTGTGGGTCAAGTGGCTAAAATAACTCATTCTCCAATCCGGCCGTTGCCCAGCAGTGACAGAGTGGGAAATTATGTAGTCTCTCAATTCCATAAGCGGAGGAGTTCCTAGGGTGATTTGGGTGCTCCCGAAGATCTACCTGCTGGCAGATCTCGGTTTGCCTCTTAAGGTGTATGTATCTACCTTTGTAGTTTTTATACGTGAGTAGCCGGCTTTACTTTAGAGCAAGAGCAATGAAAACTCTTAGTGATACATTTAGGGTCCATTAGGGCTTTCAAAGCTGTGATTGAGAACACACAGCAAATATAAGTTTAAAATAAATACGTTTATCAATTACATATTTAAAACACATGTTTCCGCACTCTCCTATAATTATCAGAAATAAAATTAACGGAAGTTAATTTTACGTGAAATGCCAGGTGAAGGCAACCTGGATGTATAACTGACGTCTTGTAATGTATAAAAGGTACTGGCAAAAGAAATTAATTAAATAGCCTATTAATTAAATTCTATCCGAATATCAGGGATTGTTCTGAAGGAACCTAAGTTGAGCAAGAAGGAGGGGGGGGGTCTTCACCAGAAGGCCGAAGAGGATGGCTTGGCTAGAGCCCA
The DNA here is from genome assembly GCA_029891345.1 of Dryococelus australis. Taxonomy (NCBI): domain Eukaryota; kingdom Metazoa; phylum Arthropoda; class Insecta; order Phasmatodea; family Phasmatidae; genus Dryococelus; species Dryococelus australis. The sequence continues at coordinate 325,604,571 of CM056993.1, read as the reverse complement.
GGAGATGTCCAGAGGGGACATTGTCGTTGTGACCTGTGGTACCGTAGGGTAGTATAACAGGAAAAGAAAGGTCGGTGCGAGAGTGACGTTGGCAGGACCCTCTGGTTGACATTTGCGGCCCTCAGGAGCTACTGGAACTGGAGCTGGAAGCGGCTGAAGATGTAGATTGCCTCAGTTTGTCCGCGGTCATTGGTGCGGAAGAGGGGTGTAGTGGCTGGTGCGCCCTTGCAGATAGTTTCCAGGCTCTGCAGTGGGGAGGAAGGGTTAGCACAGCACTTACCCTTGGCTGACACCTCCGGCCTTGCAGCGGTGAAGGTGCAGCAGAATGCCTTGAGGCCTGCTCTGCTAGCTCTATTTATACTAAAATTCAGAGCTTGTAGGGCCTCAGAAGGGTGCAAAGGAAGCTAGCCCCTCTTCTTGGGAGGTTGGAAGTTCTGACGTCACAAGGAGTCTCTTGGTTCCTTATCATCCAGGAGCAGAGGTGATGACATATTTCAAACTTTGGCGCAGTTGGCGGCTGTGACGCTCCAATACAATGCCTGCTGCCCTCCAGCGGCATGCTGTGGAACTAGCGTGACCTTCCTGGGGAGTGTGGTCGGCTTGGTAGGTAGTACACACTTCTGAGAGGGGTGTTGACATGACAGCTTCTGGGCGAGTTTTGGTGAACAGTAAAATCTAGGAGCATGTGTCTGTAGTATCAGTTGGGCCACACCAAAGTACCCTGTAAGCACGTGTTCCACTTCAATTACTGTTTAAATTGGCGTGACTTACTCCATAAGGGTGAATGTGTTCCAAAAGTTGTTTAGCATAGTGCGCTTTCTAGAAGTGCAGGAATACGTCATGCATCAAACTGCAATATTTATTTTAAAAAGTAGTGACAAGCTAAAGAATTGTTGATAGGAAAAAAGTAACTAGAGCCACAAAAGTGCTGTTTTACTATGAAAAGCCTTACACGAATATGAGGCTACACAATTTTAAAGTTTTAAGATGATGAGACTTAACAAAAGTTTGGCACAAAATTATTTGCCGATATATTATTAAAATCTGAGATACGGAAGGTTTTGTGCAGACCTTTTATGTTTATAATTTAGTTGCAGACATTTTCGTACCTTACATTTTGTTTTATATACCTGCTGTTTTTGAGATATTATGCTAAATGCAATTTTATTAAGAGTGAATAGAAATAATATGGTGATTTTCTGAGTCATGGATTAGGAGACCTTTTATATCTACATTTATCTGTATATAAGCTGTTCATGGTAAAGTGAGCACTTTTTGAGTCCCTGGTTACTTTTTTCTTTCAGCCATATTTCATCATTTAACCACCTTTTTGAATAAAAATTGTCATGTTAGTAATAAACACAGTGTATATATATTCCACCGCACTCTGAGGTTAACGTCTACGGCTAAAATAAAATATATTTGTTGACTATTATAAATAAGAGGGCCTTCGAAAGTGCTCAATTTACAGTGAGTATCCTATACCAATATGTTATTCTGAATGAGCAGTTTTTTTTTTTAATTAATGTTATTGACCTTGTGAGGTCAGTTAAACTTGGTAGACTAGTTTGTTTTTTGTGTGATTTTTTTGTGTTTTGTTTGTGTAAGTATGTGTATACATAAAGTTCATGATGACATAATTTTTTAAAGTTAACGTATCAGTTTTATTATCACAATTTTTAGAAGTTTCTAGCAACAACACCTTTTTAACCCAGTGAACTCCAAATTCTATTTCCACCCTTTGCTCATGGTGCTTCACCTACTTTCAAGTGCACGAGCCACCACTGAACTATTGTTATTAAAATAGTAATTGTCAATCACTGATATAAAAAATGTAATTTTCTATAATTACTGATCATATTGTTTTGTTTATGTTAGCTCATGCCTTGGCCTTTAACATTTTGTGTAAGTATGTACAATATTGCATGTTGCATGCAAATGAATTGCTAGTGTGTGTTAGTTTTTTTTGGGGGGGGGGGGAGTGTATTTATCTTTGCATATGCGTACTTCTGTAAAGTGGAGAAAGGTTGTATATGGATCTAGAGTAGTAATGAAGGGAAAGGACTTGGTATGACAAAAGTAAAAATAGTGGAGGACTGAACAGTTATATCCTGCTTAGCATGGTGTATAAATATTACTTTAATAAGAAGCAAAGACATATTTACATATTCTTTTAGAAGCATATAGCAATTCGTAAATTTCTCTAGTGTGTATGGTGATGTATATTGAAACTAATGACATGCTTGCATCATTGCACCAATAGGACCTTGATCATTGATATATACTATGCAGAAATTCTGGTTCTGGACAAATGGAGTTCCTTACATTTCATATATGGCTTACCGGATTCAAATATTTAATTTCATCATACCAAAATATATCATGCTACAATATTAGCTCTACAACTTTGAAAGACTGCATAAAGTTCTTGAAATATAAATGAGTTGTGAAGCACATGAACTGACTTGTGTGCTCAATACTGGATTTAATGTAAATTTGTTTATTCACTTATAAAGTAGACATATTTTAATTATTTAGGCAAAATAATTTTTAATTATCAAATGAATTTCTATTAAACAAAAATTAATTTATGTTTTATACTAACGTTTAATGCAGCTTATCATTATTACAGTGAAATACTTATTTTACACTTTTCAGGGAACCAGGAAAAATGGTAAAAAGCAGGAAATTATGCTGTATAAACAATAAATGGGACCAAACAAAGAAGGTATAAAATCAGAGGGGGAGGGATGTAAAAAAGAGGTTCTATTGTAGTTACACAATCAGGGTCAGATTTCCCATTTGGCCGACTAGGCCCAGGCCTAGAGCGACACTTTTCCAAGGGGCGGCATGGAGAGACATGTCTGCCTTAAATTATCGTCATTGATGCTGAAGATAGCTGCGTTACTTCGCTATCACAGTGAAATGTGACACACAGGTGTGAACGCACTGTGTTGATAACCTCCGCTTACAATAATCTTCACTTACACGATACTCTCTATATAATAAGCTGCACACAGCGCATATTTGATACACATTGTTTCCATTTTCAACCTTTATGTTCACACGGGAATACGCTTGATAAGTTATCCTTTGTATTTAATTTCACAAAACTCCTGTCCCGCCCGTTTCTGCCGCAGTTTTAGTTTCGGGGGGGGGGGGGGGGAGCAGGGAATTCAAACCTTCACCACCCTTGTGGGGAGAGAATTGACCACTGCGATAAGGGCAGTATGATTCAATACCATTGTTCTCTTTTTTGGAAATGGTATAGTTGCCAGTTGGCACTAGTTGTCGTGCTGATGTGATGCGGGTGGCGCGGCGCGGACCACATCATGTCACATCATATTCACGTTTCATGCTAATGTTGTTTATTTATGTTCTGTCAAACAATGAACATGTCCGAGCTTATAAGTGTAAAATAGGTATGTGTACATCCGCGTGTTTAAGTGTTGCGAATTTTAACTGCCTGTGAATCGTTAACCAAATGAGTACCCAAAGAGCAAGACTTAGTGGTGCTCAACACAAAAAATTAAAAAAAGTTAAAGAAGATAGGAGTGGTGCTCTTTTAAAGCAGATCCCTAAGATTTCTTCTTTTTTTGTATGTAACAGTGATAACCAACAGGACAAAGATGTCGTAGACTCCATGGCTGCAAGTGATAATGCTACCAACAGCGGCAGTGCTTCTATAAATCATCCTTCCTTTGATAGTGATGACTTAGAGGCTACCGATGTATGTGTTTTATCATTCCCAGAAAAATTATTTTCTGCTCAAGAACAGTGAATTCTAACATCAAGTACCAATAATTCACTGAACAGTGGCAGTATCCATCTACATATCCATGCTGAAGCAACCTGTACGAATTTGATTGAACCAGATGTAACTAACAATCCTGGAAGCTTGTTTTTGAACCCAGTACAGATCCAGTCCAGTGGGAAATTAATGAGGAGCTACAAGACTATGTGGCTGTTCATGAAATCGAACAAAACTTAGATGCAGACTTCAGTGCTTCAAAACGTAAGTACCCTGATAAAGAAAGGCATGTTTCAAGGCATATTTTATCTTGGAAACTGCATAATGGGGAGAGATAAGTTAGGCATTGGCAAGTATACTCGCCTTCAAGGGGATGTGTTTTGTGTGCGACTTACTTGCTATTTGGTGAGGAAAATGGTATGTTTACTTCATGGTTTAATGGCTGGAAAAATGCTTCTAAAAGGGTACAAGACCATGAGAATTCACCTCAGCATAAAAATAGCATTGCAACACTTAAACTGAGAGGAAATACTAAAGCACGAAATGATAACAGGCTTGTTGCACAGTTTGAGCAAGAATGCAACTACTGGAAAAATGTTTGGAAATGTATCATTGCAGCAGTAAAGTATGTGGCTATTAGAGGGTTACCATTTTGTGGCAGAACATCTAAGAAAACATAGCGACAGAGGTTCGGGATGTACATCTTATCTTTCCAAGACCATTTATGAAGAAGTAATTATTTTGATGGATGAAAAAGTAAGAGATGAAATAGTGAAGGAAGTGAAAGAATCTAAATACTTTGGTATAAGTGTCTATTTCACTCCAGATATTTCACACACTGATTAACATTTATTATACACTGTGTTAAGAAGGATGGAGTTGGGGAGCCAGTTGAATGGTCATTTGTTTTTTATCAAATGAAGGCCAAATATGAGTTGGACATAAAAAAACTGCAAGAGCCAGTCATATGTCAATGCCTTGAATATGTCTGGAGCATATACAGGCATACAAGCAAGGGTGAAGGAACTGTCCCTTTGCTGACTATTTGCCACGTGCAGCACACACACTTAATCTTGTGGGTTCATGTGCTAGGGAATCGTGCACTGAAGCAGTATCGTTTTTTGGACTGCTACAAGAACTGTACAATTTTTTCTCAGCTTCCACATACCACTGGGCTCTCCTAGCTTGAAACTGCAAGGGAGGAGGAGGTCGGACACTACAAAGTCTGTTGAAGACTCATTGGTCTACTCAAAATTATGCATGCTATGTACTAGAGAGTATTTTGTGAGAACTATTTGAGACCTTGCAGACTTAAGAAAATGATAGTTCAGAAAAACCTCAAATGAGGAATGAGGCATCCTCATTGAGACAAAAATTAAATATACTAGAAACTGCATTCAGGACTGCAATCCTGGTTTAATCTAGGTTTAATGCTGTTAGTGCCAAGCTGCAGTCAGTAAACATAGATTTGGGGCAAGTTGTGAAAATGTACAATTCGCTGTCTGACTTCGTAACAAATTTAAGAGAAACAGAAATGTGTGATCATTATGAATGCCTTGCGAATTTGTTGAGCAGAATATAAATTAACAAATTTTATGAGGGAAGGAAAAGGAAGCGCACTCTGAGGCCTGATGAGACTAGGGCTGGAGAAATAACTCTTAAGACTGGGTCAGATAATTTTCGTGTTTGTACATATAATGTAATTCTGGATATACTAAGATTAGAACTGCAAGTGCGAAGTGCACGTTACAATGATCTTCAAGAGAGGTATGGCTTTTTAGAACATCTTGGCACGTACGAACCAGCACAGATTTCTTCAGCTGCATGTAAATTGGCCTCTTACTACAATAGTGATCTTGAAGCATCCATTGTAGAAGAGTCTTTGCACCATGTGAAGCCACAAACGCTGACGATGAGAGAAATGTCAACCTAACAAAATTGAGTAAATTTTTTAACCAAGAAGGGTTTGTTGAAGTCTATCCCAATGTAAACATAGCACTCAGAATGATTCTCAGTGCTCCAGTAGCAAACTGTTCAGGCGAACGCTCTTTCTCTACTCTACGACTTGTGAAAAACTACCTGAGGTCGACCATGGGAGAAGACAGGTTATCTGCCTTGGCATTGCTGAATATCGAGGGACAGATGCTGTGGGATCTGGACTTCCAAGAATATTATCGATTCCTTTGCCCAAAGGAAGGCTAGAAAGAAGAACTTCAAATAAGACATGAGTTATCTTGTTAAAGTTTTTTTCTTTCATGGAGAGCAAAGTAAATTTCTAAATGTTGTCCTTACTATTCAATACCATGTCAGTGTTTTCATTGCAATCATTTTCATAATATTTGCAGTTCTGGTTGTCATTTTTTTTTTTTTTTTTTATGTTAGTGATTTATTAACTGCATTTACACGTTGGTTCAAATTAAAATGTCACACCTCGTATGCTCTCTGTGGATCTTAAAATAACAAATAAATATGAGGTAGGTAAAAATCAAACAGTTTTACTGGAGGGGCGGCACATTTTTATGGGCCTACAGGCGGCTACAAAGGAAATCCGGCCCTGGATACAATCATAGGCATGTCTTGATGTAGTTAAAGCTACATTTTTGATCATCATCATACTGTAACATCCAAAACAATAAAACTGTAGGTCTTTGCTTTGTTTTATGCTTCAAACAAATGAGCACTGCAGCAGTTGTTTTTAATAAAACTGCTGAAAGTAAACTTTTAAGTCAAACATTAAAATGCTTTCATATAGTAGCTGTATTGTATAGGTTAAGTTTTTCAGTATTTTGGCATCACAGCATGGACAGACTTCATAATTTTCTCATTCGCAATCACATGCAAGACCACCCCTTGGATACAATGGCACTTCCCAGTACATTAATTGTATGTGTGTTTCCTGCAGGGATTAACAAATGGCCCGAAGAGAAGCAGCATTCCAAACAGGAGTCCTCTTTGTGAAGTTGACAACACAGCTTCTGCACTCGCATCAATTTTGTAGAAGAATGCCAATGCTGTGGACTCTGTGCCAATATATTTTTTTCCTAGTCCAAACTATGAAGTGTTCCTACTGACTGGAGTGTTTCTTTATCCCATTGTTATAATGTCACAGTGGCCTTAAAACACATGGTGCTATTGACTTGCATTTTCAATAAAACATTGCTCATTTTCAACATGGGAAAGTTTTAAACCAGGTTTGCAATAAAAGTTTTAATATGGTAGGACAAAAACAATTTTAGGATGAACATTTTGTAATTTTTATAACAGTGGGTTTCTTATGTGAATCTTTTTTGAAAACTGCATTTAAAAATTATTTAATACTGTTAGTTAAGGCTGCAAGGCTAACAAAAATATATATAAGGACAGGAATTCAAGTACTCACAGTGTAGTACTTGTCGACAGACACATACACACAAAGAAGGATAACACATTTACAACACGGTTGCGCAATTGCGAAGTTTCGCTGGCTAAGTCAGCTTCATCACGTGGCGAGTTGTAGGACATTAGAGTATGGTGGAAAGGTGCTGTTAGTAGTAAACCTAGCAACCGGATGGCAAACTAAGGTGGGGCAAGAAAATAGACAAATTGCCGTTTAGCTGACGAGTGTGGTTAGGAGCTGTGATCATCTTATGTTGGGGCCTGGAGGCTACCTGGATTCTGTTATAAATTGGTGAGCTAATTCCCAGCTTCTGAATTCTGAGCTATTGCTTGAAGATGGTAGGGCTCTCACAACTCTGGTGCTGTAACAGAAATCAAAATCTTTGTTGTGTGATGCTGCATGTGCTGCAACTGGTTTGTCCTGTAGGTTGTTGATGTGACCAGCTATGACTTGTTTGGTGTCTGCTCTGTGGTCATTCATTCTCTGCCTGAGTGTGTTCGTGGCAAGGCCGATGTGTTCTGCATTACAGTCTTGGCACTGTAGGTGATAAATCAGATTGTCTGTTGCACAGTTGTAGTTGCCTAGGATGGGGTATGTACAGTTAGTGAGTCTGCTATTGACAAAAGTTGAGGGTTGGTGGATGGCACTGGAGCCACAGTGTGAGCTATTGCAGGGGTGGGATCCTTTGGGGGTGATAATTTGGTTGACATTTGTGATGGGTTGCAGGTTTCGATGAACCAGTTTGTTGCAGAGGTTAGGTGACCTTTTGAAGACCAATCTGGATGGTTTTGAGAGCAGGTTTTGTGATTGTGGTGAGGAAAGAGGAAACCAGAATTTTATATCCCGAGTGGAGAATGTTTCTAAGGTTACTTAAGCCTTCATGATATGGGACCACCAGGGGTATATCACAGCTATTGAGAACAATACTCTACAAAAAGATCTCTCCTTCCTGACTCTAAAAAATTTGACCACTTTGCCACTGTAAAAGATGTCCTAAGCTTCATACGCAATCTCCAACTCAAACACTTTTTTGACAACTGCCCCACATCAAGCCGTAGCAGTAGCTCCATTGATACAGCTCTGACCAAGTTTACACCCCCCTCGATGACCCTCTTACCACCATCATATCCCCTTGAGAGCAGTTCATCACATACATACTGGTCAATATTGCTGACGCTGATTTTGCTACCTTTGTACCTAACAGTAACAACATAACCTCTTCAGAAAGAAAAGCCATCAGAAGTTTTCAAAACAACCCAGACAGAATGATACTGCCAGCCAACAAGGGCACAACCACAGAGTGATCCTCAACAAAACAGACTACATTCTAAAAGCAGAAAACTAACACAAGGACATATCTACCTAAAAGCGTTATAGAGAAGACCCAACCACCAGATTCTGCAACCAGATCAATCAATTCCTTGTGTTCCAGGACCCCCTCCAAGACCTATCTAGGGCTTCAATTAAACTGCTCACCCCAAATAAACCAACCACACCAGTTCTCTACCTGCTTCCGAAGATTCATGAAGAACAATGGCCACCTCCAGGACGTCTCATTGTCACACAGCAAACTTTCTACAATATTCCTTGTTGAACTTGACAGGTTAACCCTCAGCAACAACTTCATATTTCAAGACACACTACCTTCAGGTCAAAAGCACAGCAATGGATATACATATGGTCCCATCCTAGGCCGATCTGTTTATGGGCAGTTTAAAAGAAAACTTCTTCAGTCACCAACCAACCCAACCATCCTTCTTTGTGTGTGTGTGTGTGTGTGTTTCTGTCTACAAGTACTACACTGTATTTGAATTTTTGTCCTTTTATATATTTTTATTTAATACTTTGTTTTTATTATTCTTGTATTTGTTACATATGTTTATCATAGTTTTTACACTAGGTTTTACTGTTTTATGGTATAGTTTAATTGTAAAAACTGTACTTTGTTGACAATAGCATGTAAATTTGGTTATTATGCTTAAAAATCCATAATTATTGTGATTATGTTATGTGGTAGTGAGTACAATAAATTTTTTACGTGAATGTTAAATATTTAAAAAAATTTGGTAAGCTCTTACTATGGATGCACTAATTCAACTGTAAGTAGAAAAAAAAAAGTGAGAACAAAATAAAAATCAATTTGTTTTGGAGTTAGCTGTTTTCTGAGAAAATATCTTACATTGCAGTATTTGTATTGCACATGTGTCAAGCAATTTAATTTAAATTGCATTTGTAGAACCTCAATTTTTCCGTAATTTTTTTAAATCACAGTTAATTTAGCTGCTTATTTTATTAAATGTTGCATACTCTATGAAGTGCTGATCAATAACTACAATATATTCTGGGGAATAATTTAAATCTCTTATACACTGTTTCATGGTGCTCAATTAGGTAATTTTGAGCAATAAATAAGGACTGCCATGTAGCAGTGTCCCTGTCCACATACAATACAAAATATTGAACTGTGATGCTAGAAATATTATGTGCAGTTTGTATGTGTAACATAGCAAAGTTGATTTCTAACTACAGTAATCTCTAGACTAGTTGTGAGTGAATGGTATCTTTTAAAGGTTAGTGCAGTATAAAATGGTTTTGATGCATCATACGCAGGTACATTTGACACTTTCAGATATTGTATATTAAATATTTAGTTTGCAGTATATTTTCATCTCTCTTGAATGGACAATAAGTAAGGAAAATGTGGTTTCCAATAGTTTTGAAATACATTATTATCTATTTTTATAACTATTTTTATTGTTAAAAATTATTGCAACTTTTAAATGTGATCTTTAGAAAGATCCCATTAGAGTACAGAGTAAGTGTAATGTGTAACTTGTGTGTTTTATACATTGAAATAGAAGCTCATACTTATAAAAGTACGGTATAACCTCATTGATTCAAAGTACTTGGAACTAAAAATGTTATACTTTGAATAACCTTATTTTAAAGTGCTGAATCCAAATTTAAAAAAAGTTTGTGAATTTATTTTAGTAAGGCAAGGTGTCCGGCGACTGGGAAAAGTCAGAGAATTTTTAAAAATTCTAGACATTTCCAAAGTCGCATAGTTATCTGCCAACTTTGAAGGTTCTTCTGTAAGTTTTCCCAAAAGCATGCAAGCCTTACTGTTGTACAGAAGCATATCAAATTTAATGGTTTTACTTTATGCCAATTTTTTGTCGCACCATACTTCTGCTGTGGATTAAAATGTCTGTAAATACCACATATGAGGCATGCATTATATACTTTTGATCAAGTACTATCCGCTATGTTGTAAAGTAAGCAAATGATACCGTAGTTTCCAAAATAGTGTGCTATATTTATGGCCAAACCGCCAAATTTTTTGCTATAGTGTACCATATTTTGAGAGTAATCAAGTGTAGCCAGTGTGCTTATTCTAAGTTTCGTCGGTAACTGCCCAGACCGTCATGAATCTACTGTCTCGCAGCCGACCAAAATATTTGTCTGATCCAAAACGGTATTCAGAGTTATCAGTCGTTTGGCACGGGGGGCGCAATTGGGCATCTTCAGCTTACCGACTTTCCCCACTCCAAGCTAGATGAACATTTGTGTCTCTGCACACTTTCGACAACGTACCAACAAAATATTACTAGAATTGCTCGTTTTAAAATTCCACAAATCTGTTGAAAAAACATTACTTAGACACTGATAGTAAGCTTTATATTGTTTAGCTCGTGAAAAATAGTATATGATTACAACTGTGTATTTTATAAGAAAGTAATAGTTTTCGTTGATTTTGTGGGGAGTTTGAGAAACTGTGGTTGGTGGCCATGTGTAACAGTATTTTTTCCCTTCATGAGATATAGATATTTACGTGTTACGAACCAGGCCCGGGTGTTTAGCAAACTATTTGTGTATGCGGAAAAGAAAATATTTGGCCAAGGCTAAGTGGAGGAATGTTAGAAGGTATTAATTATGGATTTCACGTAAAACTGTTCTGAATAACACAGAAATGTACACATCTTAAATCAATTATATTAATATTCCTAACCTTGGTGTCCGCCGAAGTGTACTGTACAGCCATGGAAAAACACGTGTTCAAGAAGTTGCGAATTTTACAAACAGTAAGTGTGCATGTTTTGTAAATGTATTTGTAAACTCTTAATATAATTATTGAAATGCACATGGCCTGATAAAGCAGCGCTTTCCATATTTTTATAGTGAGTGAATAATACTGATTCATTTGTCTATATCGTAAATTAAACAATTGTAAGATTAACTTCGGTCAAAGTGTGTGTGTATTGCTGCATCTGTACGAATACAAACAGCTATGTGTATGTTTCGTTTTTTCATTAAAGTTAAATAATGTTATATAACGATATTCTTTCAGTGCGTGTAAAAAGAGGAAAAAGTGTGCATTGGACTCAAACATTTCTGTACACACATATTTTTCTTCACTGACAAAACAGCTGTGGTGGAAGGACAAATTGTGGGCGTTTTACTTTTCTAGAACTGTCTCACATGAACATGAAATCGACTATAACAGAGCCAGCCCCAAAACATTCCAAACTGTAGGCTATTAGGGTCCAAAATACAAATGTACCAGCTTTTAAGCTTGCTTTATTAAAAAATGTTACAACAAATCATCACATAACTGCATTCCACATATTTAAAAAATAGTAAAAATTAATAAGGAAGGGAGTTTCAATCTTAAGAGGCTTGTGCTATGAAGCAAATAACTTAACCACTAGACCACTGAACACATGATGCTTAATGTTAATAAATGTGTATTTAAAGTAAAATAATTATAGTTTATGGAATAAATATTTACAAGTGAATATTTGTACATTTAGCGCTTGTAATAACATCCCACACATAAAATAGTCTATATCATGCTGTGCACAATGTTTAAGGATGGACGTCTGTGATGCACGTTTGTAATAATTATAACCAATCTTTTCATGCTTATTCGTATCGTAAATGTATGTGTAGTAAAATTATAACTCAATACAACACAAACATGCTGCACTGACTTTATACTGCACATTATTTATTTCTGTATCATTGAAATACACTGCCACATTTAATACAGACGCCCGCCATATTGGTTTAACTGCGAAATTCTAGCCTGCCAACTGCTTGTGAGCAGTTGAGACGTCTGACTCCGCTCGTGATGTAACTCGACCTTTGTTTCAATCTTAGAATACCGAACTGTGGTCTGAGTCGACATTTGTAAGAATCTACTGTTTTTCGTCAGAAGGAGAGAGTTAGAATAACTCCCCACACAGTGGTGTAGTGGCTAAGATTACTCGCCTCCCACCTAGGCGAACTGTGTTCAATTTATGGCAGGGTCGCTCCCGAATTTTAAAATGTGGGAATTGTGCCAGACGATGCTACTGGTCTGTGGGTTTTCTTGGGGATCTCCTATTTCCCCGCCCCTCCATTCCGGTACTGCTCCATGCTCACCTCATTCACCCTCATCGGCTCTCAAAACCTCAATGTTAAGTACCGCCCAAATCTCTTCACTCACTCACTCGAGCGTAGCCGATGTTTACCAAACCGCCTGTGGCCATGGCCATACCAACATAGAAAAAATATGAGTGTCACTTGTTTAGCAGTCATAAAAGCATGTCGAAAGGTAAACTAGGCAATATATTTTGGAAACTGTTATGCTTAGAATAACGTAATATTATTTACAATCGCCAAATACGTTGATGTTAGTAACTATTTGATATTCTTAGAAAATTATAAATATATACCCTCTTTCTTTTCCTTTAGGCGTACAGTGAATAATGGTTTTGTGAGTGTAGTTACTGGCAGCAGTAAAATGTCTAGATACAAGAAAACTGCATTCACTTCTATGTGGGCACTTGATCCAACATTTTGTTGGTGCGCAGAAGCACCAGACAATGGATAGCAGCGGGAATGTTTCCAGACAACGGATAGCAGCGGGAGTGCAGTTGAAAAATAAAATGGCATACGCAATTGTGTCAGGCCTTCCACCCTATTTCCAAAAAGAACTTTTAAATTCTGTTGTTGACAGTGATCATGTTGTAGGTTTTGATGAAAGTTTGAATAAAATTGTTGAATTGCAACAAATGAATATTTACATCTGATTCTGGGACAAGGAAAAGAAAGCTGTTATTACACATTACTACAATTCTGCATTTCATGGTCACACAACTGCAAAATATTTGTCACTTTAATTTAAGACATCTTTGACGGACATTAATTTATAAAAAGTTACACAGATTTCCATGAATAGCCCCATTATCGACAAAATTTTTTTTGCATATTTTCAAAATCCAATGGCCGAAGGTCACTAATTTTACTTGACATTTTCTGGAAAATTTTCATTTTTTTACTGGAAAACCTAGAAAAGTCAGTGAATTTTTTTATCCTTGTTTATTGGACATCCTGTAAGGGGATACACCTCTTTCTCTTTAAAATGTTTATATTAGCACTGGACAAGCCCAAAATAATGTATCAGCATTTACAATACTATTTACTTTTTTCGGTTATCAAAGTAATGGTGTGGGTGATACACAAGGCAGTTGAGTAATTTAAAAATGCTTGTATACTGGGGCAGTTGCCAGGTTCTGCATGCACACTTTTTTTTTTGTAACTTGAACCGCGTTGAAGTAAATTAGATGTAGACTCTTTGACAGTGTTTTGGTAAGGAAAAGTTTCATCTATGTATTCTATGTGTTAAAGAGGCCTAGAAGCATGGGAGCATTACTACCCAGAAAACACTGAGTTGGCAGTGTGGTGCAGTCTTTCCATTGCCAGCTAGCCTCTGTAAGACTTTCACCACTGATCTTAACATAAAAGTATATTACACATACGTATAGTGCTTTAATTATATTGTACCAAGTTTTCACAAATGAAAAATAAGTTTTCGGACCTGAAAACTCTCTGAATGCTATTCGTTTGCAAACACAATTCAGAAATACCATGTAAAGAAGGGGAATGAGAGAGATTTCACTTTGCGTACTGCTCTGTGTTGAGCATAACTCCGCAGTCTGTGAGAAAAGCACACAGTTAGCTGGTGAAGTTACATAATCTGGAAAAAAATGGTGATAAGACACATATTTTACTGTACCAAAAATAAACTTGACAAGATTTCCTATGGGAGCCTGCACATAATCATTCCCATTCCAGCATTCCTATAGCCACTTCCTCCCTCTGTTTTTGGCCCTTTTCTTACCCACTTCTTCCTCCTGGCCATTCCTCCATGCTGTAACTCGCACAGCATAGCCAACACCCCTCAATGTCTGAACACTCTTCCCCTTCTATAAACAGGATACAGCTACCAGATGATCAATACTTCTCCTCCTCGCTCCCTACATGAAACATGAAAGGACTTTATCTTGCATAATATCGCTTGCAAATGTACAGGATAACCAAAGAAGTTCTTGTCATTATAGAATGTCGGAAACAAAAATGTGTACAGCAAATGTCAGATACCGTTAGTCCTTAAAGTAATCCCCATCTGCAATCCAGCACCTTTTCCCAAAAGGCTTCCGCTTGCAAAATGCCCTGGCGGTAAAAGGTGGGGGTCTTGGCCACAAATAAGTCTGTAAGTGCTTGCCACAAGGCTTCCTTATTTATTAATGATTTTTTGCAAATGTGTTTGTTCTTGGAATGGAAGACATGATAATCAGTTGTCACAAGGTTTGGGGAAAGCATGGTGGATTGACACAGTGTCTCCCAGTGACGTCACATCCCTGGCTACCCATGCCACATGCGGCATGCCATTATGGTACATGTTCTAACTGCAGTGAGTACAGGTCTACAGTGATGGTTTTGTCTGTTGGTAGTAGTTTGTAGTGTACCACTTGGTGTGGGTGTAGCAGTGGTGACAACCAACATTTGGCATGCTGGGAGTGTCATACAGGGCCCATTTTTGTCACCAGTGAGCACTCGATCTAATATGGATGTGCTGCAGTGCAGAGAAAGCAAGAGTAATAGGCTGTCACACATCATTGCTTGCTGGCTTCTGATGGTGTGTGGGGTACCCACTTGTTCAACTTGAACATCTTCCTTATGAGGTGCAGGTGACGTGTGACTTTCATCAGACACATGGAAGCATTTGGCAAGCTTACAACATGTTTGACTGCTATCCTCTTCTATGGCCGCCTTCAGGGCTTCGTCATCCCAGACCTGTGGCCACCCATTTTGATGTTTATCACACAGTGCCAGATCTCCCATCCTGAACTTCTGGAACCAATGCCTGGAAGTGCATTAATTCACAGCATTATCCCAGAAGGCTTGGTGTATTCTGCGTCTTGATGTGGCTGTAGATAAGCCTAGTTTAAAATCATAAAGCGGACAACCCTGAACGAGCTCCTTCAGAACCTCCATGTTTCTTCACCACTGCTTGAGCTACGGCTGCTGTGAGTGCACAATATGCCTACATATATTGGCCAAGGACAATTACTTACCTCTGTTGTTTTTCCAGCACGTGATGCACCTATTTCGGTATCAGTCATGCTACATCAAATTGATTAGTGTGTATATAAGCTGTCAAGGGCAGGGAGGGAAAGCACTTGGAGCATAAAAATTCTTTTCCTCAAATATTAGAGCAAGTTGGACCGGACCACTAATACGCTCCAATCATTTCATGGGTATGTTTGAGAGAAGCATGTTACCTACCTCGTAGGCGAGGGTAGCGAAGCCTAGTGCGCAGGTGCGTTGTGTGCCCACATACAACCCGGCCAGTAAACATATAGGCAGTAATGATTCATTGTGGATTTGTGACACCAAGGTTAATGTTTGTCACTGCTGTAGCTTGCTCATCACTTTCCTCTCCCACCCCTTTCCAAACATGTTTTTATTGCTTGTTTTCCTTCTCCCCCCAGGCCCCTTGTCCAGTGCGGTATCCTTGCCCTGTGACATAGCTCACACACAGCAACAAGCAGTTACACACAGCTCAAAGTTAGCATGGTCATCAGAAATGGAACAAAGCAGGTCTGTACAAACCAATATTTGCTGCTTGAAACATGCCAAGTTCCACAAAAACTGCTGACATTTAAGCTTGAATGTTGACTGCGCCAGCAAAAAGCTATGAATAACATACAAACTTGCCATATTTCAAATCAACCAAACTGTAAAACACACAATACTATTATTCATTTTTGAAGAATGATAACGCCTTCAAATGATTTGAAATTCAGAATTAACCAATATCAAAATTTGAATTAAAGAGGCTTTACTGTAATATCCATTTGTTCATTCCAAGGAATGATACCTCCTTTGAATTAGACAGCACTTTGAATTAACCAGTATTGAATTAATTTGGTTTTACTGTACTAATATATGAACATGAAACAACCGGACATAGAACTCAATATACTGTACTATTCTGAATTGTAGTATATTATCAACATTTTTTCTTACGGGTCATTTGTGGTGTCTTGGTTGTCATTGTGATACAAACATGATACTGTGACATCATAGAACTTGTGTGGCATTGCTTAAACATTGTCATTTAGCACACATTAGAATTTATAAGTAAAATCAGTTATTTCCTGTAAATGCTTTATTATTTCTTTAACTTAATAAGCTGTTTGACATAAAGTCATAAGACAAGCCAAAAATTGTCGAGAGACGATTTTCCTTCAAAAATATCTGCACATGTAGACAATTAACTTGGTATGTTTGTTTGTCAACACACACTTTACAAAGCCTAATGGAGAATGGGTAATTACAAACTTTTGTAGCTATCAAGCAAACTTTACATAATCCTATTTCTGTGAAGGAAATGAAATAATCTGCCTCTGCAACATTTGATTGTCTTCTTGTACTTTGCCACATATGGGCTGATAGTTTGTACATGTTATGTATATTGCAAAATATTACAAGTTTAATTCCATAGTATGATTTTAATTCTGAAAAGAATAAATAAATTTTTGAATATTGTCTGGGTGCCTTTGTCCTAGGTAGATTATTTTCTTCTGTATAGCATGTTCCCAGTTGTCAGTTCTGGTACACACTTATATGGCATAGTTGACCAGATTTTTGTAGTTGAGCTCTGGATTGTAAAGGAATTTGAACTGGCCACAGTTAGTATCAGAGTACCTGCCTGCTCTTCATCTTAATTAGTTTGTACCTTATTACATACATAGATGTAATTTTTAATTTTATATTATTACATTTATAAAAGTTGTTCCACTTACAGTTGTGCAGACATATGTAATAGAGGATGTTACTGAGCAAAAATATACACTGGCGAGTGCAAAAATCAATTGAAATGGTAAATATTAATACAAAAAGAGAACCATACTCAAAATTGACTCCGAAATCACAAACAATAATCATAACATTTTAAGGCTTGGAGGCTTAGTTATAAAATCACAGCAGGTTTTAGTATCCTGTCACATTTCATTGTGATAATGGTGTTAAAGAGAAGATATAAATAAATTACAAATAAATAGTTATAGGTAATGAAAGGCTGTTCATGGTAAAGTGAGTACTTTTGAAAGCCCTCATAAGTTTTTACTTTCGGCCCATTTGTTGCGTATCTTTCCACGTACCTCTGGACTATTCATGGTAAAGTATACACTTTTGAAAGACCTCTCATTTGAAATAATAGTCAATAAATATATTTTTATGGTGTCTTAGGACCGATTGCAGAGTCAAGGGAAAGCACAATCTAAGAAAAATCTAAGGAATATTCATTGCAGAAACTTGTTTGAAGTAAAATTAACAGAAAATCTTAGTTTTATTTTAAGGGACCAACAGACCACCCTTAGATATAAATGTCACCCAACTCGAAAATTAAAAAATTCATAACTATTGAGATAATGGACCGATTTACAAAATTCAAGCTCCATTATGTTACAAATTCATGGTGCAATAAGTACATAACAAGTATATTGCTTAAATCACAAATTATTATAACATCAAAAGTTACCTATAAGAGCATCAACTTCAGTGAATTTCAGAATCTAAAAATAGACATACATCATAATTTGTCATCGTAACCTATACGATGCTGGTGCAGGAATGAGGAGGGAATTTGAGTTTTCTCTCCCCCCCCCCCCCCCCCCTCTTTTCTCCCCTGTACAGAATATTTTGCATATTTATATATTTGTGTGTTATGTGGGATATATTTCTTAAGGAAGCTAATCTAACCCTTTGCTAATATCATAAGGTTACTTGCAGTTAGAATAACTCAGTATTTTGCTGATTTATAAAAATAAATGTTTTAAAAGAATTAACTACATCACAACTATTATAATTATATCACAAATTTTAGTTACATCACAACTATTATTACAACAAATAATAAATAAAGAATCCAATAAGTACTTTTTATTTATTATTTATGGATTAAACAACATTTCAACACGTCCTAGTACGTGCACATTACCAGTAATGCCTACAAACTTCTGATAAAACCAAATTAGATCATCAATCTCGAACTTGATCTTCCGAGAAAAGAGCACGGGTGTAGAGTACATACTAATTACAGCATTCTTGTTAGCAACACCTTCATGTAGAGGAATACTCTCCCAACAAATTATGTCTCGCATATCTACTTCAGACAAATCCATAACTGTAGGATCTTTTGCATAATGAGCATTATGAAAGAAACAATACAAAAAGAAACAAGAATATAACTCTCTTCTACACTCAAAATTTTAACACACCATGAATCGACAGACAATGATGATGTAATGTCTATTTTTAGAATCTGAAATTCACTGGAGTTGAGGCTCTTTTGGTAACTTTTGATGCTGTAATAATTTGTGATTTAAGCAGTATACTTGCTATGTACGTATTCTGCCATGAATTTGTAACATAATGGTGTTTGAATCTTGTAAACTGGCCATTATTGCAATAACTATGATTATTTTAAGATTAGAGATGGGTGAAATAACCTCAAAGTGTAATGGAAGCCGCGATGTGGCGTCCTAATATTACAGATGCCGGCCGTAAACATATGGGGCCGCCAACCGGATGTTAGGATTTTTTCTGTAGTGATCTTACTGTACATGTTTGTCTTATTGAATGTATGTATTAATCTTTGGAATTAATTTGTTATACAAGTTCAGCACAATTGTATCAGAATTCACTTAACCGGGGCTGGCCGGGATGACTTGGCAAGTCTTAAAGACAGCTGCGAGCTTAGTTCATGCTTACAATTTTACGAATGTGGTGGAGTGAGGATGTTAGTTCCTCTTTACCCGCTGCAATCAAATGAAAGACAACTGGATGGACAAGCGCCCCCCCACGGGCTTTTACAACCCCCACTCTGAGGAGCTTGCTCCAGTGATGATGAGCAGCGGCAGATTTCACTTCCCTCTGTCTCATTAAAGACACACCACATAATACTGTGAAGGCAATACCGTGTTTCTAGGTATTATCATCAAAAGGTTTGCCATAATATTTTGACAGTAAATGTTGATATTAATAAAGAAGATGATTCATGGTGTGTTAAAGTGTTGAGTATAGGATAGAGTTATATTCTTGTTACTTTTTTTTCTTTTTAGCACTTACTAACAGAGTATTTACTTATAGGTTAAAATCACGATCATTTGGTTACCTTAAACACCCTCATCGACAAAAAAAAAATTTTATGTAGGTACACTGGGGGAAAAGTACTAACACAAAAGTTATTTTGTGTAACAGCAAAAGAACGCTCTTTCGTACCTTTGATACAAAATCATGTGAGTAGAACTCTGCAGTGAGCTTGCAAAATTTATTTTTCAGTGCAGCAGAATTCGTATCACACTTCTTAATTTCAATGGTTTAATTTTTTGGAATTAGTTGGCACAATACATCTTTTTCTTCTGTGGTGAAAAAATTTTTACGGGATGTCATTACTTAAAGACAAAGATGGCCAAAGAAAATAAACAAAACTTCTTCTTTACCTCTTAGTGCCAACATGATTACAATTATTTTGTGATTTCAAGGTGGTGCAACAGAAGAATTTTTTTTCCCCCCACCATGTGTGTGTGATACCACTTCAACTTAAGTTTTTTCTCACTACAGAAATCTTTAATGGAGAACTGTGCAACACTGAAGACAAATCTTAGATTTTTCTTAAATAATATCTTACCTTTATCTTTCTCTTAACATTTTTCTCATGCAACTGTGAAATCGACCCTTAGACATTAACTTCAAAGTGCAGTGGAATATACACACCGTGTTTATTAATTACATGGAAATATTTATATAAAAAGGTGGTTAAAGGATAAAAATAATAATTTATGAAAGGGAAATGTAACTAGGACGTCAAAAGTGCTCACTTTATCATGAACAGCCTATATCAAAATAAACAATGCCATGTGACTTTCAGCTGGTGTTTACATCAGCTGGTCCATATGTCTACTGCATACTTTAACAAACAACAAAAATAATAAATACTGTAATCAGTACTATAAAGATGTGCATGTTAATTTCAGTAACTAATATTGGTTTATGAAT
The DNA here is from genome assembly GCA_029891345.1 of Dryococelus australis. Classification (NCBI taxonomy): domain Eukaryota; kingdom Metazoa; phylum Arthropoda; class Insecta; order Phasmatodea; family Phasmatidae; genus Dryococelus; species Dryococelus australis. The sequence continues at coordinate 325,584,052 of CM056993.1, read as the reverse complement.
ATTGCCTGATGTTCATGATTCTTTTTCTATTTAGATATAAATGAATGCCTTTAACTGTGGTTAACACTTCCGAGGTCACATGAAAATATATTTGGTTTAGGTTGTCAACTGAATAGCATAAGAGTTAAACATTTACCATTTTTCTAATTATAAAAACAACACCAAGACGTTTTGAATGTACACCTTTAAAAAAAAAGTGTTAAAAGCAGAAATGCTCACCCATTATATGTTTCTGTCATACTTATAACAAAAGTACACTTTTAGATAATAAGTTGACACTCTCTACCCTTTTAACTTTTCTAAACCTCTGGTTATACTATGTTTACGCCCCTCACTTGGGTCAGTGGGTGCACTCTTTATACCTCATGAGGAAAGCGAAGGGAGAAGAGCACATAGCTGGGTTGGGGTAAGTAATAAACACAAACTCTGTCTAATATGTTTGAGTGCTGATTCCCTCTTCTATACTTGGTTATGTGAACTTCCTCCTGAATTGTGATCGTGTTTCAATGTGGGAAAGCTTGGCTGAGTCGCGAATCTGCCCACATTGGGAGATCTAGGGGGACACTTTCTAGGTGGAGGAGTTGTAAATGGAAGAGGGGAATCAAACCCCAGAGTGAGTCTGACCACATAAACTTCCCTACCAGGGAGTTTGATCCGGCTCGCCGTGAAGGTTAACAAAATGCGCAATAACAGCTGTCACTAAATAAAAGGGTGAACAACAGAGTATGTGGTAATCAATGAAATGTGACTGAACTTCTCTCTGCAATCCTCACTCGTGCTCTCGGGTACTTCCCGGGTGTTTATAAGGGACCGGTCTGGTAGGCTTCCTAGTGAGGACGAAATCCGGGATAGTATTTGCTACTGTATGTGGCCGGGCGGGTTTTGGTGGGGCTTTGATAACTATCAGTTTCCCAGCCGTGGTGCGTATGGTGCAGGTAAAGCTTGAATCACTAGGGATGGTATATCGCTGTGGTGGGAATTTAAGGTTGTGTTCCACCTCTCGTTTTTCTAGGTGACTCATGCGCTCCAGATCTGACCAAGGCCAACAAATACCTAGCATGTGATTGAGATATGAGCTACAGTCATGTGATGAAGGGCAGTTCTTTCTGATGTTTGCTACGGTAGGTTGGAGGTTCTGTAATATTTCAGTGTATACACAGGTAGTTACAGTAGTTGCAGGTGTTATTAATTTTCCTTTGTAGAGCCCATCAGGCTAATCTGCGAATTTGGCTACTACGCCCTCCATTCTTTCGTGGCATTAGCAATACTGATAGATAAAAATAAAAATCAGAATACAATTGGCCTGCAATTATCACTCAAATGCAAAATGGCGCACACTTGGTTTATCCTGCATTGCTCAAGCCCTCCTGGGTTCAGTCTTCTACAGATGATCTGAGGTAATGAGCGTTCAGAAGTTCCGGATAGCCAGAGCGGATCTCTTGGGAGGCACCAGGAGTCCAAAGTATGTTCAATCCACTCGTATCTCGTAGCTGTACTGAAAGAGCCACAATAGCAATTTATAATATTTTGATATTGAATCTGGATGATTTGTAATAGGTGATAAAATAAGTTAGTAACGTGGGGTTCAATTTAATACACACACATTTATTTACGTACTGTGAAAGCATGGGGATGTATAGTTCTGTACATCAATAATATTTAATAATTTCAGTTATTAATTTTTTTTATCAATGCAGGTGGAGGCGAACCTGCGTATGAGAATGAAATTAATTAATTAAAAAGGCCAAAATGCTAATGTGATTTGATCGTTGAGCGGTGACAATCCAGAAAGGACGACAATACGACCTGCTGCCGCGGAGTTCAATGGAGTAACTCATGGTAAGGGGAAACAGGTGTAAGATGTCGTGTACCTCTGGCTGCTGGAGTCGTGGTGAACGTCTGACGGCGTAGGCGTCGCGAGAAATCTTCCAATCTCTGGAGCGTTTTCTCAGTGAGTTACGGGGACGGAGATAAATAGCATGAACAGCCTTTCGAGTCTTCTTGCAGACTTGGAGAGTCTTATGCATACTGGAGCCCTCTGACCTTACTCAGGTCAGCGAGCCAATGGAACTCCTGAGCTGCAGTTTCGCGTCTCCTATACCAAAATCAGTTTGTAGGCTGCCCCAGGAGTGCAGTGCTTGCTAGCCTCGTCTCACAGGGGTTGTTTAAATTAGAGTAGTGGGCTGCGCCACAATTTCTTATCTCCCTGTCTCGAGGCTGATGACATTTACCACCTTTCCAAGAGACTCAGGCAGCAGACATCAGCTGCAGGGTGCTGCTCTCCTGTAGCATCCCTGCTAACTAGCTTCTCTAGCTTTTGCTTGTTGATGACTCGGTGGATAAAACAATCTCTTCCATGATGGTGGCGACCACATGTTTGCCTTTGAGTAAGCAGTACAATTTAAATTAATTATCTAAGTGTCTGTAGTTGTCCATAATACTTGGACCTACCCTGTAGCCACGAGATTTATTGACTGCCGGTGTGTGACTTGCCCCTAATTATTATCAACGTGTGATGATGGGGAAAAGTCATAAAGTAGAGAGCGCACATGCAATGCGCAGGAGTGTGACATGCATCAGAGTAGAACTACAATGCATAAATACCTCACAAATCAATATTCTAATACAAAATTATGCACAAGCAAAGGGTTGGCATTGTTATTACCTTACGAGTAATGAAAACTATTATCATGTCATGAAACTAAATGGCTGGATAGAATTTATTGAAATTTTTAAAGCATTCTTTCACAGTAATAATTATCACTTGATGCAAGTTTTGTGAAAATTTGTCCAGCCACGCAGTTTTTTAAGTACATATGCTAATGGTTTCTCCGAACCTACTGCTTTACTTACGAAAAAATACAGATTTTCACTTATAAAATTGAAATGCCTGCACTGAAATGAATATAACTTCACCAGAATACGAAAAACACAATACCTAGTTGATGGCAATTTCATTTTATGAAACTGCATCTACACATTTAATGCAGAATCTAATTTTGCGCCAAATCACTTACCTTGAAGGTTAGTCGTGGAAGCTAGTACTTACTGTTTGATAAATCGCCTCATACAGATTAAATTGTTCTGACAGACGTGATTTTGTTTTAATGTACTGTTTCACTTGCAGTAGAAACATTTTCATGGTGTTAATTGGTTCAAAATGAGTGACATATGTGTCAAGGAATTTACTCATAAACTGGGAATTGCGTAAACACTGTCACACTTGCAAATTTATTTATGCTTTCAGAATTGCAACACATATCACAAATATAACAAAACACTTCCAAAGTTTCTTCAAGTTTATTAGAGACATAAAATTTATACAGACTTAAACAGCATGAAGTAGCACATGGTCCAGGTTGGCAAAATTTTGTATATTTCAAGAATTTCTGGGACAATAAACTATGTGGAAATGCAGCAGAAAGCAATAACAAACAATCCCACTTCACTCAGAATATATATAAAAATGTTTTATTTATTGCGTTAAAGGATACTTTTTTTCCTTTAAGACAAATAACAGTAAGCAGGTTGTACTCTTATGAGCTCCACCAGTACTTCTTTAGATGTAATGTCACAATGGATATTGTGGGATGTCAAAAAAAAAAGCACAGTAAAGCTTCTGTTTACCGAACTAATTGTGGTGTGGGGAAGTATACTCCCATAAACCAGAAAGTCTGGTAATTGGCAAAGTACAAAAAAAGTGTACAATACTAAATATTTTAGCAGCTCACTTTAGCATTAATGTTTTCAAGGCGGCAAAGATGTTTGTGCAACCAGGAGGGATGATGAGCTGTATTTCTGGTAATTTATTACAGACCATTAGTTGTCCGAGGGAAAGAAAGGAACAGCATGAGCTTCTGTATTTGACATATTTTCTGAGCATAAGCTGAGAAGTATTTGCGATGACATTAACGTATACCATGAAGTTCTTTGTTTTATTTTTGTGCAGTGCCATTAAAACTTTCATCTTTGTATTTCAGTTTCAGAATAAGATTACAAAGAGAAATTGGCCCATCTTTAGTTTTTATGTTATTATAATGTGTTTTATGCATTAAAATTAATGTATTGTTAGTTATGCAAAGTGTTTTGTAATAATTATTTGATGTTGTAAATGTGTGTAATTGCAGGTGTATTTTTTTTTATGGAATAAGTGTGTGTTGAATATTGATATATTAGCGTGAATAAAATAATGCACATGTAGGAGAAGTATGTTAATTTTGTACAGATTCTTTATTATTTATATGTGGAAGAAACTTGTAATTCTTCAAGTGGTAGGTACAGTTAATGTTATTTATGCTATTGTATGTTGACAGTGTTTGTTAGGAGACATGATATTTTGTGAAAAAGTCTGATGAATTGATAGTTTTTTTATAACTGTAATTATTGTAAATGTAGATTATTTTATTGTGCATCTGTATTAAATTTTAATATAAAACTTTAAATCAGGATTTTAATAACATGCATAGAATAAATTATAAAAACATTAGATTGTTGTTCCTTAGTTGAAAGAGTTTAAAGTTTCATATTAGGAAAAGTATATATTTTTACAGTTTAATAACAGTCAGGTTAATTAACTGTTTTCAGCTGTTACATGTGATTGATGTAATTAAATGTATTAACATGTGTAAATGTGAAACGAACTTAATAAATATTGACATGTATTGAACCACCATCATTTAATGGCTTGCTCCCCAAATAAATTCATTTTACAGTTTTTAATTTTGTAAGACTACTCGAAGGGAAAAATCTAACTTTTATATTTATGCCAAACTGTTAAATGTGTAGATTCTACTTGTAATGATATTAGCTTCAAAATAAGTGTAAGATCCATGGTTTAAACATAAGTCACATATACAGGTGGGATGATACCATGTTTTCGTTACTCGTTACAGTTTTCAGCTGAATGCCTTCGATACCTGATACACTTGGGTAAAAAATTTCAATAATACAATCAAATTTTTGTAAACTTCATTTTCATTGCTCTCAACCACATTTATGATAAAAGTTTAAAATCAAAGAAAAATCACACAAGACAATTGACGCCGTCGGGTGAGACACGAGACGAACGATGACACAAATACTTATTGCTAATTTGGGCACCAGCAGTGCTTCCCAATCAACGCACTATTGAGACTCAGGGTTCTCAGGGATGTTGTGTGTTCTGTGTGTCTGTCTCACTCATGTGTACTTACAAACATGTTAGCAATACTAAACTTTTAATAAAATCACTGAAATAAACAATGGCTAAAACACATGTGGCTAGGACACTGTCACTACTGGATAAAAAAAATTGAGTTCACTGTAGACTTGTTTTTATTGATATTGTTTATACACATCAACATGCCAATGAAATGATTATCTCAGTCATGACTAGCCAATTCCGCTTGGGAGCTCGCCAACCCGTAATTAATCTAGCGTATGCTTAAATGGATGATCTCACCGAAGTGCGTGAAAGCACAGCCTTCACAAGGGTAGAGGGCCAACAGCCGCTAGGTTGGACTGATGGTTTTTCCCTGAGAACAGGACACGGTAAATTACAAATGAATACCCTTAATACACATTAACACGAGTGATTACTCTGCATCACTAACCAAACTCGTCGGGGCTCACCCTCCAGCACATGGTTAGTGTGGTGACTGCCTATACACAGAACCGGCTAAGACGGGAGTAATTGCACCATACACTAATTACACAATTACATAGACCCTTGAATGAGATATGAAATAAGATGGGACACATGATGAATATTCACAATAAACACACGTGTTAAAACAAGCTTAGGTGGCGCGGATGCTGCTGGATTAAGTTCGTAGTAGACTACGTGGTGCAGGTGAAATTGCAATAATTCTGCGTGGAAACTGCAAACTAAATTCAGATAAAATATTAGTTGTGTTTGGCAAATGGTTCTCTTTACGATTAGCGTTGTTACAGGCTTGTAACATGCCTGATGGCAGTAAAATCAAACATTACTGTGACCATGTGGTCAAGTACAAAAAGCATCAATTTACGTGAAAAATACATTAAGCCCTGAATGAAAAATACATAGAACCCTGAAATAAATGATTGCACATACAATGTTACATATAAGCTTTTAAAATGCAACGATGACGTATACAGAGACTTATTTTCAGTTGGCCACGTGGTTATACGTAATGTTGCCGTAAAATATTCAAACACGAAAATTACCCTTAAATACATACAGAAAAATAAAGCTCTTAAAATTGCGTGAAGCAATTATGCAGAAGTTACAATGAAATGCCATTAACATAGGCAGATGGTGTCTGATTCAAAATGTGCGGGTCGCTTGACCTTAACAATCTCTTTCTCCTCGATTAAGTTAAAAATGCCACAAGGGCGTAAGAAATTAGTAAAATGGGAGCATAATGCTGGGGAAAATGTCTGGGAAAAATGTACGCAAGCAAAGATTAACTGGTTCACTACATGAACGATGAAAACCTACATCAGTGAATAAATGTTGTAGTGCGCACATGACAGTGTCTTACCTCGCCAGCTCTCCTCGACAGACTGTCCAGATACCAGCGTTGCATGGACCTATCATGGCCGCCTACGGGGTTCACATAAGTGGAAGTGCTATGCACACCGAGTGAAATATTTTTTAGTGAAAAATAAAATGGCACAAATTAAATTAGAAATTGTTTTACATTTCTATAATTTTGTTGCGAATTTCAATATTATTTTAATGTCTCTTTGTGATGGCGTTCATACCAGAATATTAAGTGTTCTTAATCTGGGCGCCACAGGCACTTTGAATATTCATAACCAAACAATTAAAATTAGTACAAGCACTTTAAAAATTTTAAGACATATTAAACACTGTAAAGACAATATAACACATTTTACCCTGAAATTAACATTTATAGGAAAGTTCAAAATTGTCTGTCTCTGTGCGCACGTGCGGTACATGTGACACATGAGTGCCGTCATGGGCTCTAGTGCCGCTGGCTGTTAGCCGGCATCACAATATTACAAATGATGGAAACAAATTTGAAATTTTTATAACTTTATCTATGGTAGGCCTGTCATGTGTTTTTAAATTATAAATATTTATATGATACTAAAAAAACACATCAGGCATGTCAATTTTCGAATTAAGAAAGTTTAAAAATCTTTATTTTAAAAAAATGAGCATTATATTTTTTCTGGATTAAGTCTGGAATTGTTTATCGCCAGATAAAAAACAATGGCAATTCTTCCGCTACCAGAAGTAAGATTAATTTATTACACTGTTTGTTGTTTTGCGTTGGTAGTTTTCTCAGAATGTGTGCACACAAAACATGTTGACGCCGTCGAGTGAGACATGAGATGAACGATGACTTACTGGTTAGTGGGCGCCAGCGGTGTTTCCCAGACACCACACTGTGAGACTCGGGGTTTGCAAGGATGCTGTGGGTTCTGTGTGTCCGTCTCACCAGAACGTCTTTACAAAACACTTTGCATTACTAACATTTATGAAAAACACTGTACTTAGTAGCTATGCTAAGCGACAATGCTACAAGGAAACATATGATTACACTGAGATCACATCGTGCCAGGGTGAATTATGGTTAACCTTGGGCGTGACTAGCTACCTCCGGTGGGCAATTCCCCCAGCTCATTTAACTACCGCACTCCTAGATGGATGATTTCTCCATGGTGCATGAGAGCACAATCTGGACAGGGTAAGGGGTCTACAGCCACTGTGATGAACTGCAGATTTCACCCAGAGACAGGACACGGAGCATGAACATCAACACTACACGTGCGTTTATTCTCGTCGCTAACACCTACTCGTCGGGACATGTCCCCGAACTACGTGATGTGTGACGACTGTCTATACACTTAGCGGGCTAGGACGGGAAATAATACCACCATACAAAATACATCAATATCAATTACAAAACATGGGGCACGACATGAATAGGCACAATAAACACGCAGATGCGTGAAAGCATTCTTAAATGGTGCAGATGCCGCCGGATAAAGTTCGTACATACTTCCTCAGTCAACCACGTCTCCACAGATACCACAATATCCGCCCCATATGCTTCAACCTTTCCCCAGAAGTCCTCCAGCTTGTTGTACACACTCCTACAGTTCACCATTATCTTTATACTAGTACTCTGCTTTACCATCCTACATTGCTTACCTCCTATCTCAATCCCTGGGGCCTCATCAATGCTATCCTCTCCATTTCTCTGCCCTGACCCTCTCCATGCAGCCAGCTACTTCTCTACCTAGCAGATCACCTAGAATCCTCTTTCCCTGTTCTGTTCCTACTATCTATAAATGTAGCCCCCAAATCCCTATACACCCTCTCATATACCTCACTCGCAGCCACTGCCTTCCTATAGGATATTCCTTTCCTAACCAGCACGCCACTGACTACTGCCCTAGCTCCAGGGAACTTCTCCCACACTTTCCTCAGCAATCCCCTGAGGTCCCACTCTACCTCCTACCCCACCTCCCTATGAGCCATGTAATTTCCCCCTACATGAATGAGAACAACCTTTGCCACCCTGCTACCTCTCATACCACTAACCCTTTCCTCCAAATCCCTGGTATTTGCCCCCCCCCCCCCCCCAAACGCTGATTTATATGTAATTTCCGTCCTGATATTCCTCAGCTCCACCCCCTTTACAATAGAGCTGCCTAGAAAAACTACCTCTGGCTCCCTTCCTACAACCTGTTTCTGCTTTGTGGCTCTTCCAGCCACCTGCCTACCCTTGTTTCTAGCCTCCTGCAGTACCCTTGTACCCTACTATTTCTTGCTCCTCTAACCTTATTTGCTGTCTTAGGTCTCCTACTGCCTCCAACTCATCTATCCTCCTCCTTAATCTTACCACCTCTATCTCTGCCTCCCTCCTCCTCTGCCTTTCCTCCTGCAGTTCCTTCAGCAGCCCTACTTGCATTCTGCCTAACTCTTCCTCTCTACTCAGCTTTTCCTCCTGTGGACTGGCTTTCATTTTCCTTAGCACCCTCTTTACATCTTCCAACTCCTCCTCTAACTTATCCACCCTCATTTCTACTCTACTCTTACCCATCTCATTCCTGACCTTTTCCTCCATCCTCTCAATCCTATGCATCATTTCCCTCGCTTTCCTGCTCATGAAATCTACCATCTCCCCTTTCCACTTCTCCTCCTTAGCCACTTCCATTGGCACTGGCACATCCTCTACAAAGCTTCCCCTCAGCATATCCCAAATCCGGTTTCCACCTTCTCCACTTATTTGTGTTTCCTTCTCTACCCTTAATTTGTTCCCTACCACTGCCTCACACTTCCACTCATGTTCCTGTAGTGATCCCAGTTCCTCCTCCCTGATCCCTACACAGCCAACATTGTACTAGCCGCCACACTGGTCGCACTGCACACCACTATCTAACCTTCTCCACACCTTTCCACAGCCCCTACACTTACACCTCCCTACCATTTTTTTTACCCTCTTTTTTTTTAAAAAAAAAAAAAAAAAATGTAACTAACTTAAAACTACTCTCCCTTATAAAATACACCAAATACCTACGTATACACACACTTTCTTAACTAGCCTAACTTACACCATACACCCTTTACCCTTGTACAATAACAAAGGCCTCGGCCTCATGCACACAATCAGACACTACTCCCTCCTTATAACTAATTACCACATAAAACACTAATCTTAACTCTAATTATACCTCAAACTACTACTACACCTTGGGGTTGTGGGGATAATATGTGTATTATCAATGGCATATGCCATAATAAAATTAAAAATATTAGTCCAATCAGACATATTTCAAGCACTAAATTTACACAAATGTAGAAATGGAAGCTCGCAGAAAAAAGACAAACCTCTGGTTTTTTTTTTTTTTTCATACACAGAATTATTTACGATGGTGGGACTATTAAACATTTTATCATATTAAAATATTAACATACCTGGTTATTGCCAGCATCAACAAAATATTTCGTAAGTGCATTAATGTACCTCTTGTAATAGCTCATGGGTTTTTTTTTTTTTTTAAATCTATTCTGGCACTGCTTCATACTCACCTCGTTTCACCCTCATCAGCTCTCAAGATCTCGCTGTTAAGAGCCACCCAAATCTCTCCACTCATTTTAATTGACTTCAACCCCAAAAACTTGAAAGTTTTGCCAATCTTCAATTGTTTCTATAGAGAAATTAACTTGTTTTAACTAAATGTTAATTTAATATTCTGATGTCTATGACAAATCCTAAAAATGTCCTCCCCCCTGTCCCAAAAAAATCTTTAACGCAGTGCACTGAGCAACTTGTAGTAAGCATGGAACTACATTTTTACGGAACGCTTGCAGGAAACTCAATTTATTATTTAAATGTTAATCACAGGTCCCATTACCCAGCACTTTGCTGTCTTTATAGGGTTATCCCATCACATTTTAAGAAATTTAAATTATTTTAGTTGCTTCATAGTTTATGAAAAATTAAATTTTTGTTACCAATAATTTATACATGTTTTGAGTGTTTAAAATCAATTGTTTTTTAATTCCCCAGGCTTGCATTTAATTTACATTGGCTTTTTTTCTGTGGCAATGTGCTGTAATTTGAGTGTTTTAAAGCATGTGTGGTAATTCCTGTAGCAGCCTTATTTATAACCTAATTTTAATGAATCAAGAATTATTTTATTCAGCAAAAAGAGCTGTTTTCAAGGTATCAACACACAATACTCTTCATTTTTAGACATTGTATTGTATTTACTCTATTCTTAGTCATGCCCAATTTTTTGGGGAAAATCCCAGCAAAAAAATTATTGGTATACATTTGTTAGTTTACATGTCAATACCTAAAAGTTATTTGCAAACACTTCTTTCTTTCTTTCTTCTTTGTTTTAATTCAATTAAATTTGAGCACACGTGATTACGTTGCACTGTCACAAACTCTTTGTTGTTTATTGTACATGCTGCCATATTGCACCATGACAAACTTTGTTGTTTGAAGTGAAACTCAAGTGTTATTTTTGCATTCAGCGCAGCTGGACGTCACATGGCCAAAACCAGTGCAAAATGGTTAATGTTTTGGTCCTCTGAGCTAGAGAAGTAATTTTGATAAGAAGTTGTTTTAGCCACACACATTTAAAGGGGCAGTGCCGATAGATTGGTATATTTCCATCAAATAGGGGACGGTAACTGTATTTGACAATCAAGCTGGGTTGTGACGCCTTTGCTTGAGACTTTGTTCGTTGTCTAGGTAAGATGGTTATTTTTGCATTTTGTGTGCCACGATCGCATGAGATATTCAATAATGACTCAAAAATAAGTCCAGCATAGTAAAATATAGAATAAAAAGACTTATGGTCGCCGAGCAAGTTGAAACAGATTTGAGTTGTGCAGGTTTATTTCAGACTAACTGCCGAGATTTGCAACAACTAAAAAGTGAATTTGAAGAGCATCTTCTACTAACAGCACAAGTATCTGAAACTGATTCGGTTGTAGAATGAGGCTCCAGCAAGTGGAGCTCTCTCTGACCTGAACAGAGCGACATGATATGGATCCCAAATCCATCAGTGAAAAACTACAAATTTGAAGCTTCCAAAATTACAGCTTTTGATAATTCAGACCATAGTCACCAAGTGGACTAGTTTCTGCGACCTGTGTACATCATTCATAATAAACAACTTGCTGTCAGCAGTTGAGAAACACCAGCATCTGCTCACGTCGGGGAACTTTCTGCTGAGAATTAGGAACTGGCTTGGGAAAAACTAATTGAGTGGTATCACTCTCAATCTGTACAGGCTGTATTCTACACACACACACGCACACACACGCACACACATGCACACACTCACTCACACACACTCACACACACTCTCTCTCACACACACACACACACTCTCTCTCTCTCTCTCTCTGTGTGTGTGTGTGTGTCTGTCTATCTATCTAATATATATATATATATATATATATATATATATATATATATATATATATATATATATATATATATATATATATATATATATATATATATATATATATATATATAAATATAACATTTCAGACAAATATATACTTAAATTTTAAAGTTATGTTTCATTAAACAGAGTAAATTTCTAGCGAAAATGACTGGTTCCTCAAGAAACCATCCAAGATTATTAATGTTACAAATGAAAAGACACTAATTTTCCCAAAATTTTCTGAAATTCAGCATAGTACAGTTTTGCCTAGCAAGGTGGACAGAAGATATAAAAAAAAAAAAAAGAATCATTATAAAACCAGCAAATACACTGGCCTAACCAGGTATAATTACTGTAGGGCTAACAGGATGCCCTTATCATTATTACTCGTGGGTTAACTCACCAAGATGTGCGTAGAAGCAAAACTCAGAAGGAAAAAACAAAAGAAATAAACACAAGTATTTACTGACTGCAAGTCCAATACGTGTAGACTGCCCCCTTTAATCCACACTGCAAGTGGATTAGATAACAAAAGTACACACACACACACAGACATATTTATTGGAGTGAATAAAACATTTTTTTAGATATTACTTTTACTTATTGGTCTTAAGTTAATAACCTTACCTATGGTTAACTATATGAGTACTTCAGTGGTTTATTTTATTTTTACTTTCTGAACACCTCTCCCAACCCTCACAACTAGTGGGATTGGTAGCATGGTCTACCTGTACTTGGTGCTAGGTAATTTGTAGTTTAAGGAATTTTAGTACCAAGTGAAACACATCGATACATTGCTTCTTCTTCAGAGTCAAACCCATGAAGAGGTTCTGGTAGCTCTTGCTGCCAAACATGTTAAACTCCCCCACCCTCCCCCCGCCCTTTTGTCCTCTTTTTGATTGTGAGTTAATGGGCCTTTAGTTTTTCGATTTCAAGTAAGTATTTTAGGTTACACGGTGTCGTGCTGGCTCTGCTGATTTTAAAGTTACAGCACGTGGTGGAGGCTTCGGACGTTAGATTTCGTGTTTGCTCGTTTTTTTTCTTGACTTGCTTTCTAAAGTTTATTTTCCTCTCCCCCTACCCCATAACAATATGCATAACGCTAAACTTGTCATTACTTTCTCCCTCTAATTACTGTTTTAACATGTGTTTAAAAAGAAAACATTTTTTTTTAAGAACAACTATTATGCAACAAAAACTTCAAATGTGGACTGCTTGTCCACTCACCAGACAGCATGCTGATGAACCAGCCTGAAAAAAGCTACCTTCCCACTCCATCATTGAAGTTACCTTTTTTTTTTTCTCTCAGCTACAAGCAGCTGACATTACCACTCTTACCATAGTCATATTCACTCATTGACGAGAGGGAAAAAGTAGCAAAGAATCATTTACCCAGGTAAAGAATTATTCTTATTGGTACAAACTAGTCCAAACTTCTTTTTCTTGGTAAACTGTGACTATAAGAGGGGAAGGAAGTTATAAGGGGTGGGCATTATACCAATGTTAGGTACACATTTACATTTATGGTGCAAATTCGATTTTAACTCAAAAATGTTATACCGAACTCGACTCGACTAGTGTTTCATACAACTTGACGCATGAGGTCGGTTGACTGACATCACAGTCGGGCAAGGTTTTATTGTACTGGTCAGAGGCATGGGCTATCTAACTGGTCCCCGGCTGGTGTATAAACTGGGCAGCGTGGCTTGATGGCACCGCACAAAGTCAGGTGTGGGCTTGGCGGTTCTCTGCACTACTGTCGTAGACTCAGACACTGGTTTACCTGCAGGTGCCATGGCAGCTCTTGACTCAGCCGCTGTTGTTGCTGGTGCCAGCTGGAATTCGGGCCCGGTTCTTGGGCGAAGGTGGTGCCCATGGAGGGCTGCTGGACCTGGTGGGTCGGAACCACAGGTTGGTTATTCCTTGCAGTACTGGAAGTCCTTGGCAAAGTCTCTCAATGATTGGATGCAGCTTGCCAGCAGTCTTGTGGGGTGGCTGAAAGAGGGAGCTGGGGATTCGGAAGTGAGGCCTCTCCAGTTGGGCGGCAGTTTGAGCTCGTTCCCGTGGGGTTTGACTGGTGGCAGCAGTTGGCACTGGGTTGCAGTTTAATTTGCTAGGCTCGGAGGCAGTAGCTGCCCTCTTAGGTCTGTACTTTGCAGCACTCATATAGGTGAAGGGCACAGAGGAAGAAACTAAGGTCTGCCATGTTAAGGAAAAGCAGGCGACGAAATTCCCCAGCTAAGTAGGTATCCAGTCGTGCTCAACCACCCAGACACTGTCCGATACTCCATCCAGCGAAAAAAACGCACAGTGGATGAAGTGAATCAGCTGAGCTGTGACTAACCTCCTATTGGATCAAGTCTTTAGTGGTTGTGGATCTACCGTACGTATGCACCAGGTACCTTGATTTACCTGGTCTACAGTATGGGTGGCCGTCAATGTGTGTCTCCTGAGACGTACCTGCACCTGGTTCGGCAAAGAGGGTTTCAATGACGTGGCCTCTGCTTTTCCTTAGTAGGTGGACGTCTACTTGGAATTTAAGTCACTGTCACCCTAGAAATAAGTACTCTAAGGTTAGGTAAGATCATGTGTTTATTCCCATGAGGAATAGACACACTGGCGCGTACTAACTCCTAATCATCAAATGAACTGTAATGAAAGTAAACTACAGTAATATCAAGTGAAGGGAACCTGGACCTAAACTAGACAAGAGCAGATGTGGCTAGGTAGCTAAAATACTAACTGACCCTAACTCTAATGTTGTTATCCAGAAGAGAATTGGGTGTCACCACTAGAGCGGTAGTGAGTATTAACAAGGGGTGAAGACTTCTTTGCAGGTTAAAAGCCTGGAAGATTTATTGAAGGTAGTGGTGGCCCTTTGTGAGGAAGGTGGTATACGCACAGCTCCAGCACACGAGGTGGTGGAGCGAGCTTCTGAGTTTCAACTGGTGTTTCAAGGGCTGTGCACTCCCCTATATGGACGGGCGGTCAGGTATCTTTGGGTTGGAGCTCCACCCTTAGCGGCGAAGACTGCTATCTCTCTGGGGAGACTGGAAGTGCGGTTTTCCACATATGAAGGTTGCATCACTTCCGTGACCTTAGGGGCAATGCTGGGCTGCTTGGCTGGTTTTGTCACACGTGGGGGTGGCACGACGTCTGACAAAGGTGACGGCGGTCATGACTGCCGTGTCCGTGGGGTCCTCCTTGCCTAGGGGTATGCTGGTTGTTGGTTCTGGTAGCAAGTCGTCCAGGGTTTAAACCCTGCCTGAGGTGACATGATGACACGTGAAAATGAGGGGGAATCTTATTTAATAAATATGGCCAGTATGCATCACATGTCAATCTCACCTCTTCCTCAATGTTTGTGACATGACTCATCTGGTAGAAAGCTGCGGGTGCGAGTGATGTAGAACTGTCACTCAGAAAAGTCTAGGTTGGCTTCTGTAGCGCTCATCTTCTGTGTGGGGCTTCAGTGCGTGGCTTGTCACTTCCCCCTCCTGTAGGAGTAGCGCTGTCTCTCTCTAGCATGCAGGCTGATCAGGCTAACAGATTGCTAATAGGTTGTACCTCCTGGGGAGGATAGCTGTCACACAGTAATGTCCTGGTGCCATGTGAATGCTTGCGTCCCTTCTTGTGTTATACAATAAGAATTTTGCTCACACAAGTAAGCCAAGGGCTCTGTTTATTAATAAAAAATATTGACCCAGTTTTTAACCTGAAATACTCCAATTAACAGGTGGACACGTGACAAAAAAAATTATTGAACACTAGTCTTGTATACAAGTCCCACTCATGAGGAATGTGTCAACTCCACTGATTTACCTGCCGTGGTGCCAAAGGCATTTTTAACTATCCTAACTGGTCACATACAGCAGGTAATTTACGTGTGACAAATCTCTAGTTGTGCCGGCTCTAAGCCTTCCGTTACTAAGGCCGGCTTTTATCTACATAATATATACAGCATGATTACCCTTGAAATTAGTTACACTGAATTACCTACAGATTACCCACAAAATTTAAAAAAAAAACATATTGCACAAAGAATTATTACAAATATTTAAAAAAAAATTGGTGTACCAATGTACTCTCTTGCATCGCAGTGCAGTCCATTTTAACTCTTTCTGGCTCTCTTACAGCTTGGTTTCACTCACTGTGGGAAATCGTAGTCTTGCACAGACGACCTTGCTGCTTTTTAAGACCTCGTGTTGCTGGTATGGCCACGTAAATTTCGCTGTTGATCGCCATGGCGACTCACAGTATCGCCTCGGCTGACCTTGACAGGTGGTGCGACAGGTGCGTGGAGGCACCTCTCGTTTGGCTAGTTGTGGGTCAGATGCTGGGCTTCTCTGTGTACTGCTCGGCAGTGGCCAACTTGGGGTCATCAGATACCAAGACACGATTAGTTGTCCCTTCCTCCTGGATGGGCAGTGTCTGGGTAGCCATGGGAGGCATCTGCTTTCCCTGCCCCCTTGGCTCTTCTGGACTAATCCTCCCATGCAGCAACGATGTAGTGGCAGCGCCCTCGCTGCCATCCGGCATCGAGGCTCTGGTGGTACCCACATCCTCCTGGGCGCACGTGGTCATATCGCCATCTGAGGCAGGGGCTCTTCAGGTGCGGCAGTCTCGCTGCCGTCCGGTGTATCACCATGTCCTTTGAAGTGGACGTAGTCAGGGTCACCTTCTAATGCAGGGGTTCTTGGGCACCACTGTCTTGTCAGCACAGCTGGGTTTATCCTTCTCCTGGTTGGGGCTGGGTAGCTGAGGTCGTTGACAGGGCTCCCTGTCCAAGCGGCTACGTCATGATACTTCCGACCCGGTCGGGGTGATGTGGCCATGCTTGGCAGCCATCTTCCGGGCAAAGTCCATTGCTTCTCAAAATGCTGGTCATTCATCCCTCGTCTGCGTAGGCTGGACCCTCTGGGCAGCGTCCAAGTGTGGTTCGGGGTCCCTGAAGTGGAGGGGGGGTTTGTCCTTAATTTCTCCTTGTTCTTCCATTCTGCCTTGAGGGCCTGAGTTCCAGCATGGAAAGGGTGCTTCGGTCCTCGGGTTTCTTTGTGGATTCTGCCCAGTATACATTATCCTAGCGTCCTACAACTACGTAACATCCTTCCCATTTGTCAGCGAGTCCCACGCTAAACTGTCCTTTAGCCTTGCTGAGCAGGTGACTGGAGAATCACAGCATCGCCCATCACGCGCCCTCGTGGTCTGAGCTAGGGGGCCAATCTGATATCCTCTTGTTGCGGCTAATGTGTGGGTACTTACTCCCACTGCCAGTCACCTGGGCAGCGGAGAGGAGAGTTCGTCCCAGAATGAGCTGGCTGAGGCTGGTGTTCACTGCCTCATTGGTTCTCCTCCTGAGGATGAAGAAAATATTAGGCGGGTGTTTTGTCCCAATGGCGGTTGTCTCCCACACTGAGATGGAGACTCTTCTTTAACTCTTGATTTCTTCGCGTGGAGTTAGCTTGTTGGTACCGAGGGGGGGGGGGGGGGTGGATCATCCACATCTTTACCCCCCATGAGCTGCAGGCGGTCTGCCACTTGCGGCTGCTAAATTGAGTGCCACTATCTCTTAACATGACTTGCGGGTATTCCCAGAGGGGAAATATCTTGCGTCTCGAATTTTCGCACAATGTTCTGGGTTTCCTGACGGGGTAGCAGAAATGCTTCTAACCAGCGGGAAACTGGTCTGTTACCACTAGCAGGAATCTGTTGACCCTCTTGCTCCTTGGGTAGGGCCAAATTAGGTTGGTTGCCAAGTGGATCCAGACGGTGTGAGGTCAGCGGGGTTTTCCTGTTGGCTGTGGTACTGGTATTTTCTCACCACCCAGATCATGGTGAGACATGCTCGTTCACTGATGTGATACGTGGCAGGCAATGACGTGATACGTGGCAGGTTGCCCGCCAGAGTTCTGTTGGTACAATACCATCCCAGCCGTTCTGGCAGGCGCCTGTCTGCAATACAAGGGGGTTGCCCCCTTGTGGTCTGTGGAGTTTCTCAATGTCCTGGAAGCTTCCCTTCAGGTTTAGGATTGTGTTGAGGTGTTCTTATCCCCACTGCCAATGTGTTTCCTTCTCTAGAAGGGGGTTGAGAGGTGTCATTTGTCGGGCAATGTCTGGTATGTAACCAGTTACACAGACCCAGGAAACGACACAGCTGTTTCTTATTGATTGGTTCCTCTGCCTCTTCTATGGCCTATCTTGAGGCGGCTTCGGTGTAGTTCCCCTTCGATGTGAATGGCATTGCTCCAAATTACAGGGTTTCACCCTCTGGAGTAGTAAAGCCAGTGTACTTTCTGCTATTGGGATGTACTGCGATCTGCCAGTACCCCCACTACATGTCTAGCAGGGATTTATCTTGAAAATTTTGGCAAGGCATGCAACACAAAACCTACTTTGGCACTTCGCTTTGCTCAGAGGAAATAAATATTAATAATACCAAAACGTAAATAAAAGGTTGCTGGAAATGTCTAAGTGTCAAATAGCAAGATTCACTGGTCAAATCAAATAATTTTAAATTTCAAATTGAAAAGTTTAATATTAATTTAAACACCCAAAAGTCACAAAACACTTTAATTTGCTGGTAGTAAGTCACTTGAATTAGGGCTAATGCAAAGTTATATGCTTATTAATAAAAATTCTTTGAAATCTGTGAAAAATGTTGATATGTGCTTATCTAAACATAATTAAAAAGTAAAATTACTTCTGAAAATTTACAAAACATAGTTTACTTTTTAATTTTAAGTTTTCAAGAATTATTTCCATCGTAACCTTTACCATTTGTTTTATAACAGTACTCTTAGGGTACAAAATGACTACCCCATGTTTCTCAGACCTTGCTTAATTAAGTGATTTAACAATTTAAAAAAGCTCTTTCCCAACTTACATATCTTTTGAATACTATTCAACATAATTTTTGGATATTAAAAAAATACCTGTTAGCAGTAATTTACAGAATAGAAAAATTCAGAACCGAAAATTAAAAACCACATCTATTTTCTCAAAGTATATAACGTATATAGTTTCTTTATTATTTGATTGTTAATATTTTCTAAAATGTTTCACTTAATACTTGTTTTAAGCTTTTTCATAACTTATTGTGTGTCTTATTTTTTGGTGTGTGATTTTTCGTGAGCACCTAAGAAGTGGGGAGGTAGTAAAATTTCTACATGAGCCCAGTGAAGGGGGGGATGGGGTAGTTCCTAGTGTCACAGTGTCTTAGGGGTGGTAGGCACCAAGTTAGATTACTCTAGTTTATTAAAAAATATATTTTCACTAACTTTAATAATGTTTTCACTGTCCAATAGTACTTATTTTTTAATAACTCACACAGTAGTGCCATTTGTTTTAGAAACTGATCAAACTCACAATTGTAATGTAAAAATCAAAGTGGTACATCAGTCAAAACTGTATCTATTTCACTATATACTGTAAAAATTGTCTTTATTTTCTTTTACAAATTCTCAGTAACACAGTAAAGCATTATAACAATACGCACACAAGTGTACCTATACACATGAAAATGTGCCAAAAATGTGAATGTTTTAAGTGGCAGAACACACACCAAAATTTCCCAAGTAGATCATGGAAGAAAAAAATGTACATACCAATGTTGTTACTGTAATATATTTTCCCAACAGTTCTAAAGTCATATGCATGCATGGTGTTTTAAAATAATTCATAATTTAAATATTATTGCAAGGCTATATATGCCCTAAATAACAACCAAGTCCAACAATTTTGAAAGTAATAATCAACTATAATTTTATTTAAAATTATGTGAAATTAATTGTGCTATTAGAAATATACATTCACTGTATCTGCAACAAAACATTTGTGTGTTCACAATGCATTTCTTATTTAACAATATATTATGAGAAATTTATTTACTCCAACTTCAAAATGTTACAGTCAAGCCGCTTGCATACTTTTTACCAATTATTCACCCTTGGGTTAAAACATATCCTGAAAATCTTGAGGAGTTCTAAAATACTCATCTAACACTACGACAGTAGTATTACCTGAAAGTGCAAACACAGCATCACTGAAAAACAACTTTAAAATCTTTGAGCCTCCCTTTTTGAAGTCACCTTTGGAAAATATTACCCGCCTAGTTTGAAAAGGTAAGTAGCTGCTTTTTACTAAAATATACATATCACCTTTCTTGTATATTCTGAGGGGATATGACAGAGCAAACCGTTGAAACACAAAATTTACAAACATAAAAAATCCCAACATTACAGACATTTGTATCAAACTCATACTTCCAAACCCTACATCATCTCCTGTTTGAATTATTGTAAGTGGAAATTTGTAAAGACTATCGCCTTTACACATGCTAAATGCAGAAACACTGCCCAATGTTACAAGAGAGAGATATGAAATAATTTGTCCAAATTGTAAATATTTTACCAGTGGTGCCCTGTATACAATTTCATATTCATAAGGTATGTTATCCTTTACTTTCAACAATTCTTCCACCTTTCTTGATGCTTTCATAAGGTGTCTTACTTGATAGGTATGCCACCCATTCCTACTGTAGTTATCTTTCCAATTACTTTTTAAACCAGTCTCATGTGGGGCAAGCATTCTCACTGTACTGCATGCGTAATGATAGCACCATGGTCTCGCAACAGTACGTTGTAGGAGACTCACAAGTGGTCTTGCGCACAACGTAACTCTTGCCATTTTGGAATTATTCACACTGCACGTTTCAACTCACTAACACGGATGTTGATCTAGACCTACCTGGAATAAATAAAAAAAATTATGTCAAGGTAATACCAGTGCTTATATCACCACAAAAATTTGTCTAATTCTTTAGTCATGACTATAGCTGCACTGTAGTTTCCTGGAAACCATTATTAAAACATAATTTCTCAAAAGCAATCCTCAGTGGTATACTTGAAAGGAATTACATTTATGAGCATCATCAAAAAATATACCTGAATTTTATGTTCTTCGAAAGGAAAAATTCTTAAGCCTGATACAGACAGACATCTTTTGTGAACAAGAAGGTGAACAGCCAATTGTATTCAAGTCTCATGTACATACTGTACACACAGTAGTAGTACTTGAATGTTGCAGCATGCCAGTCACTCATTTCCATCACAAAACACAATGATTTTACAAATCTAACAAATCACTAATACAGAATTAAAATCTGTTTTCTACTCTCAAATTATCAATATCATAAATAAATGCACGGGAACTACATAAACATATAAAATGCCAATGTAAACAAAATTTCTTGCACAAGAAGGTGAACAAAAAATAGATCAGTCTTTAAATGATTCTAGCTAGCACGCAAGCCACTTGCAAACAAGTTAAACAGTCACATGATGCAAGTTGACTTGAACAAGACAGGTGTACACATTCTTGTACAAGAAAGCGAACCATGTATAACAGGCTTTAGGTTGGAACACCCATTCTTGTGTCCTGACAAGACACAAGCAGTGACCTAAAAGAATGCAATTTACGAACGGTGCCCAAGCAAGCTCAGTTGTCTGGGCTGAATATTCCTTTAAGATAATAATTATACTAAATTGGAAATCATTATTCTACTAAAGGTAATGTTTTACCTTCATATTTTAACTGTGTGTTGTTAACTTCACACTTTAATTAGTATCGTTCAGAATACAATTCAGTACTGTGATAACAAGGACGATGATGAGATTGTGTTATCTATCTATTGTTGGACTATTAAAGCTGTGTTGGGTGAGGCGTGGAAATTAATTGTGTTGAGCACCATGGACATAAAACCTATTGAAAACTTGTAATGCAATACAACTAACACTCAACATAGGGCATGGAAAAACACTTTCAATAATGACCAACAAAATATTGCACAATAACCCTTTCTATAGACTATTCACAGTAAAGTGGGCACTTTTGAAGCCCTCTTGTTTGGAATAATAGTCAATAAATATACTTTATTTGAAAAAGTGATGGAAGGATAAAATATGGCTGATAGCAAAAAGTAACTAGGATCTCAAAAATGCTCATTTTACTGTGAACACTGTATAATAAAGCAAAATACACATGCAGATTAATGTGGGATAGATGATTGTGTTTTTGTTTTGCTTGAGAAAACATTTGTACTTTTGTGGGCAGAGCGGGAGAAAACTTTTATTTTTTCATTTGCACTGGAAATTGAAAACAATACCTTGGTTCTTACCATTTGCTTTATGTAGCCCAGTGAAACAGCAACCTCGGCTAGCTATAGTGGATAAAACACACAAGACAGTTTGCGGCACCAACAGTTTCAGAGCATAAATAAATTTCTTCACATACAACAATAAAATGCCATTCTGTAACGATGATGGTACAGAATGTTATGAAGTGTGTGTGTGTGTGTGTATAATAAGGGGGGGGGGATTTTTGTTACCTTCCCCGCAGTGTGTGTGTATTACATACAGTACGTACATAGAAGTGTGAGTAACTGCATGTAAAATAGAAAATCTTTGTTGTGACAGAATACCCTCTAAAATATAAGGTTCTTTATTCAGTGTGCAGAGCGTTATGAGGGATAAAAATAAGACAATTGCTAACACAATACTCTTTCCTCTAAGTAAATGGGAAAAATGCAGTGTAGATGAACTACTGACCATTACAAGTTTTATACCTTGGTAAACTATTTCCGCAATTGTAGATACATCTTTGAACACAATATCATGTACCTGTATAGGCTTAGTAAGCCAAAAATCATGCAGTCGAAAAAAATCATACAATAAGATTTGAGAACATAAAAACAAAAAATATACGCTGAATATTTTTTAACTACTGCAAAGCTGCCATAAAATATAACAAGCATCTCAATTGAACACAAAATTATTTTATTCAAATCAGATGTTTGACATGGTGTAAGCATTCAGCAAATTTACTGAAAATTAAAATATGCCGAACCCGATATAGATTATTATAAAATTTAGGGAATACCATTGCTGACAGTAAAATTAAAATTTCCAGTCGTGACTATTCAGAAACTAAATCACCTCTCTAAGCATCCACTGTAAAAAGATAACTACATGAGTTATGCATGGACTGGCTCATTTTGTTCCTCTTCATTAACAAGTCTTTAACACAAAAATATTTTAGCATTGCTCAGCATTAGTAGAACACAACACATCTTTAAAAACGGCCTCTGGGCCTGTGCGAAAATAAATGCCCTTAATTTCTAATTGTAAAATTCCCAAAATTATGTCTTCATTACTTCTTGTTAGCACAAAAAGGTTCGCCGAAAGTTTGTAGCTCTCAAAAATGGCCTAAGTTGAGTTGCAACTATTACCATCCTGATTAGGTCTGGCGTGAGTTCCTGGTGGAGACAGCAGCTAACATCTTGCAGCACTCATAACTATAAAATGTTAGGGTCCTCTTCCTTAAAACATGCCCTGAACAAATACTGACACACTGGGTGCCTCTCAAACACCAAACTACCTACAATTAGGATGGCGGACAAGCGAAATTCCCTTGCAAATCTTGCAGCTTAAATTAAGATGGTCCGTATATGTCTATGTGTAGAAAGAGAGTCCTGTTTCCATGGGGTTCACATTACTACGTTCATTAAAGCAGGAAATTAACACTACGTCACTTCCCCTGACACCACAATGCAATAAGCAGGGCAATAAAAAATTTCTCAGTGGCCAAAATACGTTTACATGCATAACCTACACGTAGAAATGTATAGAGGAATGACGTTATACATACTAATTACTTTAATAGCATTATAAGAGCTCAGTTCCATGTCACAAAATAAAACTAAGAAGACTGTCAAAATGTAAAAAGTAAACCAAACTTAAATTAATGAAAATATAATTTTAGAGGTGATATCCTACAAATATAGGCTGCTAACTAATCCTGGGGTAAGGGCTTGCAAAAGAAAAATAAATCCAGTAAAACACAATTAATACTTTCTTGCCTAATATGATGATGTTTTTAATTCCCTACATCTCTTCCATTTAGCTCTATGTTAAATAATCCCATTTAAATGGTATTTGTTGAAGAATGCTAACCTGCATATAATGTTCAAAAACGAATGGACATTTATGAAAAAAACATTAAATTATATAACTTTCTGATACGCATTGTTTGAAAAGACATCACAAATAATGTATAAACCGTTAGCGATAATGAAACCTAAGTCGCATGCTGCACAGGGTCCCAGAAGTTATGACGAAACCTAAACCACACACCGCTGAAAGTACCATGTGTGTTCAACCAATCATCTGCTCGCATTATTGATCCAGTGTCGCTATTCTACCGAATACCAGTGCCCCAATATTGTGACAGCCATCTTGTGAAACCTAAACCGTAAACCACATAATGAGCCACACATGTTCAACCAATCATCTGCTCGCGCTCGTATTGATCCAGTGTCACTGTTCTAACTGAATGCCAGTGCCCCAATATTATGACGGCAATCTTGTGAAACCTGAACAGTAAGCAGCAAGCTGATCCAATACTCTGGCTGTTCACTTTACTTGTCGCGCTAGCGCAAATAATACATATTTTTTTCAGGTGCAAAATCTGTAGAAAGCTAACAAATGATGTAGTCTTAAGGGTGTTTGGTGTCTTATATTACTATAGGCTGTTCACAGTAAAGTGAGCACTTTTTAAGGCCCATCAATAGCCTTTAACCTTCAATAAATATATTTCATTACATCTTCAGACTAAGAGTGAAATGTATACATTGTGTTTATTAGACACATGACAGTGGTTGTATTAGAAAGTGGCCGAAAGATGAAATTGACTAAAAGGAAAATTTTTGCAGGGCCTTAAAAAAGTGCTCACTTTACTGTGAACAGCCTACAATAATTATTTGACGGACATTTTTCACAGTTACGCACATATGCATTAAAACATTTGGAAAAGGTTTAGAACCAGTGTGGGAAAACATGATGTAGGCGGACGAGCCGCTGGCAATCGTTCATTGGTGTGTGCCTAATGTTTATATTGGCAGTTGTTTAAGTAAAAAGATAGGGTTAGGAATCACGTGTTATTTAAAATAAATTTATCATTTAAAATGTTAAAGTGTTATTTAAAATATTTTTTATATGGGTTACGGATTCAACAAAACTATTCGTAACACGCCAATAAATTGTCTTCGTTTTTCGTTCAGAATATGTTAATTTTTCTTGTGTTGTGCTCACTCACTCGTCGCCATCTCATCACCCAGACATTGACAAACTCCAAACGCAGCAAATTTTATGAGAAAAAGATACTGATTTACTTAGCCACTTTTCATTTTGTTACCGATAGAGGAATTAGCTTTGTTAGCATACAGATGCGATGCGACTTGACTGTGATCTCATTGCACTAGTACGTGATTTGAAGTGTGCGTGTTTACTATTAAAGGCTGACACGCATGCCTGATACTGAATTACTGAGAGAAATACACACATAACAAGACTGCTACAAGTTCGTGAGACATTTGGCTGTTTTTAAGTGTCCCGTGCCCTGACATGTCAGAAGGCTCTGCAAAGAAATGACACACGTGGTTCTTACCAGACGTATATTTTATTTGCTATAAACATTACACTCCACTCTAGGTGGACACTTGACACTTATTTTATCTTTTAATGCAATAAGTCATAATAAAATGTTATTCTCTATGTCACAAACTTCATTATAACCTAAAATATTTGTTCCAATTTTTCCCGTGGGAAATTTAAGTTTCCAGTACGAATTATTCTCGATGGCAAAATTCCATTCCCACAAAAAACTATAGTTTCACATAAAGTGCAGTTAGGCCTATTTAAATAGGATTTGGTTAAATGGTGAATGTTATAGTGCAGTATGTAAAACACAATAGAGGTACGTGTGATGTTTAAATCAATAGGACATGTGTGAAAAACTTAGATTATAAGTAACTTGGGCATTAATTTTTTGTAGATTCTGGAAAATTTTTTAAATTTAAAATCTCTTTTCCCCCCTAAGAAGTTTTTAGCATCCAGTCCTTTATTTAGAAGGTCAGAATATGTTGGTAGCGAAACTACCCAGCAAGCCTCGCGATGGTTTTGCCGACGTACAAAGGCAAAGTAGGAGTGAACAGCAGTTGAGCAACTGCCATTAATGTCTGGATTACTTCCCGCGATGGGCGTCATTTCTAGAGGCTGTCTGCTTGCGGTTTTCCGTGTTGAACCTGGTGAACAACCTTCGGGACAACAGCTGGTAACCCACTAAATCACAGTAGTGCATAGATAAGTTTTTCAACATATTCTTAGGACATTCAAAAATTTTGAAAACTCGCACTTGTAATGAGAACGTTATAACATATACAGTCGCACAGTTTTCCAAGTATTCGTGGTTTTACTAAATTGCTTCATTAACACAATAACATCTTGAAGTTGCTTGAAGCAAGTTTGTCTAGATTATTATCTCACTATTATCAGTTTGCAGTCAACATTTAGAGGGTGATTTAGGCAATGTAAAATATCTGTTTTAGCACATATGTAATGATGAAACTTATTATAATAATTAAATATGACATTTGGTTCATTTTCTTTTCTTTTGCGAGTATTTGAAGTTTGGCCATGCTAGAATGTTTGTCTGTCATGCGCTTGCTTTTTCTGAAGTCATAGTTAAAGTTGCGTCAGTGTGTGGAGATAAAAACTTTTTACTGCTTTCTTATACAGTTTTCTCTTCTAGAAGTTTGATTATTTTATTTGCGATGTAGTTCGGTATGGCGTGGGAGGAATTTTGGGTGTAATGCCATGCCTTTATTTGGTCACATTTTTGGCACCTTGGTGTGCGGAGTGGAGGTAGGTGCATGGCGATGTGAGCTCCGAGTGCCTGTTGCCTGACAACAGTATATTACAAATCCGTGAAGCAGAAGCATTGAGCAAGAACTATTTACGGCAATGCCTGTGACCTCAAACTTCTATATATATTTTTTTAACTTCAAGTATTTTTGGTCTACAAACTCTTTTCTACAAAATTCCTTCCACCAGTGTGGGAGATCAGCAGGATGCCAGGAGGGAATTAACTTCCCTCGTCCTTCTTAAATTTCTCTCATGATGCAAGCTTTGGAGTGATGTCAATACTAAGCGAACTATTGAGGCGCTGTGCTGTTTCATTTGTCTCAAACTGACTGTTCATAACTCTGCATTACTGGAAGATTGTGAACCTGTTATTTCGAATTTAAAATAAATAAATAACTAATCAGAAACACTCATTTTTTTAATATGGTGCCTTTTAAATTTCATGTCTCTACCGATTGAGCAAAATCGAGCTGTGATTTCCAGTTGCCACTTTTGACGTCTGCGATATTACAAATATGGCTACCCACCGTTCCGCATAACAACAAAATATCCAGGTACAAGACAACAGACTACAATAACGATTTAAGATAGACTGCTCTTCTTACTGATAAATAATAATAATATCAGGTTAGCTTAAAACGTAATACTAGAATTATAGTACTGTAGTAACTAATGACAACTAGGTGTATATTGTGTAAGAGTTCAGATGAGATCAGTTCTTTCATAATATTTTGTCTTTGGGCACCAATCTTTACAAGACGATTCAATTTGTAAATTCATTACCTACTGTTGAAATGTGTAAGTGTGGGTGTGTTGTTTGAATGTTACCACAATTTGCAGTTGTGTGATAATGCCTCAGTAAGATACGTGCACAAAAGATTATCCAGGCATTGTAAATTATGCATGGACATGTACACATCAAATGAACACACAAATACCATCACTCCAAGATTATAATTGCTACTTAAATATAGCTATTAAGTAATTATTTTAGGTAAGGAAAACAAAACGATGGCTTTGAAGCATTTACTGGGAATATGCGAGGGAAACAATAAAATAATATAACACTTAACATAGTAGAACATATGCACTTCAGTTAAACTATAATAAAAATTAAATTATTTTACTATTAGTATTCTGCCGCCAGTGTCATAAATCTAGGTTCTACCTAACAAATCACCACAGTTAACACAGTATGACCAGACCACATAATGATAATGTTTGAATAGGGTCCAAATTACTTCTGTTTTTACTTATGCTTCGGGTCTGGCTCGTCGGCAGAGCAAGCTTGAGACTCAAATTTTCTACAGGCCACTGGAACATATTGTTATCTTTGACAAGAACAGATCACGATTTGGTCAGTTCCATAACTAGTACAGCTTTTAATTTAGCAATTGCAGAAGATAAGAAAGTTACTTTTCATTCACTTACACTGGACAGCAGGGCACACCTTGGGTAATGAATGGAGACCTTACTTGACAATGATTCAGCAAACGGAGATGACTGCAGTTCTGCCATTAACATCTGGAAGGGATATCAGTATCTCACCAACTCATCGTCTACCCTCAGAATACTCCAGTCGTAGCCTCTGCTACGTCCATCTGACATCATCTCGTCGTCAGTCCTCGTAGATAACCAGGCGTCCTCTCGGAGCTATCGCACTAGCGTACCATCCTTCTCCATTGTGTAGAACAGACTCTCTCTTTTGAACTCCTCTCCTTAGTTCCTTAGTAACATTTGTTCGTAACAAACAGTTTTTAAGTTTAATTGTAGATTTGAACTTGGCGGCAATTGGCATCAATAAAAAAATAAACCTCTTAGCAAGCTGGCTAAGGTTATAGAGTTCGTCTAGCCAGTAACGTTGGCAAATTATGACAACAGAGAAATATTATAAATGAGTTCATATATGTGACCATCAAAATGCTAATTTCAGTTTGTTAATGAAAAGATTAATAAAGGTGTTGTAAATAACTGAATCAATCTTTGTTTAGATATAAATAATTAATTCAGATTATTATTATCATAAATCCGTTTTCCCCATTTTTATTTCCAAACCTTGAAAAAAAAAAAAATATGATAGTGCAAAGAACTAAAGTAAATAAAAACATTTACTTTTCCTTTCAAACATAAACTGGCATTAAAGTAAATAAACAAATCAAGAACAGTGTTTTGGAACTACTGTAAGGGCAAACCCTTACAACAAAGGTATTTATTCATCAATCCAAGTCGGGAAATTCATCAATGAAGCCTACAGTTCAAGTAAATTTAACATGTTTTATTTTGTTTATTTTGATGTATAGGTTATGTTGTTTGCTAGTATTTACTAAGGACGTTACAGTAATTGTTTAAATTCATGCTTGGTCAAATCAAAATTTTATACGACACAGTTAAATAATATAGAAAATGTAAGTTTCAAAAATGAAATTCAAGACAACATGCTGAAAAAATCACAAATGTGAACATTGTAAAGTTCTTGTTGTAATGTCATTATTCTTATTCTTGTTTCTCACATTTTAAATTTTGCCATTTATTATGACGAGTAGCCAAGAAAGAACATGAGTACGTGAAGGTGACAATTTGTTAGGTTTTGATCAGGAGAATGACGTAAATTTATCTAATATGGAAGTAAACACTTCAGATTCAGACCTTGGTAACACAAACGGGGAAACTCTGAGAAAAGAGGTGTTGGAAATAAGTGATCTCAAATAGACCTGAGTCTGACCGTATGGCTTTTGACAAACAAAAAACCACTTTAGAAATGCGTTTCATGAATTGAGGACTGAACAAAGAGTTTAAACACAAGTATCAGGAATATAGGACGGATAAAAAAAATAAATAATAATAATTACAACAGTTAGCAGGAAATTTCACAGGCTTTACGGAAATATTTGACAAGCATTTAACCCAATTTGACAATTTGAAAGTGACTGTAAATAATGTGCAGGGTACAATAAATAATAATAGGCCTAGTAAGGTTCTTTCACAACGTGAAAATAGGGTTGTAGAATTGACAAAGGATGTAAGTGAAAAACACGTGTCAATAAGAAATGTATTACAGTAAGAGAGACTTCAGGTATGGGGAGTGAAACAACATGTTTGTAATAAATTAAATATGAAAATAGGAACAACTTTTGTATTACACCAGGCAAGGTTTATTAAGAGTACAGTGCAAGTAGTACAAGAGTACTGTGAAAGGGGGGGGGGGGGGGGGGGGGGGGGGGGGGGGGGGTACTCTATAGAGTGAAACACTGTGATGTATTGTTCAGAATTTTTTTTTTTTTGTAAAGCAAAAGAAAAGATTGAAACATGGTTAGAAAAGTAGTGAGGAAAAAGAAAAGGAAAACGAGGTATAGATTTATGACAGTAGGAAAAGAAAAAGTGTGAATTACATTACTACAAGAAAAGTCGTGAAGAAAAAGGGAAGTAAAAGGAGACACAAAGGGAGAATGTCAAGTAGAAAGAAAAGAAAAAAAAATAAAGACAGACAGACTGCAATTTAGGTTAACAAAATAGCCTACATACTCAAAATTTTTTATGTTTTTCTTGTAATTACAGTTTTCAATTTTTTTCTTATACAGCAATAATGTAAAAGAGATAAGTTAATGTGTTTATTTTGAGTAATAATTCTTTCGTTAGAGTAATCATAGGAGACTGAGGAGGAAGTAGGTCAGGGTATATACAGAATAAATGGGGTAAATTATATTTCCATTCTTAAGCATTGGGATAGGCAACAGTGAATAAGATGTGTGGAATGTTTCAGACTTGCTGGCCAGTAGATGGTTACTTTATAAATTATTATTATTATTATTGTGAAACAGTGTTTATTTTTACATGTTTTGAAGAGAAATGTATATAATAAATTGTCATTAATGTTTAATACTAGTGTTTAAAAGAGTAGTAATCTCAGGAAGAGACAAAGATGTAGTAGAGAATAACACGAAACGAATACGTGAAGGGGTAGTGTGTTTATATATAAATCAATAGTGAATATCATGCACAGGATTGTTCAGGACCATGTGATGTTTGAGTAGTGAGGAATGGAGTATGTACAGTAGTATAGTTTAAGGAAGGTTTTCAGGAGAGAAAAAAGTAAGTAAAAGAGTAATATAAAGATTTATGTTAAGTAGTGAGGTGTTGTCAAGAACACTTAAAAGTAACAATTGCCAGTTATGTATTTTTATTTGTGGTTGTATTTATTCAGTGCTGAATGGATTACAACTTGTAAACTTAGTTGTATTATGTTGGAGAAAGTATAAAAACAAGCATTACACATTATGTAAAACAACAATTCTTCTCCTAGGTTATTTACTCTTTTATGATCATATTAAGTTATACGTAATTATTCAGACAAGATATCAACAAGAAAAACCCTTTAAAGTATTTAACAAGATGGAATATTGCAAGACAACACAACATGTAACATATGAACAAATAACATATTTCACTTTCAAATCAAATAATATTAACACTTAATATATTTCTTATTTCCTGCTGTCAGTGTACTCATTAGATAGAAATTGGGATGGAGAATTGAACCTAACTTCATTATCTAAGCAAACAACGAACACTCCAACAACAACAGTATAATGAATTGCACAATGAATTGAGCATAAATTCTGCACAATGATATAATCACTTCTTAAAATTTCAGTTCTCGGTTAGCTCACTTGGTAAAGACTTTAACATGACTATTTGCAGTTGTCAGACATCTGGATTTTAAGTGTGGCATTGTTTAAAATCAATGTACTTTCTTCAATTTTGAATACTTGTGTAATATGGACACAACGTAATTAATTACTGTAATAGTTCAAAATTAATCTGTTCATAAAACTCATGGTCATTAAATAATTTAGAAGCATTGAAGATAGGCCACAATGTTTTTATAATTTTTTGACACTCTACAGTAGGATACGACAATAATTTTGTGATACCTTACTTGCATATCAGCAATGGAGATGGCCACAGACCAACCATAAAACATCTGGGTAGAAAATAAGCATTTTATCAAGTTCTTCCCTCAACTCTGGTAATCATCTGCGCCAGACGTTGGTGTCGCGCCTCTGCTACATCAGGCTGACGTAGTCCAATCGTCTGTCCTCGTAAATGTAGGCATCCTTGCAGAGCTATCAAATGGGCATGCCTCCTCGTCCCATGGTTGAACTAATACTCCTCTTTTAAAAGTTTCTCCTAGCTCCTTAGCAAAAATTCCTTTCCAACAAACAGTATTGACTACATTGTCACAAATACAAATCAAGTGGCACGAAAATTCTCTTAGCCAACTGACCAAGGATGTTGGATGTGTAAAGCCACATACCATTCACAAAATTATCAAATATTAGAAATAATCACTGGATTCATCTGTGGTTGAAGTAAACGGGATAATTGCAGTACTTCGCCAAAAATTATCAATAATTGTGTGCAATTTAATTAATTCATTTCAGTTAAATAAAGGTCCACATTTTCATGTAGACTTCATTTCTTGAGGCTATGGTACTACTTTTTATTCAGGTAATGCCTATTCTCATTCGGGTATTGCTTATTCTCATTCAGGTAATGCATACTCTCATTCAGGTAATGTATACTCTCATTCAGGTAATTAAGTGTGATGCAATGAAATTAATATTTTCAGACATCCTACTAGTTCAAATATAAGCTTACAATGCTACTTTAGTGGGGCAGTATTTATTGAAAATCACAGAAAAACCCACTGTGTGTTCGTAAAGTTGTTTTGACTACAATGAACTCTGTACAAGCACTTGCTCACTTTTATTTACAAACTGTTGCAATCTTGTTGTCAGTCGAAAACATAGTGGTATATGAAACAATTTAAAACTGTATGCATGGTTACAATTGTGACCCAATATTTAGCCTAATACATATAGCTTGAATCCCAACATGTAGATACCTGGTAAAGTGGCATTACAGGAATGACAATTCCCAAGTGCTAGTGCATTTAAAAGCCATAAAACCTTGTTGCATAAAACATATAAATCACAAATATACATACCAACTCTGCTAAGACAAGCATCTCACAGAACATACATTAAAGATTACACAAAATAACTTTAATTTTCAAACTAGTGAACTTAATTTTAAAACAACAGATAACTTGAATGGCCAGTTCCGTGGAAAATGCCCTGATAAATGACAAGACTTCATCAGTGCTTCACCACCAGACAAACAATTATACGAACCAAAAAAATCAGTTTCAATTGTCTTGGAATCTTGTGTTGGCCACTTGTACTTCATCTCAAACATGTTTCCGACGTGGGTAGAGGCATCACACACTGCTCCACATTGAGAGCAATTCCTCCGATAATGAGCCGGTTACTGCCATTGCTTTTATGAACTCTCCGATTGGCCAACATGACTACACTACCACTGCAGTTGTGCCATGTCATTGCTTGCCAGAGAAACTGGCCAACTATTAACTTAACACTAGCAGCATCCTCGATTGTTCAGATTACATCTATTCCGAAAAAAAAACAGGAAAACAATACCAAAAATTGGTGTATATTGACATTATTATTAATCACATGAATTAATCATATGAATTGCATGCAGAAATCACGTTATTCATTGTATATGCCATGAAATGTGATAGGGAGAAGGGCCAGGAATATCAGGCAAATAATACGGTAGGTTATAACACACAAAATTTATACCAAATATATTTCAATTCTTGCTTAACCATGATAAATGCAAGACGACCTCACAAAGCCAAACCTAAATTTAAAATACATGAATCACAGATGATGTGTGTGCTTTTGGGCTAACGACTTACAGGAATAAACAATGGTAATCAAACAGTGTCGGAATTAAGTTTAATCCTGTTGTATTTTGCAAGGCTTACATTGCTGATATCCATGAGAGGATTGTAATATGTTCTGTGGAAATAGTACAAGAAATATATACATATATCATACAGAGGCATTATTAGGCTTTCTTTATGTGTAGCGCCATGGTACGTTTGTATTAGATACAATGGCTGTAATAAAGTAAATAAATGTGTATCGACAGTTACTGTTGGCTTCATTTACTATACCATATAGCAATCAGTTGACAGTTGAATGCGTATGCAGTTGGTGTTCTGTGTGAATTTGACTCCATTAAGGCTTGCAATTTACAAATGGAATGTGCTAATACAAGGGTTTCTTTGCAATTATTTTTGTGTTAAGTGTTAAATCCGATTATTGTGCGGAAATATGAGCGTGTGTAGAGTTCAGACTCAATAAATGGTAGGTAAACCGTGTCCTATATGCAAGTTATCAGCTATACATCACCAAGGAGGTAGGCTATATTCACTGCTTACAAGGGTGAATAACATTTACATTCAGTAATGGGCTGTACAAAGTTGAGTTTTAGCTTGGAAATTGTATGCAGTATAGTGAACTGTGCTGTGTAGTATTACATGTTGGCGTGGGAACTCATGAACTCATATTCTGCTGGCACCTAGCCACGTCAAATAAAGAAGACCTAAACAACTTATACTTAACTTCACAGTAGGTTGCAGTTTTTACTTGGTGTTCAAATACTGTGAACCTGTGTAAATAATCTTCAAGCATAGACCTCTCGCACTGAAAAATGCTGATTAAGCACAGCCAAACACTACACACTGAGCCAGATTCCCAGCACCAGCAGGGGAGTAAATCCCCATAACAGTGATTCAAGGCACACTGCAGTTTTTGTAGGTATCATGTGCAAAGTGCACAAAAATGTGCAACGCATGAAATTTGATGTAGAAAAGAATAACAGATGGTGTGTGTGCCGAATTCAATCACCAAGTTCTATGAAGTTAGGTTTGGACTTCCTGAATTTTAAGCTGTAACTTTTATATGTTGTTTTTTATCCCACAATTTCCGTGATCTTCATATCCCTCCCCACTGTTGCATTTCATAGTATGAAATGTGAATATAATGATGCCCCCATTAAATTAGTGTTCAGTGCGATTAGCAATGTCAATTCATACCATTTTCATTTTTTTGTTGTTGTGATTATTAAGAATTACCCTCTAAATGTCCAAGAAGTTAATGCAAGAAAACATTTCCCAATTATACACATTTATTGGACAGCAAAGGCATGCATACATTCAATGTCCATAAGCAACAAAACTACAGTGGTGATGACTCAGTCTATTATGGGCGAAAGGAACCAGCACAATATAAAACATTATAACACGCAATGACCAAATCACAGGCACCACCACAGCAGGGCAGTCTCGCCGTTTCATTGAAGCAAGGCCCTGACACGACACTGATAGTCTCAATAGAATAGGAGACCTAAGGGAGTGTTTACGATGACGTACCAGACTCAGTGTACCATGTACTTAGAATATGAATCAATATGTTTACGGGTATTGGTTTAGGACTGCCATGTGCAGGTTGTGTGCATTCTTGGCTTTATGTAAGATACGGTTATATTCTATATATTAAGTACAAGTCAGGATGAAGTAGCCAATCAGAGCCTAGTGAAGTTTGCTGTTGGCGGGAGACTGTATTTATATCATAGATTTAGGTTATGTCGGACCGCAAAATCATAATTTACCCATTTTTCCGGGTTACGTCGGCATCTTTGGTATACTCTACGATTCTTATTGGCTAAACGTAAGTTACTAGATTAACCATAAACAAAAACGTATGGAAAGTCTATACACCGCACATAAACTACTGTAGCAAATTCGTAATATTTAACTCGATTAAGGAACACGTCGCTTCATACTGACTAGGAACAGAATCTTAAATTTAAAATAAGAATTAAAGTAAATAATTACAACACGGGGGGATAATTTCCCTCGCTTACATTCCGTTCTTCAAAACTAACGATGGACGCCTCACAGGTAAACAAAACGTTTTCCCTGACTTCACCGCTCACATTTACAGAATCTTTCATAAAACTCCAATTTTTCGAATGCATTTTAAATACCTTTTTAAAAATAGGCTTAAAATTTGTACTAAAAGTTTACTTCACTACAAAAACTCATATTTTACTTTATTAAAATACGTCAATTCGTATATTCCCACTATGCATTGTACATGTTTGCCATTTATTTAATTTAAGACAAGCTTTGTTTAATATCCCGTCAATCGCCCTACAATAAAATAACGAACTACCAGCTCATTTTGAACTGTGAATAGTTCCCCGCGACATAAAAGAACTAGTCTCTTGTGATATCGGTCAGTCATACTCTTAGTACCAGAACTACGCCAGTTGCGCCACTGCGCATGCTCAGATAATCCGTCGTTCGTTGCTCCCTGCAGCTTTCTCCCCTCCAGCTAAACCCTACCACTATGACAGGCCAGATCGCAACTTGCATACTTCTTATCTAGTGTAGGGATCGCAGCGCAGACCTAACTAGTAACAGAGTCGCAAATTGGTCGGGAAACTGCAGGACACAGCGCGAGACAGTTGACAGACCTATGGCCATGCAACAATCTTTCGTTCTTTCTTACTTTCTCGTGCCGACCCCCATTGCGTAGTCGGTTGCACACCGGTCTGTGATGCGAGGGGCTTCGTGTTCGGAACCCAGTCAGGGTATGGATGCTTGTCTCTTACATCTAACTTGCTTCATCATCATCGGCACTAAAGATCTCGCTGTTACGGTGTCGTTAAACCCTCTCACTCACTCGCACTCTACACACGATGTTAGACATACGGAAATTCCGGTATCTGTAAGAAAATAGATCTGATAGCCGCACTAATACGAGTACAGCTACGACAGTAAAATATAGACAAACGCTCATTAATGTAATGTCAAGTTTTATACACTCGCAATAAAGAAGTGAAGAACTGCTTTTTTCTTGTATATTCACTCAATACTTCGGATATCGCTTTTTGACATTATTTACATCATATTAAAATTATGTTATTTTGATAATTAAAGTTCTGTTAAAATACGTCTAATACTGATGCGAATAAATCCAGTGTGTCGGAACCATTTTTGTTGAGTTTGTACACGCCTGACTTGGAAAGATTAACTTGACGCCTGATTACGGTAGTTACTATAAGTGTCAAAAGTAATTTGGTGTTATATGATACAACATAAGCGTGGATAACACAGTATAAAGATACTTTCACTGCTCATTTATCTTATTTCTATACTTAAAAAAATAAGTTATTTCATCTACACACAATAATTCACTAATTCTTGAGCAATTATTTTACAAACATCACTTATTTGCTTTTATTTCCGTTTCACGCTTACGTAGATTCATCTGGAGAGCGGAAATAGAACTGTGAAACTGGAAACGGAGAAGACATCTAGTTCTCGGACCGAGGTTACACTTGCGCTCTGCAGTTCGCCAGTACGCGTTATCATTCGAATGTGACCTATATAGATCAAAAGAACGGTTCCCAATGAACTGTTTTCAATTTTGACTATAACCCATTCCCTATTGGAAGCTACTTTCTTGTAGTCCTGTTAAATATCTACTTGCAGGCCCGTTTCCTTCCGCCAAATGTAAACAAATGTTGCCGAGTGACTGCCATGTAGCATCTATCAAAATCAATGTTTGCATGCCATTGTGTGTACATGTGTTCGTGTACTGTCGCTACACCTAAAAATAAACATTTAAATGTGACTTCTACTTTTATACCTGTCAAATGTGTTGTTCACTGTTTACAGCTTTTCAAAGAATTCTGTCTTAGGTCTATTTCAAAAACCATTTCGTACGTATATTCAAAGTTTAGGCCTATAACATTATTTAGATCAACTTTATGACGTTTTATAAATGCCTGAATTGACGATAGTTCTTACAGTTACGTTACATTAACATAATAGATTTCCACGACATAGCACATTACACGTAATGCACATTAATATTTTGCCGCGACTGTGTTTAACACTGATATAACTGCGGGGTAATGAACTGTAGTATGACAGTTTTTGTTACTGATGTGTGTTCGGTTATTTCTTTAAAAGGACGACCTCAGTTCGAATAACAAAGGAATGGATTCCAACGAAAAAGCGACATATAATCAGCACGCAACTCGTGTCACTCATTTGTTATATAAACTTATAAATTAGCGGTGAACATGCATACAAATAAGCCTACCATAACTTTTATTCCGCTTATATTTATATGTATTGCTACTTATTGTGTATTAGTTTATTGAAATTTATTGGATCTGGGCTTGGTTATTTTGGGTTGATGGTACATCACGTTACAAGACTGAGTTTCAACCACCCACCAGGGCAAAGGTACAATGTAGTGATAAATAAACAGACGTGGGTGTAAATAAATAGCTTCGCCAAAAAACAGTTCATATTTACAACGTATAAACAGTTCATATCAAATATTTCAAATCACGCACAAAGCCAGTTCCAGCGTAACGATCATTACGCAGCCACGCCACGCTATTTCACACGCAGTGAATAACGACACACACCGTAACATTATATTTATTACTGCCGCAGAAAAACAGATAAATCACAACCTCGTAATTTGCTTAGGTAGGTTTAAAAAAACACGTCTACAAACGTGATGTGGTAATTTGAAGTATTGTTCGAAGTATAATTTAGGCTTCGTTTGGAAAAACAATATGTCACGTCATAGCTAGCCACGTTTGCCAACGTCACTTTGTTTCTGCCCCCGCCAACGTTTCTAAATGTATTAAAATAAGTATTCAAGCATTAAAATCTCTTTTCAGTTGTAAATTACAAATTCTAAAATCATTATTTTGCTGTAATAAGTATGAAATATGCAAAAATTGAAAACATGTACAATTTGGCCGCGTACTAGCGAAGTGAAACTCCCCGAGTGTGAAAGAAAGACAGAAGAGAGAGAGCACAAACTTTGCTCAAAAAACAGATGCTTTAAAGCTGCTTACGCTCAATAAAGAAAAACATACCATTACGGCCTACTCTGAGATATGTTGCCATCGAGGTACCTAAATATTTCAATACGCACCGTTTAATTTACAAAGAGTAAACTAAAAAACGAGGTTAAAATATTTTAACTGTGATCTGTTTCTTACCGATCGTTGCCAACATGTCGCTGCACTAGCTCTTAATCCATATTTTAAAAAATAAACAAATATTACAAATTATAGAAGATATTAAGGTGAAGTTTCATTTATTCAATAATACAGTATTCTAAATTTACCCACAGAGAGAGAGAGAGAGAGAGTGTGTGTATGTGTGTGTGTGTGTGTGTGTGTGTGTGTGTGTGTGTATATATATATATATATATATATATAATATATATATATATATATATATATATATATATATATATATATATATATAGTGTAATGATTATAGTAGAATTATTATAGAACAATTATTACATTTTCAAAGATTTCTTTAAGGCCCAATTTTTTTTTTTTTAATTGCCCAGTTTTCAATATATTTATTATGTTTATGTACATACCCATATTGTTTATATACTTCTTCAGTGCATTTTCATACTTTGGAATGTTATTGTTTACATTTGGCAATCTATGCATTTGAATATAAATTTTGAAGGGTTTTTTTCTTGTTGTGTTTGCATCAACTACTAAATATTTTCGATGATTTTGTAAAGGAACAACGGAATGAAAACTGTAATAGTTTCCTATCTAGGCAGTCGCTTACCTTTACACACCCAAAGGTCTACATATCATTACTGTTTTACAGTACCAATATTTTAATTTTTCGACATACTTAGTTTGCAAGTAATTTTCTTTTGAATGAATAGAGAGTTGTTGAGAACAGCTTTCAGTGGTGAAAATAAATCTTCTCCAGTCAGTGTGTCAAAATTCATTATGTGTGCTAAACACCATGTACTGACACCTCACACCAGACACTTTAATTGCAGCAGTCGAGATGTTATCACGTCTACAGTTTGTAAGCCTGTGTATATATTGCAGAGTGTGAACCAGCTGTCGAGTGAGGGTTACCGTCAAAACCAATTAAAAGTAGTAGCAAGGTCCCCCCCACCCCCCTTTTTGACGAGAAAAAACGGCCAGGCAAATACTCGCATTTGTTTACACAACTGTGTACAAAACTTCAAACTATAATATTTCACTCCTGAGAGTCGTTACATTTCAGAGCTATTTATTATAAATTTAAAAATTAAAAATAAAGGATTTTTTTATATTTAATTTCCTCTTATTTACTCACTGAAGTACTCAGTATTTTAACTTTGTGCGTACACCTATAGTATTAACTTAAATGCTGTGTTTTTCAATTAATTATTTTGCCACATTCTGCAATGAGATAAGTCACTTATAGTGATGTGCACACGTTTCTTTTGGCCTGTTAGCCTATTTACACAGTTTTGTTTGTGGTGATCACAGTATAGGATAAAGTACTTGTAAATAGCATTACAATAACAATTGCGATGAATTTGAACAGAAAGTACCTTAAATTCATGACCAAGGTAAGTTATTTTCAGTTCAGCTGCTTTTGATTTCTGAAACATGTTTTCCAGTGTTCTTGTCATGAAGCATATGAAAATCTGTGGAAAATCAGGTTGGTTATTAGAAGTGACTTGTTCATGATGATCTAATGTTATGAAAATTTGGAAATAAGCGTCGCAAAATTAAATGTCCTTAATGCATGCAAAACTTGAGTGCTGAAGTAAATAAACTGAATGGCTTGAGTATATATGTTGATATGTACTATCAAACATTTTGACCAATTCCATTTTTATCATAACACTAGCTGTACTGTATAAATTTCTTAATAAATGGTAGGAAATGTATGATTAAAATGTTTAAAGATTGTTATCTAGTTATGTTCTGAAATATTCTCCTTAAAACAGCAGGACTTATTTTCAATTTGACTAGTATTTAAATTATTTTTCAAATCTATAATCTCTCAAATGTCACATGATATCACAGGCAATGGAACATTTTCATATTTGGTATAGGTATACCATTGTGTTGTTGAAAGCTGTAAGCATTTTGCAGTCAATGTTGCTGCTTCCTCCATGGATTATCTACTAGCCAAGAGAATGGATGTCTTAAGTAGGAAGTTGTGTTCCAATGCATGTATGTACTATATGAACACACCATGCGCTCATAGGATGCCACATATATACTTGGAAAGCTTGTCAGCAATCAATAGATGACACCACGCCATAAGCCATGCCACGCGTGAAGGAGAAGTGATGCGGTGGAAGCTACCTCCCCTGGCCCAACAACACTCTCCGCCGCTGACTGCCAGATGAACGCCTCACATATGCCACACGCCAGCTGGGCGTCGGGTCAACAACCCTGCACAGGGTAGGCAGGCCTGCCACGCCATGAGAGAGGAGGGCAATCCCTCGACCCAACCCTGCACCACCATGTCGGTTCGATCGTATCTCACGCCCATTTGGCTTTGTTTATTAACAGAGCATGGCTGGCCGGATGAGAGACAGCTCGTGAGAGCTATCGTGTCTGAATTTATTACGCCATATGGTAAATCCTTGACAACCTACCAATAAAAATAAAACATATTGCCAATGCCATCGCAAGACCAGTCTGTGCTGGTGACGTCCGGGAATGGGAAAAAGACAGTAGCTGTAAAGTGATGCTGGAAAGCTAGGATTTTCCAAATTTCCCAATGCAAATGAAACACGAAAGTAAACATATTCCAAATTTTGTATTTCCGAAATATTGTGACAATTTGCTATACAATGGCCATGGTACCATTCTACTTCAGTGCATACAATATGACACAAGTATCACGAATAATGCATTGGTGACACATACCAAAAATATGTTGTAGGACTTACATTTCTTTGCTTGTTGTGCCACACAACATAAAGGAAAAATAAGTAGGACATAAACCGAGTGCAGAACGTAACTGCAGACATTTCCCGTGACCAGGTGTTGGACTTGTTAGGAGAGTGGGATAAATATGTGGTAGTAAATGTCAACAGTAACATTTCACAAGTGATAGTGGCACAGGATGGTAACGATGTGACAGGAGGAGAGTGGCAGCAAAGTAGGGGAAGAAATCAGCTTCGAAGCAGTGATGCCGCGCACTCCCACCACGCATGTGGTGAATGTAAACAAACTCTTGCCAAACGAAACTACCACATCAACCACAATGCACTCATGCCAACCACCCACACCATTTTTCCTCCCACTACCTGAAATGTTACCAATGCCTGTCCACCCACCAATTGTACCAACCTACCTGCAAACTTTTCCAAATTTCCCATTTATCAATCCATACATGTCAACAATACCGTAGACAACAGAAAGTGCGCTACAAAGTGGAACCATTGAGCCCAACCTACCTCAACCGCTGCCAGGATCAAGCATGGTAAAAACTCTGTCTAAATTCCAAACATTGTCCACGTTTGCAGGTATGCCGACGGAAGATTCTGCAACATTCTTAGAAGATTGCATGTCCCGCCTTATCAGGTACAGGGCGAGCCGAGATTAATAGGGCAGCTGTGTCGGAGCACAACTCCACGGAGGTGGGCACTCTCGGTGGGCAGTTGTGAACCGTTATGGACTTAAGTGAGAGCAGTTTCGACATGCATTCCAGTGTCGATTCAGAGGGGTCTTTGTCTCTGCACAGGCCCAGAGAATATTGACTCTGGAGGGTCAACAAATGGGTGAGTTATTAACTGCTTTCATTACATGTAAAAACCAGCTCGTTAAACGTTTCCATCCAAATTTGCCAGAGTGGGAAGTACTTGAAGTGTTCACTGAAATGCCTCGACCTGAATTCAGATCAGCCTCAATACCTTTGTAAAATTGAACATTAGACTATTTAATGCATGCCGCAATATTTTTGGAGAGAACACTTGAATCACAATGCTGTGATGCAAATGCAGTAAAATGGCTACACGAGCTAATGGAGGACAGTATGACCAAAAATCACTCTGGCATATTACAAAATTTTTCACAGCATTCTCGTAATAATAGTGGACAAGTGCATGCAAAGATTGTATAGTCGATTAATACATCGAAATATGTATAAACAGGATCAGAAGAGAAGTGACGCCATGGGGCCCGATGGTCAGAAGCCACAGTACTGGAACACAACAGGTAATGGTAACGGCTAA
This sequence comes from Dryococelus australis, assembly GCA_029891345.1. Classification (NCBI taxonomy): domain Eukaryota; kingdom Metazoa; phylum Arthropoda; class Insecta; order Phasmatodea; family Phasmatidae; genus Dryococelus; species Dryococelus australis. The sequence continues at coordinate 325,541,400 of CM056993.1, read as the reverse complement.
CAGTAAGGATGGAATCCAGACTTCCCACCTCGACATCCATGTAGGTACTGCCCAACCCCACAATATCACTGGCATAATAAATGACAGAACAATCCACACATGAATCAAATTAAAGAAGCCCCAGAACATGAGCAACAGGAAAATAGGTTGCACAAGTGAAGGGGCAGGATATACCTGACACGCCCCACCTGCTAGACTTCGGACAACAAACACAAAATTAACCCCACAACAAGTATTGGTACAGCAGATGAACAGCAGTCACACACCATTTATTCACATTTTAGTTAATATCAACGTTCAGTTGTGCCATGCTTTAATCGATATTGCAGCCTCACATAACTTCATAGGGCTGCACATTCCGAGCATGACGCCTACAGACCACGGGATTCGGTTGGCCTCGAAAAAGCATTGTAGTACGACCGTAGGTCAGGCAATAGTGACGTTCCAAGTCCGTGACATTGAGACAAAAACCACTGTCATTGTTACACCAGAGATACGTGAGTAAGCTATTTTGGGGATACCATAGTTAACAGAACAACACAATTGTGGAGCAAGCCGCAAGGCGAATATATTTTGGCGCGAAAGGAAGATACACATCGTACAACCTGGACCGCTGGGTTAGGGTGTTTTCCTCGTCCAGTATCAAGGAACGGAACACTGTTGATTGTTGTACGCTGTGGCACTGCTGATGTATCTTGGTCTCATTAAACAAGTACAATAATTGGTTTCTATTTTGTACCAACTTTGCCGATGGGTTATCGCACTGACTTCACTCTGATTTGGAAGCGAAGTTGGCATGAAAAAAATTTCCTCATAAATGGCAGATTCCTTGGTAGCTGCACATTTGTTGCGTAGGGAATGCTTATTGTTTACACATGGTGCTTTCCAATTTACTGCGATTGCGCATTTGCCATGGTACAGGTACGAAAACCATCTGCAGGATCTGATGTTGTTAAGAATTCCTGGGCATGTGATATCTAATAGTAGGTTAGTATATACTCTGTCTGGGGACATGTTTGATTATGTGTAGTGGAGAGTGATGAACAGTTGAAGGTGTAATGCTTGCCAACTAGTGTGCCCACGCACTAAAATTGACCGCACTGTTGACATGTTAATATCAGTGTGTCCAATTGGTAACACATTATGTTCTTGGCGTGGATGCGTGATGCAGATAGCATGGGAAAACCAACATTTCTTTTTTCGCCAGACCATGTGGTCTCAAGCCTTGCGGCAGACACCCCAGTGAACACGGAGTGAAGAGGGTGGATGACGTGGTGCAGTGCAGATAGAGGGGTATGTGGTGTACCCCTCTTGGCCGGTAATGCTCCGAGAGTTGGTGGCGACTAGATGACATCAGGGCGAGGTATGGTAGTTCCAAAATATCAGACATGTAACTCAAACAATGGGTAATCTGGCACCAAAATTCACATGGTCTGTTTTTCCTGTTGCGGCACAGTTTCTGCCAATTTCTTCTGACCCCGGTAAATAAAACAGACAGGTAAAAGTTACTAGTAGCGAGATATACGAGACTGTGCTGTCTTATGGATAATAGGAAGCGTGCACCCATGGATGCACATTGACACGTGGAAAACAAATTTCGAATAGGAATATACAGTAAGTAAAATTCAGTACAAGGTAAGGTAAACTAACAGGTAATTTTGGCAGGAAGTGAGCAATGAAGTCCCACTATTTGAGATAAGACATTTAATGTAGGAATCTGGCAAGAGAGGAAATGAGCCCCACATGTAGGGCAGCCATTTGATGTGATGGAGATTTCGGAACAGAGGGGAGTTAACAACTTAGGTCATCTTACTGGAAAATAGGATGGGTTTAACCGGGTTTGGGCGCCAGTGTAGAACACGAGAATCTTGATGGTCTGGAAGGCCGATGACTGCTGTGCTTCCTCTCGCTGTTCCGACATCATTCCTGTGATGATTCTTGTTCGGTGAATTAGTTGAGGGCATGAAGCACCTATTAATCCAGTCAGGCCTAGGCTAATTTGGGTTGTCGGCCCCCCGTGTAAGCCACCAATAGAACCGTCGTGTGTTGTTTCAGCCACCCAATGCCATGAACACTCGTAGTAAAAATTATTTGAGGTTGAGAGTTACACTAGGTCACATGGTCAGGCCGACCAGATAAATAAAGTCATATGCAGAACTTATTCATGACAATACAATTTATTCAATATTACCCTCATATGAGGCACGTAAATTTAAACATCTCCACTAGAGCTCGGAACCTCTACAATGGTTTAAAAAGGTGCGAAGCCGACAAAGAATTACATGAAAACTTACAGTTTATCAATGTAGCAAAACAGTCTGAAATGTGGGGTGGTACATACTCCGGGGTAACGAAAGTAAAATTTAATGTTCCAGAAAAATAAAATTAACAATTGCACCTCCATGATCAGTTCAAAAAGTTGAAGACCACGGAGTGGGTCTACCACACAACCTACCCCATGATAAACAAAGAGCCTACCAACTCAACATATCTTCATGGTTTGGTGGCTCGGCCCCAGTTCCTCCTGGACCACATGAAGTTCCATTATTCGGAACAAAACTAATTTAAGGGAGTGCAAGTGTAGAGTATAACAAACCAGGTGTAGTAGGGGCAACTTAGTGTAGGATTGCCAGTGTGTGGTCAACAAGCCAGCTACTCCGCGTGGTGGAGTAAAATTTAATTAGTTCTAAGAGTAATTAGAAGGTGAATCAATGGGAGCCATTGATTCACCAGTCTGGCAAGCCTGCAATACTCAGATATATTGTTAGACTGGGAGAGATGTACGTATAAGGGCCATTCTAAGGTAAATTTACGTATCATGTGTTTGATCCCCATCTCGTTCATTAACCTGTGTTAAGTGTTTATTATGTATTTTTCAGTGTTATTTAATTTATTGTGTGATCCTACAGCTGTGCTTGACTCCAAGTTAGTTTAACGGTGTGCCAGAAAGTAATGCTGTGTGACACGCGGGCTCACCACCACCGGTCCTTGCATCCGAAAGCCAAATTAGTAAACATTGGCAGCTAGAGGGGTGAACCGTGTCGGAGTGTCTCGCAACGCGTGTGAAGGGGTGGCACACAACTTCTCTTACCAATCAATTTTAACTTGCAATAGATGCTAATTTACAGGAGCCTCTTTACGTTCAGCCACCTAGGACTACATCCCTCCACTCCTGGTTAGTTTGCTTCGCCACTGGGTGCTTAATTGTTTAATTAACCATTGTGTAGCCCATCTGGCATTTTAGCAGTTTAACTGTCACTGACAGGTCTGAGTTAGGGAACCAATGTTATGTTTTTCCCAAGAGCAGCGTGTAAAGTTACAAACGAATAAATACCATCACTCAGGTAAGTGCGTGTTTAATTCTGGCTACAACTCATGGTGTATAAGGGCAAGGACCCTCATTTCCTGCCATTTGTCAAATGTGTATTCTACGTGTTTTATTTATGAGTGTTTTGTAGAGCATTAATTCCATGTGCTTAATTAACGTGGTGTGTGATCTGTCCTGAGAGTCCACGAAGCTCTACATTCAAGTTTTTTTAATCATTCTTCAAGGAGCCAGGAAAGGAGGCATTGATCGTCGATGACACGACCCAGAGCATCGGCAAGAGTCAGCTCTACAAATTTGGTTCCGCCTCTGGCGATGCCTGGCACCGGTCAAATTATAACCTGCTATTCAATTTTCCACTTAAGGCCAGTTTTCAACAAGAGAACGGTTTTTCGGTACCTCTCACTGAATTACTTGTCTCCGTCACGGCCAAATGTCACCTTGTGTGCCATGGGCTTCAGGAAACCGGTTACGAGGAATGTCTAGGTTGGAGAGAGGTGGGAAAATGTCAGTTGACGTGTCCTATTACCAGTTTGAGTGAAGTTTCCGGACTTGTTATTTGTCTTAGCTCATTGACTGGACAAATACGGCCAGTGAACGGCACATCTTGCACAGGTTTGATTCCCCTCATGGTAGTCAATATTTTTCTTCACTGGTAATATATTTTTTTTTGTGACAAAATAATTGTACATAATATATTTTATGCCTGAATGCTTTTTTTAATGCATAGAAAATTTTAATTTTTTTATATTTATCTATTTCTTCCGATTTCATTATATATATTAGTTATGTTGTTTTTCCATATTGTTGTTTAAAATACAAGATATTTCCTTTTGTTGATTACATGCAAGACTAATTAATTTTATTTATTATTATATATATTTTTACTATGGAACTGCACAAAACAAATTTGCATTGTTTATGTTGGCAGCCTTATGGATTTAGGCATTATTTCTGCAATGCGACACACGAAAATGTGTTTTTCCAAGAGTTTAAGAAGTTTAACATGGCTCAGGTTAAGGTAGAATGTTCTAGTTTTAATAGGTTGAAAAAAGACATATTTGACTTCAAATTCTCTCTAGTTCAAAAATATTGTGAAGTGATAACAGCCACGGAGAAGCAAATATTCTATCTATGCTATTCCTGTGGTATTTGGGTCCCAATATGGACTATTTTTAAAAAAGAAGGAATATCAAGTAAAATGTACATTTATTGTGAATTAGTCTAAAATTCCTCATTTTTGTGTTGATACTTATTTAGAGACTTTGCTTGACTTGACGATATGTGGTTGATTGGGAATTACAAATGCAGTGAACATAATTTGGAAGAGGTGTTATGAATTTAATATCGGGTTGGCGCCAGATACCACAGTGGCAGCATTACAGCAGTAGAGCTGAGTCCCTATAACCTCAGAGTGCTGCGGGCCGATCACCCGGGCCACATTTCTGAGTAAATCTTGCTGTGGAGACCTTGTGTTTCCTAAATGAGGGGTTCTTTTTCGGGCGTCACAATCAGTGCTAGGTATTGCAAATTAGTATGATGTTGACGTGATTAAAATCGCAATCCCTATGTTTGTATTGTCAGGACCAAACCACACACCCATAAATGCTACTCGCGGTACTTTGATTAGGTTGCAGCACACATACAAATCAATTTTTACCATTACAAATTCTGAAACATATGCATCAGGAAATGGCGGGTGTTTAGGGGCCCGTGCTCTTAAATGTTTGGCGGCAATCGAATAAACACAGTCTTCAGTACATGCTGTTTATTTCAAATTTGAACATTCCCTCCAGGACAGTAGCTGATACACTTGCTCGCTTTGAACCTGTGGGGAAGGCTATACAGTACAAAAGAAATCCCTAGGCTAATACAAAGTTGATGTGCGCTGATTGTTATAAAAAATACCCAGGCGATGCAATTCCTGGGGAGGCAAGGAGGAAAGTCCCAGACGGGTAAAACAAAAAAGGTTCGGTGATGATAGATAATGACGTCTAGGCAGGAAAAGCAAGAACGTGGTTTCACACGTGTCTCCCCCTCTACGTGCGACTTGCCGACTGACTTCCCACTGTGGCTAAAGGATTGACAGTGGCGGGCCTGCACGCCATCCTTGCACACGCGGACACACAAATATATACTAATACGTGTTATCATATGTCGAAATATTGCACAAAATACAAATTAATAATTATTTTACAGCTTACCTTGTGGTTGAAATGACAGGGGGTGAATGTAACAACATTGGTGATAAAGTGAATAATAACATTGGGTGTAAAGGATGTGTAAACATATTTCACTCATTTGCATGTCAGGTGTCTCTATTATATGTCCACAAATGTATTTTTGTAAACGCTGCGGCTCTTTTTACGTAACAAACGTGACTCTGTATTCTTCCACCCACTCTGCCTGGCAGGTTGGTGCAAGTGATGCTACACTCCCTGCACTATACTGCCTACACTGCTCTTGCTCACTCCTGCACCTACACTACATTGCTTTCCGGTGATTAGTCATCAAGAGTGTGTGTATGTGCTGCACTTGGGAGCAGCCAGCGTGACAAAGGGCCTGGGGTGAGGGCGAATAGTATCATTGGTGCTGCTTATGAACCCACCAGCCCATGTAATACTTTTAAACGACATGTGGTCACATAAAATAAGTTAGTGCATTTTAAGCCTACCCAGATGATACAAGCTCTGGGTAAGTACGAGGGGCGGAAAGTCTCAGGCAGCTGAAAAATGAAAAAGTTATAATGTATTAAATAACTATTGCAGTGAAGTGATTAGTCCAACATGGTAATGGCTGCCCGAGCACGCGTAACACGAGCCCCGATATGACGCGAAACACCCCTCTCAAAGACGAACGACTACTGAACTTCCTCTGTGTGGCGTGCCTGCCAACTTTGCGGGCTGGCACCCTACGCTGCACTACTTCCTTGAACACAACATTTGCAAATCGGACACGTACCCTGTGTGCCGGTTATTACACTTTGCTTATAAAATTATCCCTGTAAATGATGATATCCATTATAACATATCATTGCAGCTGCATTGCTGACGTGGAGAGAAAAGAATGTGAATGAACATTACAGAGAATGACAAAAATACGCTTAAAACACTCTGAGGGCTTTAGAGCTATGAAGGCAGGTGTCTTTATTAGTTATGTATCCTTGTGTGAACTTACCTTGACCTTTAATTGCACAAATTAATAAAACAGAAGTTTCACAGTGTGTACTTTCATATTTCTGCACCACATGCACGTTGCAGCTGGCTCTGCTCTGCACTTGCATCATTCATTGCAACACTGTATTGCAGTTGCGCTCGTAGAGCATGCTCACACACTGTGTTATGTATCTTAGTTCGGCAGGCAAATGGGCTAAGGATAAGGGGTCAACATTGTCACATGTCAACCGCCCCACCCCCACGAAAGACAGTTTGCAACCGTACACATCACTAATGACAGACATACCTCATTGTGTTTACCGGTCATGGGCGTAGAATGTAGGGGCAACTTGCCAGACCCCTAACAACGAAAGCGGGCTGCTGTCGTCGTTTCGCATGATCTTGCCATCGCAGTGAATAACCCCTCATCGCTGCCGGTAGCTAGTGGGACTAGCGACTACTGGGGCAGTCACCCTCGAGTGTTTCCCCATGCGGTTTTGATACCATCTTTTGTCACGCTGTCCTTCTCGACTATCAGTGTTCTATTGACGGGCATTGCGTCGTCTTCTGAAGGACCCCGTCCCAGAGATGTCACAGTTGATTGCAGATCACGCTCTCATTGCGTTGCGCTGGTAGCCGCTGCACCGTGGATCTCCGCAGAGCCGGATGTCACATGTGCCCTGTCTGCCGCCAATGCGCCAGGATTTATCGTGCCTTGGGCACCCATTGCTGGTGGCCCTTGGGCAGGTACTGACACACCTCTCATGCTTCTTGCTTTACCCTGGAGCATGTACTCGACAGTGCTGTCGTGAGCTCCAGGTCCCGCGCACCTATCTTCTTGCATGTTGTGTGCTGTTTCCAGTGAATGCTGAGGTGGGCATCGACCCATGGTGCGATGCGCCCTCCGTCATCCAGGCCTATGTCGTCCTGGCACCTTGGGGAAAATGGCTCGTCAGGCATCGGCGACATAGTGGCATCTGGTGGGGGGACTCCTGTGGAATGTGTCGCCCCACTCTTCTCTTATCTACCTTGCTCTGCGGAATCGGCATTCATTGCACCAACAAAAGTGATTTTTCACTGGCCTCGTTGTCGTCGCGGATGTCTCCAGGTCACAGACACATGGCTCTCGGCGATACTGGCTGAATCTTCTCCCCACTCGGACCAAGTGGGTGGTTGGACCTATCCCTTCCTCCTCACTTGCATGCTATTTACATTCTAATTCTCCTGATCACTTGCATCTGTACATGTCACACTGCCTCCTGCTTGGTTCTATACACAATGAATTCCTCACATACTTGCTTTGGTTATGGCGATGTGGGTAACCAATAGCTGACTGGAGTGCATGTGGTCTGGCTGTCTTGTCGTGCTGTACGTCACAATTACGAGATCACAAGCAAAGGGGGGACTTGATATCCACCGATTATCTCCGAACACCTGAAGTGGCAATGTGTGTGGAGGGGAATTATGACCCCACCAATTAACTCCTCGTGCACAATGATGGCCATGATGTCATGTGCAGAATGGGGATTAACGACACACCAATTAACTCTGATTGTATTACGATGAGGTGCAGGATGAGTCGGAACTACGACACTGGCGATAAGGCGATTCAGGAGCAAAATGTTGTCAAAACAAACGGTGATGGGTTATAACATTGGCTGAAGTGACATGATGAAAAGATGAAATGAACTTGCATAATACTTGCGGTAATATTTAAATCTGGACGTAGCTGTTTACTACTTGGCTCCCCTATTACATGCATGCTATATGTAATGGACTCCCTTCTTACTTGCATTTTGAAATAGAAATGACCTCCTTTTATTCCTGTGCGATAAAAATTCAATCTTCGCCCTACAGTCTTGCGGCGCTACAGTTGAATTTAACTCTCTGATTGTTTGTGTGACATATACAGTGAACTCCCTCCATACTTGCGATAAAATTTTGTAACGACTCCCTTCATAATTCCACAATGATAAACCTAATGAACTCCCTTCATATATGAATGATGAAATTATAATGAACGCCCTTCTTACTTGCCGTGATAGTATTGTGTTTGTACAATGTTTACACATTGGCACATAATTTGTTAACAACGGGAAATACCATTCTTGCTTGTTTCCTGTGATGTCCTTGTTCTATTTGCCAGCTGGGCGCAGGTTGCGGATCGTAACTATTGGCGGGAAAAGATGTTAGAGGTGTCGATGTCGGAAAAATTGTAGGAAAAGATGCTTGGTATTTGTTGTAGAAATTTTGGTGTAGGTTGGTCGGCAGAAAATTGCAGTAGGTAAGGTGTCATAGGTGGGAGTGGTAGAGGTAACAGGGGTAGAGTTAGCAATAGTTGCAAGCACTGGCCATGCGGTGCTGGATGGTTGACAGCTGTCATGGGATCGCAGGTGACGTATGGTTGTCGGCATCCTCGAACTTGCAGTGTACTTCCTAAGTTTGCTCTCCCTTTTCAACTGTTTCGTCACTCTCGATGTGACATACCGTGTTTACCATGGTCATACACTCTCGGTCTGTTTACTTTGCTTGCACATTGTTCCCTGTGCTGTCTTCTGTTGGCACACTCTATAATCAGGCTAGTTGCCCATAAGTAAATACGTTGAAATGTTAGTGTTCACTGTTGGTTTCAACTGTCTAATGCACTAGTCGTAACTGAACCACAGTCCAGTTGCGGTATGTAACTCTGTGTGGACTGGTCTTTCGATCGCACTTGCGTAACCGGGCCCCCCTCCATCAACAAAATCCAATGGTTTATGACGCAGACACTGCTGACACAACAGTGCTGGCGTACTGTGCTCCATCTGGCCAGCCATGGTTATTTGACAACACAACCATGTAAGCATGGAAGGATGAGTGCAGAAGCGCAGGAGCAAGAGTGCAGTAGTGTGGATGCGCGATGTAGGCGTATCGTGGGAGCATGGTGGTCCTCCACAGTGTGGGCAGGGGTCAACAGACAGCGGCCTCTCAGCTTTTCTGTTCGGTTCGTGGCAGAGAGTGTGGCGGAGGAGTGGCCAGATGTTTTTCCTTCTTCTAGTTTCACCTGCTCCCTCCTCGAGGTTCGTCATGATGCGGGTGGAGCGGGAGGTTGGTGCACTTGATTCGCCCTGTTTCTTTTGTTCTGCTGCTGTGACGTCACATCGCTGTCCAAAGATAGTGGCTCCTCGCCACTTTGTCTCAACTACCCACCTTGGGCTGAAGTAATGGCACCATTAAGCTGCTTTGGCATGCTTTTTCACATGGCAACATGTGTGCTTCCTGGCAATGTTGGGGCATCTCGACGGCATCTCGATGCTGGCCTGTGCTGTGTTGTTCGCCTGGTTGACCAAGCGACATTGACGTATGTGTAATGTGCAGAAGGCTTGCGTATAATTCTAAGGTTTTGGTCAATATGTATATTGGTTAGGTGAGAAGTGGTGAACGTAATTTTGGAATCTCATTGCAGAAAATTACCCAGGGTGCCAGATATTGTCGGGCAGATAATATTGTGAAGTCGGAGATCTGACTAGTTCCTCAGGGTCGTTCGGCCGACAACTACCGCAAATCCTCCAATTGCAGTTGTAGTCTCCTCGTAAAATAACATTAATATTGATTCAATAATTTCCTTACTTGTCGTGTTGTAGGATATCTAGGATCCCCAGATGCTCATACGAAGCACTCTTACTTATTATACCGACTAGTGACCATGTAAAACATACTTGCACAATTAATTACACTTTGAGAAAATTGGTGGGAGAAGGACCATACCTTAAATGCCTTGCAGCGACTGGAAATAAATCACATGTGGAAACTCGTCAATGCTGAGATTTATTCAGTTATGTTGCTAAATCTCCATACGAGAATAGTTACATTGGTGCTGCTTATGAATCTATCAGCTCGTTTAATACTGCCAACGACACATGGTCACATAAAATATGTTAGTGCATTTTAAGACTATACAGGTGATGTAAGCACTGGGTAGGTGCAAGGGGCAATAAAGTCTCGGGCAGGTGAAAAACGAAAAGCTTCCCGCATATTAAATAGCTATTGCAGCAAAGTGATTAGTCCAACATGGTGATGGCTGTCCGAGCACGCAAAACACGAGCTCCGACGTGATACGGCACACCCCTTGCAAAGATGAACGACTACTGAACTTCTTCCGTGCCAAAGTCAGTAAAAGGGGAGATTGGTACGAAAAGGGCCATATATACGAGGTAACTTTGTGGGCGAAAGGCAGAGGTGAATTGTAGTTTGCAGCCCTCCCAGGGAGCCTGGTCAGCATTCCTTGCGACATTAGGTCCCGTGCGAGCATGCTATTTGTTGTTTTGACGATGGCCATGTGTTTTCTACTGTCTCAGTAGACTGTATGATACCAGGTACAAACTGTGCTGTTGCAATTTTCAACAATAGTTTAGATAAAACGAAATTGCACGGTAATTTAAATTTCTTATTATGGATTTCCGAAGTATGCATGGAAATGGAATGGATCATTAAATGTAGAAGAAAAGGCAAATTCAACCCAAATACATCTTACACCTGCTTTTTACATTTCGAAGAAAATGTATCTGGTATCGATATCTAACAATTAACAAATCATTTGTACAGCTATAATAGACAGTAACATAACTCTCTGCATCATTATAATTGTTTATATAAACTCCTGGCTCATAATGATGTTTTAGCTATTGTTTTCTGCTGATTTTTAAATTCCGAACTGATGTTGAACTATTTTCTTCCGAATTGAACAATGAATTAATACTCCCACACTGAAAAGTTTTCCATAGAATTGCGGGAAAGTACAGGTAAAAACGTATTCAAAAACCACCATAGTAATACACACACAATTTCTCTCAGTAACGGACTTTCCTTGAATTTACGGAATTTTACGTATATTTTTTAAATTAAGTGACAGTGACATGCTATGTGGTTTTCCTAAAATTTCATGATTGTCATTGCCTCTGAATCTTTTAGAATAAGAAAGGTTATTTATATCTTTTCAGCCATTATTTATCTCTTAACCAATTTTTCAAATAGAAATTGCCATAAACGTAATAATTACAGTGTATATGTTCCATCGTACTCGGAAGTTAACGGCTAGGACTAATATATCACACATTTATCTACTATTATTCCAAATGAGAGGGCATCCAAAAGTGCTCAGCAATCCGTGAATAACCGAAACAGGTTAAAAAAAAATTTTACTTCCATTTTGGCCTGAAGCCTGAAGCGGGGTTTTAACAATAAAAAAAAAAGGTTCACAGATTAGCATGTTGCTTATAGACCATACTCTTATGCGAATACATTACATGTGTTGTTAATATTTACAATAATATTCACATTTTTAATCTTTCGTATAGTTGAAGGGTTTGAATATTCTGACTGCTACAAAGTATTTGGGCTATTTTTGAGGTTTTAAATTCCAGCGCTTGAGACACAAATGTTTTAAAAGATACAAGAACAAACATTTTTAAAATTTTTAAACAGTTATGAAGACTTAGTACATCCTTGGCATTGTTTGTTCCCGACACACAAAGCTATGACAATGACAGATAGATTCGTAATTTGTTAAGTACGGAAATCGATTCCGTACCGGATCTGATTTGGGTACATAAATGGGAAATTTCACGATCGTGGAGACAGTGATTGAACGGATTAAATGACGGAAATCTTTAACAGTGGTGTTCTGTTGATATAGATTTTCTGCAATGTTGCTGTAAATATAGTAATAGTTCACGAATGAACCGGAACGGGACAGTGCATGCGTGAGCCGTGAAAACATTCCATGCCGCCGTGATAAGCCAAGTTACAGTACACACGGGAATGCTGGGCAAAACTGTGTGCAGCTTGACAAGAACCAGCCACCCGTGAACCAGTGTCGCTATTGTTGGCCAGCGATTGTTTTCCACTGGCAGAGTGCATGTCCTAACAACCAGCATCTGGATACCTACAAATGGCCCACACCAAGAGAGCAGGGTAACTGCCAGTAGGGGCGAAGAAACCAGACATTTCTTTCGCACTAGTCACGTCAACAAAAACTGGCAAAACACCGCAGAAGGCATACATTCAGCAGGTGAGTATATGTATCTGCGTGGCCATGCGTATCTATATATGCATGGCCACGGTGATACATACCACATCAAACCAAAATAATTCGTGAGCAAGTTAACGATATGCTAGCAGTAAATATAACTCGGCCAACACAGTTGTGCCTAAGAAATGTGGGAGTTGTCTTTTCTGCATAGATTTCGGTCCAGTCAACCAAGTCACATGTAACGATCTTGTATGAGCATAAAAGACCTGCTCACAAAACTTGGCAAGGCAACAGTAATGATGTCACTAGACCTCAGAAGCTGATATTGACAAATTCCCATCAAACAGGAAGACAGGGAGAAAACCACATTCACGGTATCTGACAGGTGGCGATTACATTTTTGTGAGATGCCTTTTAACCTCAAAGGAACACCTGCTAACTTTTAGTCAATGATGGCCCGTGTGTTGCACGGGCTTATCAGTGACTTTACGCTAACGTACCTGGATGAAGTGATTATTTGGCCGAGCAGTTGGGAGAAGCGCATACATTATGCCTCCATGATACTAGAGGCTGACAATCAATGGACTTACCTGTGGCCTTAATAAATGCTACTTTGGTAAAAGCAAGTTGGAATTTTTAGGGCTCAATGTAGATGAGGATGGAAACACACCTAATCCAGAACAGGCACTGTATCGGGAAATAGTCCGGACGCAAGGCAGCTGCACAATAATGAGAAAAAAATAGGAGAATGTACGAGAGAGACTGTGGAACAGTCGCATGTAATGGAAGGGAGGTTGGAAATGTGTTGCAGCAAACAACAACACAATATGGCATCTGATTGAACCAGCAACATGTAAGGCTAAAGTAGAGGGAACATGCACATAAAAGTAATGTAGTAGGGCTCTCTGGTGCACAGCAGATGATCCGAAATGTCAGACAGCATTTCTTCTAACGAGCACTCTTGCATGACATACAAATACACGTGCAAAAATGTTTTATGTACCAAACATTCAAATCATGCTGGACAGATGGGGTACAGCAGCAACAGTCCTGTTTTCTGGAACGAATTTCTGAAACCATAAGCATGGACCTAATGTGGCCGTACCCTCGCACCTCCAATGGGAAAAAGTTTATCCTGGTTGTCACTGACAACTTATCGTGGTGGGTGGAGACCTATGCAATAAGTAGTGCAGGATTTACCAACATCATACAAGTACTGGAGCGAGAATTTTTCCCCCACTGGGGCTACCCAAGACAAGTGCAAACAGACACTGGAACACAGTTCATCGGAAGAAACTGGCAAGCAAAGTGCACCCAGTAGGGGGTGCAACAATTTAAAAATGGTGGTGTACCACCTCAGATCCAACCCCACGGAGTGCTGCATCCAGAACCTGAGTGTTATACTGTGGCTCCGTGTGGGTGAAGTACACACCAGCTGAGCAGATCACCCGCCCACAGCCATCATCAGCCTCTGCTGGTGTTTGAACACTGCAACAGGCCGGTCTCCTGTGGACATTATGTTGAGCCAAAACATCAAGCTTCCCGGAGAAAGGTCCTGTCTATGCAACAGCACTAGCAAGAGTATGGAGGACAGCACTGCAAGACATAATGGGGGGAAACAGTGAGACAGAGAGCAAAGAGAGAAGCTGGAAACATACGCAGCTAGGTGGGTCACGACGAACAACCGTCCCCGGCCCACGCTCGAACCTGGGCAGTTAGTGTACGTGAAAGCACATCTGCCGTCGGCAGCTCACCAAAACTTCTGCGCAAGGCTCGCTGCTGGATGGACAGGCCCATTCTGGTTATCAAAATGCTAGGACAAACCACCTACCTGGTTTGCATGGGAAGAAGGACTAGCAAGTATTACACAGACGTCATACACCTGTCACCCAGAGATGCCCACGTGACGAGGCCGGTGACAATAAAATCCACGATGGGGCAACACTTGCCAAGCCCATAGAGCAATATAGAGAAAAGGAAAGTGGGGCGGCACCGTCTGCAGAAGGTCCCACACCAGATGACACCATGTCGCCGACGCCAAACAAGGCCTTGTTCCCAAAGTGCCAAGACGACATAGGCAAGGATGATGGAGCCGATACCACTTCAACATCCACTGGAAACAGCACACAGCAAGCTAGAGGGGATGCATGCATCGCCCAAAGGAGGCGGATAAGACAAGGAGGCTTACAACTACATTGCAGGGGAGGACAACAAGCACAGACAATGGCGTCAGTAACTGCCCCAGGAATACCAGCAGGACCATCATGCTCAAGGCATGATGTCGCCCGGTGCATTGGTATCAGTCAGGGCGCATCTGAATGATGGTTCCACAGAGATCGACGGCGCAGCGGCTTCCAGCGCAACCTGAAGAGATCCGAAACTGCAACTAATAGTGACACCTCTAGGAGGGTATCCCTCAGGAGACGACAGGACACCCTTCAACGGAACACCGATTATCGAGGAGGACAGCATGACAGGAGATGCAACGGTGCCATCATCAGGTGGGAAATCACCCGAGGATGACTCCAACAAATCTAGTAGTTGTTAGTCTGCTTGGCTGCCAGCAGCGACATGGGTTGGGCACGATGACATCAGCAGTGGCAGCGACGATGGAGGATCATGTGACTTGTACAAGGTTCGTCACTCAGCACACCAACACCGGACACCTGTGGCATGCCGCACGTGAGCACCACAGTGATGGCAAGAATATGTGGAATGACGACAGCAGCCAGCAATTCTATAATGCAGGGGGCTGCCAAGAAGCCCCTACGTGCTACTTCCACGAACGACAGACATGAGGAGGTGTGTCTGTCATCAGTGATGTGTTTGGCTACAAATGGTTTCGTGAGTGGGGTGGGGGTGTCTTTGACGTGTGCCCACATGTCCCCTCTGCCTTTAGCCTTTTTGCCTGGCACACCAGGTTCTGTAATGCTCTACGAGCGGAAGTGCAGTGTAGTGTGGCAAGGAACAATGCAGGTGCAGAGCAGAGAGAATGCGACCATGTGCGTGTGGCACAGGAAACAAGAATCCGAAAGTCGACCCTGTGTAATTTCTGTTGTTTAATTTGTGCAATAAAAGGGCAAGGTAAGTTCATGTAAGGTGACACATCTAATAAAGACGCCTGCCTTCGCAGCCCAAATGCCCTTAGTGTTTTCAAAGAGTCTTTTTTGATTTTTTGTAATGGTCATTCATGTGTCTTTCATCTCAACATCATCCATGTAGTGCAATGTTTTGGTATAATGAATAATATTCACAGGGTTAATTTAGGAGCATTGTGTAACAACTGGCATGCAGTGTATGTGTCCGATTTGCAAATGTTATGCGCAAGGAAATAGTGCAGCACGGGGTGCCAGCCTGACAAGCCGGCCTATACGCCACACTGAGAAAATCAGTAGTCGTTCATCTTTGTGAAGGTTGTGCCGCGTCACGTCAGGGCTCGTGTTCCGCATGCTCGGGCAGCCATCAACATGATGGACTAATCATTTCACAGAAACAGTTACATTAGCATACCAAATTCTTTTTCGTACTTCAGTTGCCCAAGATTCCACCGCCCCTCGCTCCTACACAGTGCTTGCATCCTCTGGGTAGGCTTAAATTGTTCTTAAATTTTATCATATGACCACATAGATTTTGCACAGGTGACAGGTGCAAGGTGACAGGTTCGTAAGCAGAACCCAATGGCTTTTCCGAAGGGAATGTAATCATGTACTGAATAAATCGCAGTTGTGACGAGTTACCATGTGTGGTTTATTTCCAATCACCGCAAAGTATTTACGGAATGGGCCTTCTCCTGCCAATTTTCACAAAGTGTAACTTACTGTGCAATTGTGATTGAAATGGTCACGAGTCGGCATAATAAGTAACAGTGCTTCATATGGTTGTGTCGGAAGCCAAGATATACCACAACACAACTAAGGGAAAACAAAGGTGAAAATCTCAAGAGAACATGCCAGCCAGCAACATCATTCTGCACAATTCCTATATAGAAAACCAACATGGATCACTTTGGTGAAAGGCAAGCGACCTGCCACTATGCCCAGTTGCAGCCCCCTTCCCCTACTACCTTCATAAGGGAGGAGAGAAATCTAATTTTTTCAGAGATAATGATTTTCCTTATAGGATTGTTTGTTTGTCAAGTTTCTGCAGCGATATTGAAACTAAATAGTTTTTAATGTATTCAGGGGAGAATTTCACACTAAAAATAATAATTGCACAAGTTGGTAGGTAACAACAAAGAAATTTTGTCACAAGTGTGTCTGTGGACCACTTTGGCAGTGGTTAATACATTTGTGATTGTTATCTATATCATTGTGGTGCATGCATCTTTCACCCATTGTAGTTCAACAATGTATCCTAATCTAATTTAACTACCCAAAGTCACCTAAAATGCTCGCGAATAAGTTTTCATACATTTTAAACCAAACCATAGTGTGGTTCCTTTATTATCCCTAAAAGTGTATTTATAGCAATAATATCATATTGTAGTTTTCTCTGCAAATGTGAAATTTTTTTTTAACATGTTGGGTTGAATTAAAATTGTTGCTACTGACTGACTAAAACCTAGACTACAATAACCGTTGCTGTCCTGTAATAAAAAACAGTGGAGTTACCATGGAAGTATGAAAATGAACTGGCTACAACCGCAGTAAGAAAACTGTTATGTGACTAATGAGAATCGAGCACGAAAAATAAGACAGACTGTGTTTGTAACGCGGATATTTTCGAATAGTGTGTTGCCTAACCTAATATTTATTTTTGGTAATCTACTCGTGATGAAAAAAGTTTGTGGTAATCGTGTTTCGGGTAATTTAAATTGTGACATACATGTTAATCATTGTGTTGACTTTTTAAATAAATGGAAAACTGAACTGTACCGCTAAATTCATTCAATAGCTATGTTCTTGTTATAAACTTGCATTGCACTGACACTCGTGGTTGGAAATATTGTTTTGTGATTGGCTGGCATGGAACTCGTCGAAAAATAATTGAAAATAATCATTCCTCTTAATGCCGCTACCGCAAGCAGGCTGCAATCTAGCGCCAGTATGCTGTGTTGTAGCTGGTGCCATATACATGTGTGGATTCACTTTTTTATTGTTAATTCTTACAATTATTGTAGCCAGGGTTTATGTCCTTAGTACTAAATTGGACTTTTGGAGAAGGATGTGACACAATTTTTGTGGATATAGGGAATAAAATTATCGATAAATGTCTCATGTACCTTCGCCTTTCTTTCTTCTGAAAAATTTCTAAAATTCTTTATTGTTGAGTACAGACAATTCAGTAAAAATTTTAATTTCTATGTTTTAGTTATGTACCAAGGGTTACTTATCCGTGTCCAATATTGCAGATCCACGAAACAAAATTGTACCCTCCAATAAGGGATAAATACGTATAAAACTGTATCATAATAGAGAACTATAGTAATGTAAATATAGCGAATAACTGAAACGGGATTTAAATTTATTTACCAGAAACATTTACTATATTGACATTAAATATTTATAAAGAAGATTAAGTCATATTGGAAACAAACCTCTCGAGTGATTGTCGGTGTTAGGAATTTAAATATAAATGCCAGCAAATAATTATTTATTCGTGGCACAGGAACATGTGAATTTTGCTTTCCAGAAATTCAGCTAAGCTGGTGGTAGCAGTTTTGTTGCACTCATTACTGATGCACAACCTGCTACACATTACACGACAACGGTAGCATGCTTGTTATAATTTATTTAATAATTTATTCATAAAATAGTTTTCCACGAATCCTGATATGAGCACTAGATATAATACATGTGATTATTGCCGCACATGACCCATTACTGGTCCACTGTACCCACACTCACGATCGGTAGTTTTAAGACGAAATTATTTGATTACACAAATTACACAAGCCAATAATACACCAGTAAAACTTCCCATGCGATTTGTAATATGTATTTATTTATTCTTCTGCTTTTTTGTTCAATATGAAATGCTTGGAATGTAACCTTTCTCTCAGCGTCATTCTAATGTAAACACAATGTTTAAGGTAACTATTAGGTGGCGCCTAGAGTCCATTGTTTCTACTACCAATCACCAGCTACTTCACGTACGTCACATAATGGCATGTAATAATGGATTCTAAGTGCCATCTTGACAGTAACCTAAAACATTGGTTATTTGTTCTGTAAAATCATTAATTAATATTAAGAATAAAATTGGTCGCAGTATTGATCCCTGTGGCACCCCTACTCGAGTAGTTCTGGTATTGGATATAACATCTGTAATGTGATTTTTGTCATAATATCTTATGGAGATGATCTGTTTTCTGTCTTCAAGATATGATTTAAACATATTATTGGTTATACCTGTTTCTCCACACTGTTCAAGTTTTTGCAATAAAATATTGTGGTCGACAAAATTAAAAGCTTTTGAGAGATCTGTGAATATACCTGTTGAGAATTGTCTGTTTTTCAAGAGAAGTCAATATATTTTTTTTAGTTAAACTGTAAATAGTTTGTTCTGTAGATCTCCCCTCTACAAAACCACGCTGATGCAATGAAATAACCTTGTTTCTTATTAAGAATTGTGTTAGTTTATTTGCTATCAATTTCTCTACAATTTTTGAAAAGGACTTATGAAGCGCAATAGACCTATAGCTACCCATCAATACCCTGTCACTTTTTTTTTATGTACTGGTACTAATTTTGCATATTTGAGTCTGCCAGGAAAAATTCCCTGGGCAAGACATTATTTGAAAATGTAAGTCTAAGGCAGCCATTGGTACCTCATCTATTCCTCAGGAACTTTTACTTTTGAAATTTTTAATTACACTTATAATGTCTTATTCAGAGATAGATGTGAAAAACTGCATGTTAGCATTCCAAGTGTTAGGTCTTTGAGATATGTGTGCAGGACTAATATTTGTAGCTCTGTGTTGATTTTGGATTTTAGTGGGATGTTTGTGAAATAGTCATTAAAACTATTAAATATTTCTCTGCTATTTTCGATATTGATACCACCAACTTTAAAGGAAAGGTGAATATGACCTTTCCGAGGTCTCTATTCATTATTAATAATGTTCCACATTGCTTTAGTTTTGTTTGAGGAGGAGGCTATTTTTTCCCCATTGTATTTCTATTTTGCTGCTCCAAGTAACTTGTTATATAATTTTTCGTATTGCTTACAGTATAATTTTTGTTTTTCCCCTGGGTTCTTAAAATTTGACACATTGTTTCTAACATCTGTCCTGAAACTGTCAGATCTTTACTAATCCATTTTATTTTCAAGCTACTGCTACATTTTACAGATTTGAGTGGAAAGGCGTTATTAAAATGACAAAGAAATGTATTAATAAAACTGTTCCAAGCAATGTTTGGTTCAGTTAATGTATAAATGATGTTTGTTCTGGAGA
Organism: Dryococelus australis; assembly: GCA_029891345.1. Lineage (NCBI taxonomy): Eukaryota > Metazoa > Arthropoda > Insecta > Phasmatodea > Phasmatidae > Dryococelus > Dryococelus australis. The sequence continues at coordinate 325,521,514 of CM056993.1, read as the reverse complement.
AGTTGTTTGTGGTTGTTTCGGAAGTGTTGTTCGTGTTGGTTGTAGAAAATATTGTTTGTGTTTGTTTTGCAGTGTCAGTGTTGTTTTGTAAACATCATATCATTTTTCAATTACTAGTTAGCTTTTAAAAAACTTAACATTTTCATCTAAATATCAATGATTCATCTTCATATTAGAATAAGCTTATGTCCAATTAGTTACCCTCAAAATTAGAATTTGAAATATCATTAAGAAGGGTGAAATTGAGTTTAAAGTAAATCACACAATGTTTTTCTGTTTTGCAGATGGTGTAGTTATAGGAAAAGATTTACTTTACCTAAGTTTTCTTTATTTAGACTACCTTTGGAAAATAATAAAATGTATAAACATATCATTTACTGTAATGATTACAGCCTACTGTTAAATACATAAACCATCTAAACACATAAGTAAATTTTTTTATTCAACTTAATATCTCGTCGACAGCAGGTTAATTAGAGAAAGGTAAACGAAGAACACAATGAAGGGAATACAAGGAAGGAATTAGTCAAATTCTCTTAATTGAGTCACCCAAGAAATTGCATGAAGTGAGTTGGAGAAACCATGGAAATTTGCTAATCATGAAGGCTACATTCAGTAGCTATTAAAAATATGAGAACTGATTTGGTTGTAGGCCTATATTCTTGTATTTATAAACAACTGATTTATTGTTTGTCACTGCAACTCTGCTGACTTGGGGAGAAAAAAATTGTAAGTGTGGAGTTTTGTATAGACTGTATAACAAATAAATAAATTTCATTGTGACCTCGGACTTTTGGTTTTGGGCATGGTGAATGTATAGACTGTGATTATTACTCACATGGAAGTGTTTACATTAACAAACGGTAGAAGGATATAAATTGGTTGGAAAAAAAAGTAACAGGGGCTTCAATAGTGCTCACTTTACAGTGAACGGCCTATATTGGTTTTCGAGATGAGTTGCCATTACTAACAAATGAATTCCATAAACCCCTACACTGAAATTGCAAATCGGCATTTAGAAAAATATGTATCTGCAGTTTTACAAAAGTGCCTCTACCTTTAACGACTCCGCAACTTACAGGTTAGACCTTAAATTAATGCCACGTTAGTAATCGCAACCGTACTTGCAAAAATTATAATCACACTGCAATTATTAATTTACAAACTTACGCAGTTAAAAATATCCCTATACACACAATAATTGTGCGATATCTTTCACGAATGTATCCACGGTTTATACGAATACACTAAACAATACAATCGCATGGCCTGGACGTACTCATTTTCATACATTAATGTTTCTTTTCGTTGGTCGCCAAATAAATAAAAAATATATTATAATTTTAAGGCGTGTTTAAATGCCAAACTCACATTTCACAAACGCAAAAATATCACAAATTTAGAGAATATTCAGAACAACTAGTGGGTTTAATATATCACTCGCAAGGCTGTTCAATTTCAATTTAAACAATAGCTGTCTCTCTCCCTCATGGCTCCTTCACTTGTAACGTACTCGCAGACAACTTCAATAGCGTATTTTATTCGATTTTAGTACGGTTAAAGTTATATCATTACTTTTAAAAGCTCCTATAGTCGTCAGAAAATTATTTTCTGGAATGTTTTCAATGCAAATATATAGCGAATGGGAAGCAAATAAACTAAAACACTTTCATTTAAATGTAAATAATTGATAACTTTACATTCCCGTTTTATGTATATTATCGTTTAGGTCATAAACGGTAGTATATTAATTTGTGTTGATTTTAATACTCATAAAAATACACGAAAATGACAGGTAATGTATTGCATTTGGCTGCAGTTGCTCACGTGACTCTTTTTCCCGGTTAACAACCACCTAACTCCACGCTATAAACTGGCTACCTTGTTCACACTTCACGGTAAAGGACATAGACACTCACTGACACTTCCATGCAAACGTCATTTTATAAACTTTACACAATTGCCATTCTTCATTCTTCATTAATTTCACTTTTGTATCGTAAATTCCTTTAAATATTTGTAGGTTTTTTCAAAAGTTACTATAATTTATTTTGCGTTCAACTGATGATTTATTTTTAAATGTATACGCTTATAAGCATTTAATAGGAATGCTGCTTGGAAATATATTTTTTTTAATTGGTTCAGAAAATGTTTTTGACATGATGATTCGTAGCCTATTCTGTCATGGCAGCACGCTTAGGGTATATTTTTGAAGAATATGTGGTTTTACTTGGTTACATTTTTTTTTTTTTTTTTTTTTTTTACCAGAGTTTAATAGCACGAGCACATGGTGTGAGCATTGTTTTGATTTGCGTGAGTTAATTCTTGCACTTGTCACACAAGTAGTATACTCTTTTTAAAACCTGTGTTGGCAAGGACGGGAAGACAAATCTCCGTAATTATGTACTTTGTAAAGATTCATGGTTTTTCTTAAACCGTGTTTAATAGAATGTATTTTACTATGTAATTTAATGTTGGTCTGTTTCTTATTTTATGTTTGCTTCACATTTGGCTACTGTGCACATCCACTGACGAGTTTAATAGCATGTAAAATGGTCCATGAACTATTAATAAATGAATGAACCTAAGCTATTTTAACATATAGTCATGATAACTCAATCAGATGGAAAAGACAAGTTGAGAGCGTGGTTGCCAAGGGATGAAGAGCTCTAGGTATGTTGGGAAGGATGCTGAAGGGAGTCAGCTGTGAGGTGAAGGAGAAGGCATATGGCACAATGATACAGCTAATGTTAGAATATGTTGCAGCAGTGTGGGACCCTTACGTGGTGGGGGAGGTGCGAGAGCTGGAGGTGAAGAAGGCAGGGGCAGCAATATGCATATTGTTATCCATCAATGCCTTGTCACTTTTTTATGTATTGTATTATCTTCATTTTTTTTCCTTGTCCACAACCATATCTTATCAATGTCCGCCTGCAAATTTCTGCCCCCTCTCCCACCTCAGCATATACAACACAATCGTCTGCAAACAATCTGATTTTTCCTCTAATCCCCAAACCCATGTCATTTACCATTATGGTAAATAACAAAGGACCCAGCACGCTTCCCTGTGGTACCCCTGACGTAACCTCCTCTTCCTCCGATATTGCTTTCCCCACTTTCACCCTCTGCCTTCGCCCCCTTAGAAAGTCCCCTATCCATTCCACTACCCTCCTGTCTGGTATCAGCACCTCCACTTTCCTCATCAATGTCCAATGGGGCACCTTATGAAATGCCTTCTCAAAATCTATGAAGCAGGCATCCACCTGCTGCCCCTCATCAACTACCTACACCAGATCCTCTAATAACCCAGCCAGCTGAGTCTCACATGAGTAACCCCTCCTGAAACCATGCTGGGACTCCTCCACCCAATTCCTATTGTTCATAACCCTCACCACATACTGCACCGCCAGCCTCTCCATTACTTTTCCTGTACTTGATGTGAGAATCATCGGTCTGTAGCTGCCATGCCTCCCCCTATCCTCTCCCTGCTTGTGTATAGGTACCACCATAGCATCCTTCCGATTGTGTGGTAACTTACCCTCGCCTAAGGACTTTTTAAACAGCACTTTTAAATATTTCGTCCTCCCTGCCACCAAATTTTAGTGCTGTGTTTCCTATCCCATCTGGACCCCCTGCCTTACTGCTTTCCAAACCCCTAATTACCTTTTCTATCTCCCATCCCCTCATCTTAAACTCACTAAACACCCACCGAACCCAGTTTGCCCCCCTATTCCAACCCTCCTTTGCCTCAAACACTGACAAGTACTGTCCTTGCAGCATCTCCAATTTTTCTTGGTCATTTGTCGCATGCCTACCATCCCTTCCTGTTAGCAGAGGGATCCCTTCCTATCCTCCCCTTAACCTCCTAACATACCTAAACAATTTCCCCCATTCCTTACCGTTTCCTTCTTCCTTTCAAGCTCCCTACCCATTTGTTTCATCATTTCTTTAGATCTTATCATCCCTTCATTTCTCCACTTGGCATGTAATTTTCTGCGCTTCTTCTTCATTTTAAAAATCTCCTGTCCATAATATGGTGGATCTCCCCCAGTCCATAACCTTTTCATTGGCACAAATTTTTCCAACATAACCTCCATTAATCCTCTAAACTCCCTCCACAACCTCTCTACACCCTCCTCCATAGGCAATTTTTTAAACCTGTCTCTCAAGAATATTTCTGTCCCCTTCTTGTCTCCTCTCCCATACTGCCACACCAACCTTTCTGCCATTTGCACTTCCCTCATCGTGCCAATCCCAATTTCCACAACCGGGATATGATGGTCGCTTATACCATCCAATACTATTGCACCAACTACAGCATTCCTAGGTCTGACCAACACCACATCCAGCACTGACCCAACACCCTCCTCATTCCATCTCGTAGGTGTTTCTACTACATGGACTAATCCTCTGTTGACTAACTGTGCTGCCATTCTTTGCATCATGCTACCCATTCCTTCTGCACCCTCTACCCATTTCACACCTGGCGTATTCAAATCCCCTGCTACAACAACCCACTGCCTGTCCTTTAGTCTATCGATCCTCTCCTTGATCATCTCAATTGCCTGCCATTCCTGTCCTGGTGGTCTATACGCTGCCAGCAAAGTAATACTCCTATTACTACTACCACTCAATTTAATTTCCATTACCTCGACATCCTCACTAACCCATTCTACCGCCCCTTTTAGCCCTTTCCTTACACACACCATTATTCCTCCTCCTCTGCCATCCCAGTCTCTTCTGAAGATGGTGAACTTATCCTGCCTATGCTCAATGTCCAGTACTTCCTCAGTCAACCAAGTCTCCACAGATACCACAATATCCACCCCATATGCTTCAACCTTTCCCCAGAAGCCCTCCAGCTTGTACACACTCCTACAGTTCACCATTATCTTTATACTAGTACTCTGCTTTACCATCCTACATTGCTTACCTCCTATCTCCACCCCTGCGGCCTCATCAATGCTATCCTGTCCATTTCTCTCCCCTTCCGTTTCCTTGCTTCTAACTGATTGCTATTTCAACAACTGCTGCTCTGCCCTGACCCTCTCCATGCAGCCAGCTACTTCTCTACCTAGCAGGTCACGTAGAATCCTCTTACCCTGTTCTGTTCCTACTGTCTATAAATGTAGCCCCCAAATCCCTATACACCCTCTCATATACCTCACTCACAGCCACTGCCTTCCTATAGGATACTCCTTTCCTAACCAGCACGCCACTGACTACTGCCCTAGCTCGAGGGAACTTCTCCCACACTTTCCTCAGCAATCCCCTGAGATCCCACTCTACCTCCTGCCCCACCTCCCTATGAGCCATGTAATTTCCCCCTACATGAATGAGAACAACCTTTGCCACCCTGCTACCTCTCATACCACTAACCCTTTCCTCCAAATCCCTGGTATTTGCCCCCCCCCCCCCCAAATGCTGATTTATATGTAATTTCCATCCTGATATTCCTCAGCTCCACCCCCTTTACAATAGAGCTGCCTAGAAAAACTACCTCTGGTTCCCTTCCTACAACCTGTTTCTGCTTTGTGGCTCTTCCAGCCACCTGCCTACCCTTGTCTCTAGCCTCCTGCAGTACCCTTGTTTCCCTCTCTTTGGCCAGCCGTCCTCTCTCCCCTCTGCCACTGAACTGTCCACTTTCTCCTGCTTGCTGGTCTTTGCTAATCGCACACTTGCAAGCCTCAGCGTACTGCTTCCTACCTTCTACCCTGCTTTCTGTTTCTTGTTCCTCTATTCCCGATTGCTTCCTGCCTACTACTATCACGTTATCCCTTGCTACTATTTCTTGCTCCTCTAACCTTATTTGCTGTCTTATGTCTCCTACTGCCTTATCCCTTTCTACTACCTCCAACTCATCTATCCTCCTCCTTAATCTTACCACCTCTATCTCTGTCTCCCTCCTCCTCTGCCTTTCCTCCTGCAGTTCCTTCTGCAGCCCTACTTGCATTCTGCCTAACTCTTCCTCTCTACTCAGCTTTTCTTCCTGTGGACTGGCTTTCATTTTCCTTAGCACCCCCTTTACATCTTCCAACTCCTCCTCTAACTTATCCACCCTCTTTTCTATTCTATTCTTACCCATCTCATTCCTGACCTTTTCCTCCATCCTCTCAATCCTATGCAACTTTTCTACCATCTCCCCTTTCCACCTCTCCTTAGCCACTTCCATTGGCACTGGCACATCCTCTACAAAGCTTCCCCTCAGCGTATCCCAAATCCAGTTTCCACCTTCTCCACTTATTTGTGTTTCCTTCTCTACCTTTAATTTGTTCCGTACCACTGCCTCACACTTCCACTCATGTTCCTGTAGTGATCCCAGTTCCTTCTCCCTGATCCCTACACAGCCAACATTGTACTAGCCGCAACACTGGTCGCACTGCACACCACTATCTAACCTTCTCTACACCTTACTACAGCCCCTACACTTACACCTCCCTACCATTTTTTTTAACCTTCTTTTTAAAAAATAATTTAACTAACTTAAAACTAAAACTACTCTCCCTTATAAAATACACCTAATACCTACGTATACACACACTTTCTTAACTAGCCTAACTTTCACCATCCATCCTTTACCCTCGTACAGTAAGAAAGGCCTCGGCCTCGTGCACACAATCTGACACTACTCCCTCCTTATAACTAATTACCACATAAAACACTAATCTTAACTCTAATTATACCTCAAACTACTACTCCACCTATATTTAAACCTATTGCTAGAACTAATCACAAGCCAAAACAACCTTAAATACGGAAAAACACAACCTGTAGTCCGTCTGTGGCTGCCATCTAGGCATAACAGACATAGGTGCTATATTCACTAAATGAAACATTTAAATCAAGAATCTTCCTATCAGAAAAATTACTGAAAATTGTGTCAATTTAATTTCTGCAGTCCGATGAGATAAAAACTTAATTATTTTACACTATCAATTTTAAAACTAATGAAAATTTACCTCTCAAAGAATCTCAGTTTCAGGATGCAAATACGTGAGCCTTAAAATTAATTATAATCTTATCACTTCTTAGTGGGAAGATTGTTCGATATAATCATCATCTTGAAAAATTTGATGGCTAGCCAACTGCTTTAGATTACACAAGATGTCGAACTCGAGGCCCCTGGTTAAGTTCTGTTACGAAGCCCTTTTTATCCAGAGAAAAATATTTTAAGAATTTCAACTGCATGTTTATTAAAACAAAAAGTAAATAAATTTCCAGAAACTTTAAACTGTAGAAAGGTCTCACATAAGCAACTCAGTTCACTACAAGTCAGTTCAATTTAATTTCTACGCTAATTTGCATAGACCTTACTTGTAATTCCAGGGGAAGGCTGGATGTTGTGTGCTGGAAATCACTCCAAAGTTATTTTATTACACCAGTTTCTTCTCAACTAACTGATTGTGATTAGAACTGACACTGTTGTGCCTCTCTCAACACACTTATCCTAACCATATGATGCCGGACTCGGCGTACATCGTAAAATTAGTGACATCAGAATTAATGGCGTCCATCCATCATAGAGTCCCGGGAGAGAGTCCAGATTCTGGGCTTTCACCACGACACTTCCCTTATACAACGGAAGGCTTACATGCGTCACATCTAATGAAGTCAGAGCTTAGATTAAGTTATCAGTTCTTTCTTTCATTGACTTAATGTGAGATGATTAAACCAGGTGTAAATTACCAGGAGAATAAAATATTATGCTTTGCAAATCAACTGATAGTAAAAGAGGAGTTGAAACTTGGCTGTCGTGTTTAGAATAGAATACCATATGTGTTCAACCAAAAAATTATCAAAATTTTATACAGTTCACAAATATAATAAAATATTTTTGCCAGTGTAAATATTGTGTAGAAACCTTGATGGAAGGGCATTTAAACAGTCATTAAAATGACATAATAAACTTTATATAGCACAACACAAGAACGTGAAAATAAATATTACAATTAAACAAACGAGCAGACAATCTGTATATTACACTGGTAATATAAAAGTACCTTATTTTTGGTTAAATTTAACTTTCACTTATTTTTAATGTATAAATTATAATATTTAATGAATAAACACAGAGAGAAAATAGGCATTTTGGTAATGTCTAGTAAGAAATAGTTTTTAAGCAAAATATTATATATCGCTGAGTGTGCACGAATGTGGTGTATTGGCCCTCTGGTAAAACTTTCTAAGCTTTGTATGAGGCAGAAAAACGTTCTCAAAATATAATTTTAGCAGGGCTTCAGAAGAGGAAGTAACTGTGAATGGAGTATATTTGAATACTTAACTGTGCTTCCACCAATGTATATAGTAAAGTTCAGTTGATAAAAAAAGTCTTCACGCAGCTTGAGTCAGGATATGTAGGGGAGGGACTCCCGAATGCCGCTGGAGGGAGGAAAACCACTTGACACTGCTGGTACTGTACAGACTAATAACTGAGAATATCACTCTCTTGTACCGCATAGTTAAATACTGCGCTGTGCGACTTATGTTATTTTGATAGATAATATGCACACACATATATACATACATCTATAACCTCTTAACCCCTCTTAGCTTTAGATATTCCAGAGTTTTTGGATTCTTAGTTGGTACTCCCCATTTTGTGGCTTCCACCAGCACAGACCCCCTCAGACTGAGGGAACCTGACCCTCGGGGCCCTATGTCAGCTTTCACCACTCAGGGTTATTTTCATTTCCTGACCTTTGCTTTCTCCCGAATAGGAATAATACCATATACCACCATCATGGATACCTGGGTTATAAACCCAAGCAGACGTCACTGCCAACACGAGTCCAACCTCATTTTGACCTCGTGGGCATTAGGGACCACCCGAAATGTAAGCTCTCATGGGAAAGACTCACACCCCGTGCTACTCCTTCATTTTCATCTGGGTTTTACACTTCAGTGGGCTATTGCCCCAACCCAATGTGTGCCCATCTCCATAGCTTGAATTTCTTCACATTGGTTTTCGGTTTTGGGGCCCCCAAGAACGTTAAGGTGTTGACCAGCCCACCATCTGTTCCCTGTCTTGATTGCCCACAAACTACGAATTGACAGAGGCAGATATCACTTTTAGTAAACATGACATGGTACCCACCCTGGAGTTTCCCACGTTTGCGAATCCCAATTAAAGGATTTCCCAGCGGTACCACAAGGAAGTGTGGGTTCCCTTGAGCTGGCAGAGGCTTTAACTTGCGCTTGACCAGCCCTTCCCATAGCTAATTTGCCTGCAGACCTATGATACTAGGGGTGACAACACCCCCGACACAATTATCACTCTGCATTTTTCTCTATGTCTCCCAGGAGCCAACCATAGGGCAAGAGGAGAAACCCCTTCAATGAGGATATCTCCACCAGGTTCAAGTCATCGTGTCCCCTCGAGGGAAGTGGCTCACCCCTGTAGTCGTAGACAATGAGCTCCTCACTGTCTGAACGGGAAAGATGCCTTCATCGTATCAGCCTCGCTAGGACCTCGGCATCATCGGCTCTGGCGTGAAGCACTCTGTGTAACGTCTGGGGGGCGGGGGTGCGCTGCGGCCCTATATTTATACTGTTGTCAGAGTGGGTCAGCACAGTCTATTTACCAAACATTGACTATATGTGCAGCCAGCCGTGGCTGCTACAATAGCCACACAGCAGACAATGTACAAACCTTACAGCCACTTAAGACATGGTTACTCTGTCGCAAAAGAGCACCAGAGCAGTCTCGTAGAGTATAGCTACTCCCGCCAATATGTACACACAGAGTAACTCTCACCTAACTGCTCTCAGCCATTGTTGCTACTGAGTTAAACATCCCACCCCTTCATGCAGCAGCAATGGACTCTGCCACCTTATTCAAAGTGTTTTGAACTACTGCGCATTATTTTTCAATTGTGATGTTTCACTCTACATTAGTTGTTCAAAAACTATTGTTTTGGTTAAGTGCAGTTAAACAGATTGATTACCAGTTCAGTCGTCCTGAAAATTTGGTAGATCTGGTGTGATTATGTTTCAAAATATCAACCGATGGACTTTCAAACACTTTCACTGAAAAATAAAAGCTAACACACTTTCTTACCATAATTTTTAAGCATTCAAAAATATACAAAGGTAATTCAAATTACAAATGTGCAATGAAAACTTGGAAGCAGATGAAAATAGCGCTGAACATCAAGGTTTTGAGAGCTGATGAAGGCGAAGCAAGGTGAGTATGGAGCAGCGCTGGAATGCAAGAGCAGGGGAAATGGGAGATACCTCCAACTGTTGTATCGAACACTGGTGGATCCATTAATGTATTTCCAAATACGTGGTAAAAAACCTGATATAATAACTTCATAATGTTTTACTTTTTTTAATACAATGAGTGAATTATTAAATTAATGTTTATTAAATCCTGTGAGTGATAGTCCTTAACTTGGACGTGTGGCACCTATTCTCCTGTGCTTCACCTATTGTAAAGTTAAGTTTAGATATGTTAGGCAATATTCAGAATACAGCTATGTAACACAGCCTGTCCATACTTCTTGGGGTGTTATCCCTTTTACAGCTTTAGTTGGGCTCCTATTTTTAAGATAGACAGCATAATTGACTGCTTCCCCCCAGTACCTTGGATTCAAGCCTGCCTCATGTAACATTGTCCTATTAGCTCTTACTGCTACCCAATTTGGTTCTAGCAATGCGTAATCGACAACTGATGAATGATACCATGTTTCTTTAGGAAGTTATCAAAACTATGTTTTACATATTCCTTCCCATTGCCCAAACATATTGCTTTGAATTTCTACCCAACTGATTCTCAACAAGAAGTTCTGAAATTTGATGAATGCCTCATCTTTATGTTGAAGGAAAAATACAAATGTTTTTCTGGCAAAATCATGTAGGCCTATCATAATGAGGAAATACATTGCCCCATTCCAAGTTTCCACCTGCATTGGCCCACAAATATCTGTGTGAATTAATTCTAGCAGTTCAGTTGCCCTTGTAGACCCAGTTTTCTTATATGATTGTTTCACTTGCTTCCCCACAAGACACACTACACATTCTTGGTTAGATTTATCCCCTGAAAGTTTCATGCCATGTGATACACTCATCAAGTCTAACATGCTAGAATATCCCAGGTGTCTGAACTTTTTATGCCACAGTGTTATATCAATATTTTTCTCACTCACCATATGTGCTTTCACATTTTGATAATTTCCTAGGCACAATTTGTATATATCTTATTCCTCAGATGCAGAAACAGTTATCTTACCATTGATGTTTAGATCCTCCTCCTTATATATCATGCAGCCTGCACTGGAAAATAAAACACTCAAACCACAACTTACAAGCTTGCTTACACTTAGCAGGTTTGATGTTATGTTGGGCACAAACATGACATCTTTAATGGTGGTAATACCAGAGGTATCTTTAAAATAAACTTCTGCCCTCCCTAACCCTTCAGCTGTAAGTTTTTCATTATTGGCACAAGTAACTGTTGTTGCATTAACCTCACGCAAGTCCTTAAGTATATGTCTTTGTTGTTGGTCATGTGTGCTGTTGCGCCTGAATCTAGATACCAACTTTCTACCTGCACATTTGCGGTTACTGCTGCAAAGAGAGTAAAATCTTGATTTTTTGGTGTGTCCTTCCGTGGTTCTGTCCTGTTGGGATTCTTGTAGCAGTTAGCTGCACGATGCCCGGGCCTCCCACAAATGAAGCAGCAGTTTCTATTTTTTTTTGTGTAACATCTTGATTGTTTTGCCAACTGTTATGAGTGACAAATGCCCGGTCTGAGGTGTCACCTTCTCTTCCTCCGGGTGTGTATTCTTGCTGTAGCAGTTGTCCCGTAACATAATCGGTTGTGAGCTGGACACTAGACGTCTGGAGAGTGATTCTTAGTGGTTGAAATTCCAATGTCAATCCTCTAAGCAGTAGCATATCAATGAGAGTATCTTCCAATTTGCACCCAGTATCTTTAACCTCTTGTACCATACTCAATATTTTTGTCTCGTATTGCTCCATACTTGAGCATCTCTTGAGCTTGATGTCAAACAGTCTTCCCAGAAGTATGCACACTATATTTGCTGTATCTTTGCCTTCAAGGTGAACGTGGCATTGTGGGTGCACAAGCATACCAATCTCACACCTTGCATTTGTGTCCCTCTTGCGCTGTGCTTCTGTAATTTCTTCGGTCAATCCTTTGGAATCCGATACCGAATCCCATAAATCTTCATGGCCCAAGTAATAATCAATTTGAGTATGCCATTGCTGATAGTTCTTTTTTCCTTCCAACCTCTCAATTGCGAAGAAATTGTTCGAACTGGCCATCATAGCTAATGATCAACTTAAAACATGTCCAAAACACAACACAACTACTGGAAGCACAATTTTTCACTCCTGTAGACAAAAATTTTCATACTAATAAATAAACAAGACATATTATTTCTACAACAGAATCACTCAGAGGAAACCGTTTGAAAATATTTAATAAAATAAAATAATCAAGACAAGACAACATAAAACATATAAGCAACTCAACATATTGATTTTAATGAAAACACAAATATTTAACCAGAACATGCATCCTGCTGTCAGTGTAGACTACTGCGTAGATAGAATTAAGGTTTGATGATTATTTCTCTACACAAATATCACCTGACTCAACCGCAAAACAAGAGCATTAAGTAATGAGTAGCATTTTTTATACATCTTGTTCATTCCATCATAAATATCATAGTACTTATTTCATTGGTAGAAACAGTATTTTAACTCTTTTACTATTAGGCCTCTGGTGTTTTGAATGTGATAAATTTCAGAAGAATGAAACTGTCTCAAGTGTAAAAGTTTTTGAATGATACAGCGTTCACAATGCAAGTGACGCTATTACGATTCCAAAATAATCTTGATGTCAAACGCATGGATTTTATCATTTTTTTACTTTATCATAAAATTGGCAATGATGATTCCATATATTATAACACTCAGCAACAGGATGCGATAGTTTAACAGACAATTAAAGTCGAAAGGCCTTACTTGTGTAGAAGATGGAGATGGCAGCAGACAAACCCAGGCATACAGCCAGGCAGAAATTCCATCTTTTACAGAGTTGTTCCCATCAAACTCTGTAGGAAACTGCTCCAGATGAAGTTGTCGCACCTCTGCAACATCAATCTGACGTTGCCCCATCATCAGTCCTTGCAATGCTAGAAGTCCAGGTGGAACTATCCATTCCTTATGTCATCTTGTACCATGGTTGATTAAATACTCCATCTTTCTAAGCTTTTACAAATTTCTTAACAAAAGTTCTAGCTCAACAAAACAGTCTGCACTGCATTGTCACATTCAAATTTAAGTGGTAATCGGCTAGGATAAAAGTATCATCCTCTTAGCTGTTTGGTCTAAACTATTAATGTATATAGCCAGAGACTATCAGGTAATTTTTATTAAAATATGTGGAGTAGTAAATCTAATTATGTGTGTTTGTGGTAACATAGATAAATTTCTGTACTTGAGCAAATAATATAAAATAATTATGTGAGACCTAAGAAACCATATTTTGATTTACAGAGATAATCAAGTACCACTATAATTATAAATATTTATATTTAATACATTCGGAAATTATTAAAATTATAGGAAATAAATAATAACATTGATATACCCAAACATAATCTCTGAAAGAAAATAAACAATAAATTTGTCAGTACTATTTGTAAACAACTGCAAGGGATACCTTTACAATGGCATTAATAGCAACATCAGTAAGGTACTTTCTTATGTAGAAAAAAGAGTTACAATTCTGAATGATTAGTACCATCAATTATTTGCGTTCTACATAAGAATCACATTAAAATGTTATAATTCTGAGGACCTAGTTCCGTTTATCACTTGCCTTCTTAACAAGTATTATTTCAAAATAAAGCATGACAATTCTGAAAAAAATTGCCTTCCAGGGTTTTACAAACCACAGTATTTGAAAATATTCTTTCTTGCATAAAGTTATGATTACTATCACATTGATGACTAGATTGTGGTGCCCTATTGATACACAATATGCGACCATTTCCCTAAAAATACGTATTAAAATTTACTCTTAAAAAATAAACATGGCAAAGGCAGTCACTTGAGACCCTTCAGAGCTCTTACTGATTAAAACATCTAAAACTGGACTAAAATTAAAATATTAATAACATCCAAAAAACATTAGTGTCTTGGAAGAACGTGAACATTAAACATGAAAGAAAGCAGACTTGCTTGTGCGGCCAAATAGATTGATGCACGACGCGTTTGAACACTGGAAAATATAGACACACAACGCCTTAGTTGAGCCGAAAAAAGATTTAGACAAGTGACCAAAACTACAATTTTGAGAAAGCTAGTGAAACTGTACACCCAAAACTTACACAACTATGCCACACATAATACAAAACATTTAAAACTGCGCAAATTAAATATGCTAACGATTTCCACGACTCACCATTAAATTATTCCCGTCCTAGCCGGCTCTGTGTATAGTCCGTCACCACACTAACCACGTGCTTGAGGGCGAGCCCCAACAAATTTGCATTAGTGATGCTGAATAATCACACATGTTAATGTGTATTAAGGGTTTTCATTTGTAATTAACCGTGTCCTGTCTTCAGGGAAAAACAGTCATTCCACCCTAGCAGCTGTTGGCCCTCTTCCTTTGTGAAGGCTGTGCTTTCACGCACCTCGGTGAGATTATCCATTTAGGCGTGCACTAGATAAATTACGTGCTGGGGAGCACCCAAGTGGAATTGGCTAGTCATGACCGAGATAATCATTTCATTGACACGTTGATGTGTATGAACAATATCAATAAAAACAAGTCTTCAGTGAACTCAATTTTTTATTCAGTAGTGACAGTGTCGTAGCCATATATGTTTTATCAATTGTTTATTACAGTGATGTTTATTTAAAGTTTAGTATTGCCAATGTGTTTGTAAGTACGCACGGGTGAGACGGACACACAGAAGCCACAAAATCCCTGAGAACCCTGAGTCTCAATAGTGCGGTGATTGGGAAGCACCGTTGGCGCCCAAATTACCAGTAAGTATTTGTGTCATAGTTCGTCTCGTGTCTCACCCGACAGCATCAATATATTGCGTTTAAAATATTAATTTCAGAGTGATCTTGCTTTGTAATGAAATGTAAAATATGCAATAATGCAATGAATTCATTCATTCGTTTGATAGGTTATTTGCAGGCAGCAGACGTGTATCAGTATTGGTTGCGTTGCACAGTACATTTGTGATCCGATGACAAGATGTTAGTTTCCATTAAAGCTATAGAATAGATCACTCATTAATTTTGTTACTCTTGTTCCAGTAGTGTTTTGTCAAGGCCTCCCTAATAAAGAAATTTATAAGCCTCAAAGTTACATCCTGCCATAAGAAACCATTTTTGTGACTCACCCTCTAGATATTGTGAAAGTGCGACACATGCTTCGTGAATTGTGTTTATTTAATTTACTCAGAATTAACTAATTTGACTATAGGGATTTATTACATATATCTGTTGAGAAAAGATGCCACTTGTTCTCTGTGGTTTGAAACTTTGTTTCCATAAGAAGTATGTCTTAAACAAATGATGAATGATTTTGAGTTTAGCTGATTTTGTCTATTTTTAAACCCTTAGCCTATTTGTATTCCAAAACCTGAATTAAGATATAGGAAACAAATTAACTACTTTCATTTTTGTTCTGAAAAAAAAAAAACTTCCGAACATATGGTAGGTTTTGAAAATTTATATTTTTTGAATACGCATGACTGCTTAAATTGAGATAGATTATTTTAAATAGGAAGGCCTATAGCTCCATGATTCACCACTCTAACAGGAAACTGTTACAAAAGTGTCGCTAGACGTCTTCCTTGGAGTACACACGTCAAAACTGAAACCTGGACCTCTATTAAAGTTTGTAATTTACGGAGGCTGGGTTTTGGCTTCTAAACGTTATACTAACACACATCATGCCTTTATATTTTCAATGTTTGTGTGTTTTATACTGCTTTATTATACAAAACACCAGCTAGATTGTTAATATACGATCAAAGATCGTACAGCTTGAGCTTGATGAAATTAAAAAATGGTGCAACTTTTTAAGCCCCATTATTCCCATTCTTTTATGTCACAAGACAAATTGGGAATTAATAGGCTCAACTGTCAATACAATTGATACTTTAATTCTAAATTTTAGTAAATATATGCAGTTCATGCTAAATTTGAGCATTTTTGGAATCAGCCAATAAAAGATCTGTACCCTTCAGAAAATTTGATGGAGTTACATGCACCAATGCCCTAAAGTCAAAATCTGAAATTCCAGTTTTATTTGTTACAGCAGGCTCTTAATAATAAAAAATTGCCAAAATTAGAACTTGTGTGTTTCTAATAATGTGATAATAGTCAAAACAAAAATAACATAACAAAGCCGACACATTTTTCAACTTACGTGGTCCATTGTTTTATGTTTTTATCCATCTCCTATGGTAAGCTATGCTCCTGTTCACTGCCAACATGATTTTAATTGACAGCGTGATAAATAAAGTATTTCTTTACTTAGTAAATACAACGTTTATATAACGCAACACGCTGATAGTATAAATTTTACAGGACTTTACAAATGTGCTCAATTTAGCATCAACAAACTATTGGTAGTTATAGTTTTCAATAGAGAACATGTCAATTTTTTTGTAGATGGAAGCGTAGGTTTAAAACCTCATCAACCCTTCCCTGTACCACCAATGATAGCGAAAATGAGGAAATATTACTTCCAACCGAGGTGGTATGAAAAATTTTTGTGGCTTAATTTCGACAGTGCAAAGAAGGGATTCCTGTGTTTCACATGCAGCAAAGCTTGCAAAATAATTTATTCAAACTAAAGGTTGGAGCAGCATTCATAGAGTAAGGGTTTTCTAATTTACAAAAAAGCAGAAGAAAAATTAGAGAAGCATGAGAAATCAGCTCTCCATTTAGACAGCATTTGCAAATTAGCAGTACTGAAGCAGACACCAGTTTCGGTTAAAATTTCTTCTATATCTCATAAACAACAAAAACCAAGAATTGCTCTTCATAAAATATTTACTTCACTGCAGTACTTGGCATTACGAGGGCTTGTTATCCGTTCCCATAGCAATGAACAAGGACAAGGTAACTTCATGCAGTTGCTTTCTCTGTGATCGGAAGATGTTCCTGAATTTTGCAATTGGATGCAGCGAAGAAAGAACTTGTGTTCTGGAGATGTGCAGAACTAAATTTTGCAAATTGTGGCACACAATGTTCTTCGCTCAATAGCAAGTGATATACACACATGTGGCGAATTTAGTTTGATTGTTGATGAAACAGCAGATGTGGTAGGAGTTGAACAAGTATCAATCAACATTAGAATTGTGAAAGATCCAGAACCAGAAGAATTGTTCCTTGGCTTGTATTCAACTTCATCATCAACTGGAGAATCGTTGATCAAGCTTATCATAGATTTATTGTGTCACTTTAATATACAGCTTCAAAATATGCGTGATCAGTGCTATGATGGGGCTGCAAACATGTCTGGTATGTTCAAGGGTGTACAAGCAAGGATAGCACATGAGCAATCACTTGCTCTATATGTACACTGTGGGAATCATTCGCTAAACTTGGCACTGCAAGATGTAGCGAGGCTTATAAATTTGATTCATGACTGCCTCCAGTGGACTAATGATGTCGCTGTGATCATAAGTAATTCTCTGAAGAGGAACGCACAGTTTGCAGAAATATGTCTTGTCAATGAAGAAAATTTATCATCTGGTGTTCGTCCACTCTGCCCCACAAGATGGTCTGCTCGAGTTGCTTCCATAAGCAGCATCCTAAACACATACAATTCCATACTAGCAATACTTTCAAACATTGCTGAATCCAAAGAAGAGATATCGAGCAGAGTGCAAGGTCTTCAAAGACATGTTACAAGTATCATTTTTTTGAAGCAATAGATCTTCTGGTAGGTGAGATTGAGAACAGATTCAAACAGTCCAGCTACGAAAATATCAAATTATGGAGTCATGTCTTCTGTCATCACCTGTTGAATGGAACACGTCCACCACAAACTGTCTCCAATATTTGGGCATTAATATTTTGAATTTCAGATGTGAGTTGAATATGCTTCCTAAGTTAGTTCCATCAGTCAATTCTGTGAATGATATTGTAGTAGCATTCAAAGCTTTGCATCCAGAAACTAGCTATCTTTTCCCAGAACTAGAAAATATTTTTAAATTATTGTTGGTGGTTTCCAATTTTATCTGCAACTGCCGAACAAAGTATCTCCATGTTACGAGGAATTAAAACTTTCCTGAGAAGCACAATGTCACAGTCAACATTAACCCATCTGTGCATCTTCAATGTTCATAAAGAACTAACACAAGCATTGAACATTAATATTCTGATGAAAGAATTTGTGAACGATTATCGTCATACTATATTTGGTGCAATCAGCTGTGATCAGTAAAGCAAGGTTGTTTTCCAAGAATGTGAACAGTATGGATGGTGGTTTTTAAAAATCAAGTAGAATAGTACAAATATTAATTCCCACTTTTGTCCTGTACATTAACAAGATTTATATTTCTATATTGTGACATACTATGTAATGTTTTTTTTAATTGTTTTACTTCTTTAGAGCTGTAAACCTTAATTTTATAAAACATAATGGGATTTTATTGTTCAATGTATTTTTTGTCAATATTAATGATAATTTAATATTAAAGTGCATTGTGTGAAATAAAAAGTCATATCTGTGCTATATTAGAGCTGTAAACCTAAATTTTATAAAACATAAATGAGGTTTTATTGTTCAATTAATTATTTTTTGCATACGTCAATTAAAAATTATATAACATTAAGTGAAATAAAATTTCTTTTCTGTATTGTATTTGACGTTAACCTGTAAATCTCCATTTTATAAAACATTGAAAAATAAATGCTGTTTTTTTGTCAAATGTAGATTTTTTAAAATTGTAGCCCACTGTGTGAAATGTAATATCATTTCTCTGTTGTATGTGTTTTTCCTACATATTATATATAATCACAATTCAGTGCATATTATTTTTAAAAATCCCCCCCAACCCCCACACTTTACCAATCGTTCCTACGCCCCTGAGTGAGTGGTACAGAATCTTTCTGGGAGCTTTTGGCTCACACCTCGTATGTTAATAATAATGAAATAACATGTAACCTTATAGCAAAATGTTTTAATTTAGTATAATATTTGGAATAAATTAATTCAAATAATTTATAAATTACGTAAAGGTCCATCATGAAAATATTTTTTGAATTTTCACATAAAGTTCTTTGTTTTAACATAAGGCACAGCTGGTGACTACAAACTCTTGATTTTCAATGTGTATTTTGTTTTATAAATCTGTAGTTCATATAATAACTTATTAAATATAAAAATTATTACTGAATAAATTTTTGCACAGAATGTTTTGATAAACAAAGTTGATTACATAGGGCAATGTAAAATGGGTTTTGTGATGTACTGTACAGTACATTGTATTTTCTTGCTGTGAATGCTTGTAGTGCCATTAGAAGATACAGGTGATTGTGACCTGTGTTTGGTATTTTGTTCACTAACTAGTAACGGGGTAATCAGAATGGATAATAATGACAATATGTTCCTTTAGGTTTCAATGGAAACAGACAGTATTGCCAAACTTCTAAACCCAGATGGTTACTGTGTTCCTGAACTGAAGGATTTTTTCAAGAAGAGAGAGGCAGTAAATCATGAGAAAAGGAGCAAGAAAGAGAAGTTTAATGTACAAAAAGAAAATAATGTTAAAAATGATAGGATGAGTAAAGAAAATATGTCCTCTGGTTTCAGAAATGACACTTTTAACATTAGTTTGCAGACGGAAGACACAGGAAGTGATAAGTAAGTCTGAATGGCCTATAATCCAGTTCCTGTTCTCTCCAATATTTTTTTAATATCTAGACCTAGTCTAATATGGCTGTGAAAATTATGCTGTGAAAATTATGTAATTATGCCCTGTATGGCTGTGTGCTCATGCAGTGAGGGCCAAACCAGTGATAGTTTTTGCCCAGCTGTAATCATGAATCAGTTTAGGAGTGTGATTTGTAATTAAATAATTTGAGCAATAATACACAGCTTTGGTCACATTAATTTGTGTTTATTTACATTTTTTTTTAAACATAATTCTGTTTATTTTGAATATCAAATTTTGAAAGCCCCATTTAATTAAGTGGATTCGTAAATTTCTGGATCTCCTCTCAAAATTTTAATGTAATTAATATAATTTAATATTTTATTTACTGTAAGCTTATTTACATCTGTGACTAAGGCCACTATTCCAGAACATTTAGTTTGGCTATGTTCTTACCATCTCAGGTGATTGAAAAGCAATGGTCAGTTCCTAACTCATAGAATGTATTTCTGAACGAATTTGTCCTGTTTAGCGAGATGGCATCAGATAAGACACGGTTTGTTTTTTGCTGCCCCATGCGAGATTATATACAAATTAAATCTACACTGTACTTAGTGGTAGTGCATTTTGTTGACAAAGCTTTTGCAGAAATAAATACCTGGGTCATTCCATGTGAAATCATCAAGGGGCTGAAGCTGCACAATTTTTTACTTAGAAAAAAATTTGTTCCTCAGTTTTCCTATCCTCGAAGTGAAAGAAAAACATTAATTTAGATTTTTACCTACAAGGGGATGATTGCAGTAATTTTTCATACACAATGCAAGCAAATTTAACAGATTTCAG
Source organism: Dryococelus australis (assembly GCA_029891345.1). NCBI lineage: Eukaryota > Metazoa > Arthropoda > Insecta > Phasmatodea > Phasmatidae > Dryococelus > Dryococelus australis. The sequence goes on along the minus strand of CM056993.1, from coordinate 325,500,782 downwards.
GGGTTTACTCAACTAGTCATAATTTTTTTAATAAGGTGCCTATTTTGGAGTTTTTAGTGTCATTTAAAAGCTTACGTAATATACTATTACACTGTATATTTTTTCTTACAAAACAATTTTTGTATTTTTAATATGGCGGCCATCTGTTGTTCAGCATTCAGATGACTGTTTTATTCCACTTTATACCCCACCCTGCGTCACCAAAGTTGCATTTAGATATCTGGTCTTTCGTGGGCTTAGTATAACAGTGTTCAACATCAAAGTTATCGATGTTGAAGACTTCCTTCTTAGAAAAAAATAGTCTCCAACTTGGGGAAAAAAATGAAAATTTGCTGTTTTTGAAGCCCGAAACAGTTATATGGGAAACAAAATAAAAATTAGAGTTTTTTATGAAAGATATTGTTGATGAATAGCTATAGGACACAAGTTGGCCCATTCTGTTATTTTCACTCCTGTTGAGTACATGGACCTATAGACAGTATAACTTAGGAAAAATCAAAGGCAAAATTCACGAGGAGATGTTTCAAGTCATGTTATTACATGTAATGGTAACCACTCTGGAATATTAGAAAGTCTACAGATGATGCAACTGTTTCATGAGATTGCATCATGCAGATAAGCACATGATTAGATGCATCCTGCCTGGAGCTTCAGTCTTTCATTGCCTGTCCTAGTGGCATTTTTGAATTCAGTTCAAGTAAAAATGGAGTGTTCTGTTGGCTGTTTTGTTAAGGATGAATGTCATAAAGTTGTTTACTCTAGATCATCATAATTAATAATTGACTGTGACATAAGTGATGAAATAAAAACATTAATTAGACTTCGAACAGGTGTGGATGAAGTTGTAAATATCTTTACATACCATTACAAGAAATATGTGGACAAGTTCTTTCATTTGTACAGTAAAAGTGTTGTGACCCATTTGTCATGCACAAGAAAGAAGAAACCTATTTTGAAGTCCTTAAGGGAAATCACTATGCAACTGTCTGTTAAACATGGCTGAAACTTATACCAGGCAAGGCTGTATGTGCACACTGTTTTCAAAAGTTGAATAAAACCGTAGAATTAGATCTGATGGAGAAGAACACAAAAATGATGGTAATTTTGTGCCAGAATGCATTGCTGTAGAATCTGTTAACCACACATGTGCTGCTTTGGATTAATCTCCTATTTGTTTACAAAGGTTTCTTCAGTGTAAAAATAAACAAAGAATGCAGCAAAATATTGATATCCTATCATGTAAAATTAGAGGAAAATTAGAAACGAGACCGGGCAGGTGGCCGTATCGTTCAGGCTGGACTCAGTCGGGAGTGCAGGCTGAGACGGTGCCTCCAGGGTGGCCTCATCTTTGTCACACTTCTACTGGGTGCCTCCATTTTGGAAGGTGACGTTTGCCCTGTCGAACCTCGGGGGTGACCTCTGCACCTCTGGGTGCCAAGACTGGGCAAGTGGCTGCATTGTCCAGGCTGGACGCTGCCGGGGGGTGCAGGCTGAAGCGGGACCTCCAGGGTGGCCTCAACCTCGCTGGCACTTCTGCTGGGTGCCTCCCTCTCGGAAGGCGGTGTTTCTGTGGAGTCTGCTGCATTGTCCGATGTGGCAGTCTGCAGACTGGTGTTCTCGGGGTGACCAATTGAGGTAAAGACTCTTGATGCTCCTCTATCTCGTCGGCCCAGAGTGCTTCTGCATGCTTCTTTACTGGACTCAGTGGCAGCTGCCGACAGCGAGGTTCTCGGCCCAGGGGGCTGTGCCATAAGATCTTTGTCTGTGACATCTGCGCATGTCAGGCAGCAGAGTGGCACAGGAAGCTGGGCAGAGTTCAAACGGAGGTGGAGTCTTGCGGTGCAGAAAACTCTTCTCTCACTGGGATAGCTTGGTGGCTCACTGGGTGGATTTCGTAGCTGCCTTTTCACCTCATGGGGAGAGGTGGCTTGGCGGCTGCTGGCTCGGGTTCGGGGTCATCTTCTTGTTCATCGACCTCTGACCCCGGGTGCTGGCTACGGGTTCAGGTCCTTCTCCAGGAAAGGGGTAGATCTGCCCTCGTGTGGCTTTCCTGATGCATCCTGGTACTTCTTCGGCCCAGTACACCTTCTCTTGTGTGCCTATTATCTTGTATGGGCCTTCCTACTTCTCGCCCAGTCTAGCACAGAATTGGCCGCCTTTGCTGGCCATGACTACATCGTAATGGTAAATAGGTTAAGAAGAGAATTTTTTATTAGATATAGACAACACAGAGTATGAGATATTGTTGATGTTGACTAGTTTTTCTAACTACCACGTGCCGTAGCGGGCTGCAACCACACGTTGAAAACAGTTAAACATCCCAACTTTGAATTGTTCACGTGTATAGATAATAATTGTTGTCTAGCTATGTGTGGTGAACTTGTACACAAACTTGTTAAAGATATTTTAATAACTGTATTATTATTATTATTATTATTATTATTATTATTATTATTAGAAAATTTTATGATACAGCATTTATAACAGCTTGTAAAATTAGTGATTTGTATGTAGTATTATGATTACAGTGCACTGTATTCTTCTTCTATGTTATGTAGGTGATGCTCACACATATATAGGTAGGTTAGATAAAGTAATAATTTAATAACTCGTATGTAGTAGGGAATAGAGAAAGCAAATTATTACGGAAGCTATAGAAAATCACATGCAAATTCATTTAATGTGCGACAGCACCGGCTTAAGCAAAGCCGTTCATTTCACTTCTCACTAGGAGCCACAGTAAATAACACTTAGTTAACAACCCTCAGTCCTTTTACGAGTGGGACTTTACAACACACTAGAGTCGAACCAGAGGCCAGACTGTACTTGCAATTTTTCTCTTTCAGGAATAAATATAAAATCTATTGTTATTTACTAAAAAAAGCTGCCTAGCCACAGAATTAGTTCGCGTGTGTGACATGGTTCCATTCCAACACCGCCTCCCCTTCCTGCAACGGGAACAAAGACCCTGCAGTCTGCTGATGCGAAGACACTACACCTACCACTTTAGTCTGTAGCCAAGGGGAAGCAAAGAGGAAGGCCATCAGAGAGAGACAGAGAAGCCCACCATGCAGACACATTAACCAGACGCCCGCCAAGCGAAGAGCGATAAGCGCCTGGCATGTATACCGGCAGAGCCGCTAGCGCACAGACTAGATGCTGTGCTAGAAACCAAACTATATATACCAGGGTGCCTGAGGGGGGGGGGGGGGGGGGAAATTGACACGTGATGGATTTATGTGCACTCTACTTGCTTACTTCACTCCATTTTCGAGCAAGCTGCTCATACGGGGCAAGTTATTACTCCTTAACAGTATGACAGGACAAGTGCCTACAGGATGCGTTGGAGTGCATCAAGACAGACTACAGACATGTGGCCTTAAATTGTACTGTTCTCCAAGAAAACTTCAAAAAGCCGCCATGTCTCCCTACCCCGGACGTGGGATTGTACTGTTGGCTGAGACATCGGCACAATCGAGGAAGGTCAAGCTAATGCCTCGGTTTGCAATTGGAGGGCAGCACCGAATATACTCCAGCAGTTTCAGCTTCCAGTCTCTCACCAAGGAGATAAGGAATGTAAATTCCTCCAGCCAAGGTGATGAGAAATGAAAGGCACCTATTCAGAGCAAGAATTTCCAACCTCTGCGAAGCAAGGCTAGTCACCCTCTCACCCCTCTGCAGGCCAACAAGCTTGGAAATTTAGTATAAAAGGGCCAGCACAACCCTAGCTCTGGACAGTTACTGCACCTTTCAACTTTTCAAGTATTCTCCCAGCTTGCAAAGGCTGGAGAGCGCTCATAAGGATGCGCTGACCACTAGGCCACTTCATGTGCGCATCCGGAAGTCGTCGTCAGCGGGTCACCACTCTTCAGCAACCACCAGCCACCATCAGCTGTCCTGCAGATCCTGCCGCTGCTAGACAACACCATCATCCTGAAGCTCCCGAAGAAGTCGCTTCGCTTCTACCACCCACCTTCTGGTAAACCTCCAGCAACTCCCTTGGTAGCAGGTGGCATCAACGTCTCTTTTGGACCTTTTCGCAACCCAGCGAATGGTGCAGTTACCGCAATTACCCTTCTTGTAATGATCAGGTTCCTTAAGAACACATTCATGTTAGACTAAGTGCTGTCAAATGAGCTAGCTATTTTTAAATTTAAATCATACTAATCATTACACCTAGCTCTTGCCCGGGTTGCCTTCACCTGGTTTAACTATAGGAAGCTTTTGTAAGCTCAATTAGGAGTTAGCGTGGCATCACCATGTTCTTCCAATACGTATAGTAAATACATGTATCCATAAAATATTTTCTTGTGTGTGTCAGTTAACGTAACTTGTAAAACCATTTTGACATTGTATTACGTAATTTATTTGTACCCCTTTCTTTCTTTTACTTCAAAAATATAAAGTAATTTAATTTGCTGTGTGGAAAATCTGGTAGCTGCATGAAACCACTAAGGTAAAACACCCACACATTAAGAAGCAAACTGAGATCTGCCAACAGGTAGACCTTTGGCTGTGACCGAATGCACCAGGTACACTAACCCTCTAAGAGAATTGACCAAACCGAGTGTTCAGTACTTTTCCCAGCTGGCACAGGTTGGAGAGGGACTAGTAGCACTCAGGCCTGATCAATCTCTTGTGGGTTGCTCACCCAAGACTCGGTAATTTGCGCCACACTCAGTTCAGTTCCCGCTCGTAAAGGCCAGATGTTGGGAACACAGGGTGCTGCTACTGTGTCCTGGAAGTACATGCTACTGCCATTTAAATACCAGCTTCTCTACAACAGTTTGCATCAGAGTTTTAAATGTCTTACTCTCAGCAGGGTAGTATCAGCAAAAGTCATAGAAGGGTCCTGCGGGCCACAGTAAGAGAATTAATTAATTAAATTTAACGTCAATTGAAACTACCAAAGGTGATAGTAATTCATCCCACCACGTTCAACCAACAGTACCTTTATTTGGACCGCTAATAAAACTCCCCACTAAAGAACATCCTGCCATTGAGGCCATCCGACAGAAATGAGAGGCTCTCTGGTATAGAATAGCACTACCATAACCTCCACGTCTGATTATTTACCTCGTCATGAGCACGGCCCCTCCACACATCGCAGAGTTGGTAACACCATCACCGCTCACCTGCAGAGTGAACATGGCAGCAGGGAAGAACATCCTTCTCCGAATTGAAACCAAGTTTTCAAAAAGACGTAGGGTAATAACTGTAACTCCAGATTTTGTACCCTCCCGTCAACCCACCAGGTCAACTCTATATAACAGTTGGGCACCTCAGAAACCTAAGATCCCGGTCTAGTTCACCAAATGCTCCCCATCAAACTGACTTCATGTTATTTGACATGTCTAAAAATTAACCGAACCAAGGTTTCCGATCAGGAAACGTCTGGTTAAGTTTACTTTAGGGTTTATATCCCCCTCATATAGAAATCCAAAGTGTAGGCAACTCCAACATGGAGAACATTCGACCCAGCCAGGCATTTTTAAATATTGTACTTTGGTGCCTGTCCAATCATGAACATCCTATAGTGAGCACCAAATAAAAGAGGGAGAAGCTTCAGTACATTGTACGCACCCCTGTCATGTACAAAGCAGCTTTTTTGCACCCTGTTATTATTTACAACTTTTTTACCTGAAGGTAATATTGATGTTTGGTGCCAAAGTATTAAGCAGTATGTCATAATTATCCAAAAAAGCACCTGTTGCAACTCTGGGACCCACCGTTTTTATTTAAATGCACACATAGGTTTCAGTTGTAGCAATATTATGGCCTGGTGAGTAGGCAACACTTCCTACACCCGGAGGTAAACACATGCTGGCTGTAATGCTGCATCACTCGTTGAATAATTACCACCAAGAACAAATGGGCGGCAAACAAATTACATTTAATAAAAGTGGTACAATGACGTTTAGTTGTGTTTGGTGGCCCATTATGAGGCAAAGGGTTAGGAAAACAGAAACAAAATTTCTGTGAAACTGCCTAACTCTGGTTGTTCTACAGATACTGTAACCATAGGTTTTAGCAGGTTGTGCTTAAGTGTGGGTAGTGATGACACTGACATCGTACCACAAAACATTAACTTCGTACTACAGTCAGTGATTTGTTTACCTAAATCAGGCTTGCAATTATTTATGCATGTTGTTGAATGTCATAGCAGTTTTCCCCTCCTTCCCGCCCCTCCCTACTATTGTCACTGCTCTACCTCAATGCCAGAACAGCCTCTTATTCACTGTGTGTCATTTTGCAGCTTTTTCGCTGCAAGAGAGGGACATGTCATTGTATACTAATTCGGAGTTGATAAACATGGTGTTGGTGTATGGAAAAGCGAGAGGAAACGGAAGGGAAACTGCGTGTTTGTACAGCCGCCAATATTCTGCACAACATCAGTCATACTCTTGGAAATGTCACACAGTGACTACGAGAAACAGGCACATTTTTTAGGCAAGTTGGACCAGGTCAACAGAGAAGCATTCGAACACCTCGTTTCGAAGAGGTAGTTGTGGAGAGTGCAGAAGAAAATCCTTCTATTAGCACTCATGCTATAGCACGTGCAATGGTTGCATCGAATGAGACAGTATGGCGTGTACTACATGAACAGCTGCTGCGATCATACAATGTTCGAAAGGTGCAAGCATTATAGCTAGTGGATTATGCCCCTCGTTGAGATTTTTGCCAGTGGTCCCTGCATTACTGTGAAATAGTTCCTGATTTTCCTGCTATTGTTATGTTCACAGACAAAGCCACATTCACACAGGAAGGGTATTGTATGCAATAAAAAACTGCAAAAAGCTATTTTTACATGACAGGAGTATGTACAACGTAGGGCCTGCCATACCTTAGTTCAGTTTATCCATGATCTAGATTTAATTAATTTGTATACAAAATTTTGTTTCTCTAATGCAAGTACTTTTCATAATATCCCACTTAATATGCATTTTGGACTCCACCTTTGAGGGCTTCTACAGCCCTTATTGAGATGGACCTTGAGAGTTTTTCAAATTTCTTTTTTTCGTGTCAGCAATCCCCTGGCACAATTTGGTCACATGTTTTAGAAACACTTATTATTCTTCCTGCCTCTTCCCCATATTTGAATTCAGACTCCCGTAATAGGTGCGTCCTACCTTTTCATGCCTGTGCGGGTTCCTGTCACTTCCCTGTAGAAACAGCATCCCTCTTTCTCATCTTAGTGATACACCCCCTCTCTAGGTGGGCTCTCTTGTCACTCTACATGTTGCTGGTGTGTAATTCTCGTTGCACCTCCAGTATGTGTGTCTTGTAGGGCCATCTCTGCCTGCTGGAAACCCTGTCTCATGGTCTGGCCACTTTTCTCAGTCATAGGCCTGTTAGGTTACAATTCATCTTTGTATTCCACTACAGCGGAACCCCATAAATCCAGAAGGTTCTGTCTCATTGCTTCTGCTGCTATTGTTATGTCGACTGCTTCCTTGTACGTTATCCTGTCTCTTGTCAGTAGCACGTGTTGAACAGTTTTGTTATATACACTGTGCATTAACCTATCATGCAACATCCGTTCTATGTTAGGAAAATTACAGTAAGTTCTGCCACATAGATTGCAATAGTTTCACCCTCATGTTGGTCATGTTTTAAGAACTTGTAAGTGCCGACAATTTCACTAGGTTTTGGCTCAAAATGCTTTGTGAACTTTGTTACCATTTCGCTTAATGTTACTGTATTGGTTTTTCTCTGTAGCAATGATGATGCAATGATACTGTACAACTCCATCCCACACAAAGTGGAGAAAAAAAACAGCTTGTTTTGCTACATCATCCTCAGTTTTATTTGCAGTAAAACAGAACTGTAAATGTTCGCTGTAGGATCACCACAGATCTCGGCCTGGTACAAATTCATACATTGTCTCTTTGAGGACCGAAAACATCCAAAACTTATCCCATCCTCACTGCCAATTTTATGTCCTATCCATAGGATCTGGAAACGTGTGGATGCCATGCAACTGGCAATGTATGGATGCCATGCAACTGGTCTGATACATTGTTACAATAACACACATGCCATGACACTTGGTTCATGGATACCAACTGTGCCTGCCTAACTACCATTCACATCATTTACATACACATTGATACATAACACTTGCATCCATAGTTCAGTGCCAGATACTGCCAAAAAGATTGAGTATTTTAGGAGACAAGTTATGTATCCAAAAATATTTCATCAATCTTTTAAATTTCTATTAATTTAGCTCTGTGTAAGTACGTACACACGCATATTATCTCCCTTCTTTTTAGGGGCCTCATCTAGAACTTCTTTTTTCTCTACTGCATTCAGCAATGTCCAACTGGCTTATGCTTGATAATGTTTACATATTTCATTTAAGGTTATGCTGGAAATTTTACCTAGTTGAAAAAATTAAAGAACTAGAACATGTTTGGTAGAATACTGCACACTAGAAATGTTAGTAATTTCAGGTATTGTGGTTATTTGACACTTGGGATCATTGAAATAGTTATAGTGATATATCAGATATTTCATGTGTGTTTAACATGTAAAATTTATTTTTCAGTGATAAAGAAATTGAAGTGCCTCCTGTTAAACGTATTCGTAGAAGAAAGAGAAAAGTGCCACTTGATGAAGAGAAAGAGTCGCGCACTGTCTTTGTTGGAAATTTGCCCAATTCATGGAACAAGATGAAGATCAGACGTTATTTTTCTAAATATGGGACTGTGGAGACTGTGAGGCTGAGGTGTGCCCCACTTGCTGATCCAAGAGTGCCCAAAAAAGTAGCTGTGATCACGAAAGATTTCCACCCTGATCGTACTAATATTCATGGGTTTGTTTGTTTTGTGGACAAAGAGTCTGCAACTAATGCCTTGCAGGCAAATGGTGCTGTGGTGGGGGATCACCATGTTCGAGTTGATCTAGCACTCAACAGTTCAGCTCTTGAATATGACAGGAGAAAAGCAGTTTTTATTGGCAATCTTCCATTCTGTGAGTTTTAAATCTACATTATTATTTTGTTATAGGCTGTTCACAGTAATCATCAAGTGAGCATTTTTCAAATCAACCTTTGAAATAATAATTATCTAATAGTGCATATATATTTAATTAAATTTGATTGTTCTCAAGACCTTGATTTTAAGAGCTGCTTAAATCTCTTCACTCATTAACTTTGATTGCCTCATTGTTTGTTAAGTTGGCAGCAGGTTATGAAAAGTAGTTCCACGTATTAAATCTTACAGATATAATTTGTGAATGAAATGTTTCTTTGTGTTTTATAAATGTTGTATATTAACAGTCAACATATTTGAGTTTCTAATGATTTCAAAATTGAATCTGCATCTGCAGACACAAAAGCACTTTATTCCATGCTATATTTTCAACGCTACATGAACACATGACATATGCTGCCTGCTTCAGGGTGAACACTCACTCGTGGGTCAGTAAAGATATTTGTTAACAATCACACGAAACCATAAAACTTATTCGTAATGAAATTCAACACCAAAGACCTTACAGTTTCTCAGTGAATTGTAATGTTTTATAATGTATTGTCTTTGTAGAGTATTCCAAATTCCTTTCTATTCACAGTAATGCCAATAAGTTACTTAATATGGCATCATCTTTACTCTTATTTTGTCTGTACGCAAGGCAAGTTAGCCAAATTAAGAAAACCTGGCTGTAATGTAACGTTAATAATTTGTGTTTAATTACAGTGGTATTTGTGTTGAAATCCTGGGGAGTTATTTATGTACAGAGTGCAGCAGAAATAACTCCCGCATTTGTAATTTTGTTACGTCCCTTTGGGACATAGCAAATATTAGGAAAAGGCAGAAAAAGGTACACAAACCTACAGTCAACACCAGACACACAATTCAAAAAAATTCTCATGTATTAGATCATAAAAAGATTACACTAAAGGTATTATTTTATCCAATGTAGGGTTATACAGCTTGATGCTGCCAAACTGGGGCAAGGCAGGAAAATATACTACAACATACAGAAAAACAAAGATCTTAACCTGTCCCCAAAAATCACAGCAAAGATAATACACCTCTGTCCAAATGAAGCATGAGAGACAAAAAAAGCAGCAAAACTGTAACAAGCAACTACTAAAAACAGACAACCATGGAATAAAATTTACATTGAAAAAAATCAATACGATTCCCTCTGTTGACAGAGAATAGAAAAATGCGGTAGCTACCACTCTTCAAAAAAATACCAATCTTAAAAAGGTATTTACCTTCAATGGGGCACACATGATTCATTGCCCAGAAAAATCACCTCTTACAGAATCTATTAAAAACAGCAATTTATGATAGTTATAATATTGTTGGCGAAGAATCACTTCCCCTGAATATCTCAGAGATGCCATAAGATTAAAAGTAGCTATTAAAAAAATACCTACACTTCCAAATGCAGGGAAGACATAAAGATTTCTACCATTCCACATTCCAACTATGTAAGTAATCTACCAATTACCAGAGCAGCGTACTAAAAACAACACACTAAAAAAATTAATTAGCTTTTCAACTTTCAAAATTTCCACGCCTAACTCCATGAAGCCTAACTGCGGATTGCGATCTCATCATCCCCTCGCCAGCCAGCCCGCATCACTCTTAGAGGAAGACTGCACGATTATTCAGGTTGGCTGGTGCTTATTTATACACCCTAAAGTGCGGCTCAAAATATCAAGGAGGGACAAGAAAGTACAAGGAGTGTATGGAACATGCCAGACGTATGCGTAGTTCCGAATGCTGCTACGAGGGGGTGCGTGATGGCCTCACGAGTGCAGCGCGCCACGAGTCAGTATAGCCTTGCGCCTGGTTGAAGTTAGACGTGCATGGCCTGTCTGCTTGTAGGTGGACGAGTCAACTTGAGAAAAGTTCTGCAAGGTGTTTTCCGCAGCACAGTATTGTCACCATCACGTAGTTTTGCAAATAATATCCTCCATATGCAGACAGTCCTTTTCTATGCAATTTTGAAGTCTCTCCCTGAAGTAAGAGAGCGTTGGATGCTTGCAGAGGAGAAGGCAGGAGCCACTGTCAACCCACACTGACATTGCTGGCTGTCACTGGACACTCGAACAATAGGTCGGCGTTAGGAACGTGAATGAATATTAATATTAAATTTAATCATAATACTTAAGGAAATATAAAGTAAATGTTTGTAAGGAAGTAAAACGAAGTGGCAGCACACATGAAAATATAAATCATACAACATGGGAAAAGTTAGAAAACAATAAGGGTTCACATTAATGGACACTTGAATGACAACTCTTTTCTTACACCCTAACACGTGACTACAAAACAGCATAAGGAAGACTGCGCTAATGGCTTACCCCACTGAGGTCAGAAATGGTCAGTGCACTCGTGTACACAAGGACATTATTGTGTCGCACTTAGGAACCCCACAATAAAAAGGTTCACTCCCTCTGCTATTGGACTGTCACAGCTAGCAGAGAAAAAAGGGGAGGGTAAATGCCTGGCAGGAACCTCTTCCGTCTAAGGCTCAGAATTCCGCGTCTCACGCGAAACAATAGGGGTTTCAAGGGATGACTTCTGAGGTAAGAATCTATTCTATTGGAGCTAAAACAGTTAGCCGCAGCACTCCACTTTATTTCAAAATTTCATTCTATCCTTGTTTGTGTCGTACTCGAGGGTAGCATGCCATAGAAATGAACTGAGGGGCTGGGAAATTTATATATATCTACACTAACTTACGAAATACAACCGGGGGGTGGGGATTTTTTTTAGGGGGAAAAATATTCTAGCAGCAACAGGGATTATTTATAAGAACTGTCAGTGCATTAAAAAGACCCCAGTATAGTTATTAAACACTGATAATAGAGTTGTGCAACAAAGAAAGTCACATTGAACTTATTAATTTGCCACATGGGAAGTAATTTATGACTGATGCACACAGAGGTAAAATCACGTAATAGGATACCTGGACACTTAGTGATTAAACTTATATATAAATTAAGCCATAAGACTATTGGCAATTGGTAAATACAATGAGTTAAGTGGAAAGTTATTTGGAGGTTAATATAAAAGTGTAAAATATTAGAACTTGATAAATGAATTTAAGTGTGGGTGGGTGGGGAACTTTCTAAATTGGGGGTGGATGGCGTATCACACGAAGTTATTATACGTTATAAAATTAGTAAGGATGGGATATTTAGTTTATGTTAATTCTCTAATATAACCTATGGCTGTATGGTTGAAATTTAACTTGTGCTGCGTAATAGCAGGTAGCTTTATCAATACACATAATAATACTCTAGTGAGGTCACCAGATGTGCTGAGTTTGGGATGTAGTGGCGAAGCGCAACTAGGGCACGGGCCCGTGATTGCAACGCAGTGTTTATACTTGCGGCCTCCGTCTGCCGCCTGGCTGGGCGGGATGTAGCTGGGAGGGAGGGTGTGAAGAATGTGATGTGTCTGGTGAACCTGAACAACTGGGTCGCCGCAGCGCCCGTGCTGACTGCATGCTACGTAGTCCACAGCGCTGAATTATTGATGGTGTTATACTGTCCAAAACGTTAAGTCCTAAGCTATGCTGGGAACAATATACTCTAAATATACTTATATACTACCCGCTGTCATACAAGCTTGAATATGCTTGATAATAAATATATATTTTTACAACTGTACCTGCAGCAATTCTAACACCCATAAAACTTATGTTAGTGAAGTATTAAAATCTATTCAAATGGCACAACGCCATGCTCTATAGCACACTGCTGCTTAATTTACAAAATTCTCACAGGGACGTCTCTATTCAGCCACGTCAATGTAAATGAAAAGTCTGCAAGTAATGGATTTGCTGTAAAACAATGTAAAAATTCCTTAAAATTATTACGTATATTGGCTGATACTGTTAATAAAGTTAACTTAAAACCTTATGAAAAACTGAACATTTCCTTAATAAATTACTACGCCCCAGATGGCAATGCTACGCCACTGTCCTACTGAAGTGCATTTAAATCAACATTCACTTGGAAAGAATACCGACTTACGAAGTGTTGTGAGTTTCAGTTATGCAAGCGTAATTACCTTCGATGCTGGGAATAGCAATACATGTGTGAATAACTTACTTAATATTATTATTGTATTTCTAATTACCTTGGTAGATATCGTAAACTTAATTAACCTTTACAAACTAATTTAATAACTTAAGGCACCTTAAATATATAACACCTTGTGAATTTGAGTGTCTTTGCACTCGTCGGAGGCCCTGTTGCGATATGACACTTTTGGTAACTTTTCCGTGGTAATTCCCCTTCCCCCACATGCCAGGATTGCACTTCTCGTGCGCCATCGTGCAGTTTTCTTATTCCTGTTTGCTTTTTGTGGGTTACCATTCCTTCCTTTTGGAGACATGCGGCAGCCATTGCTATATGTTCCATAGTGTGTCTACACAGTAAATTTAGCACCGCGCACTTTGTATATTTAAATCTAAATTAATGCTACAAGAGTAAGAATCATAGGATCTCTCAGAAAAAAACACACACAAGTGGAGAGAACCCAGCAAATACGGGAATAGAGTTCCCACATGCACAAAAAGCCAATACGTGCATTAAGTAAAGCAAAAGCAGCGTTATGTGGGGCAGGGAGGACATGAAGGTGCTATGCTGGCAAGAATTTCTACACAAAGTGCTGATGCGCGCACGTGGCAAAACTGACATACCTCATTCGCTATTGCTTACAGCACGAGAGTAAGATAGCTGATAGTGTGGGTGGGTGGGGAAGTCTGTAAGAGACGGGGGCGATGGCTTTTTCATACAAGTTCTCACATTTGCTTCTACAATAATGACATATAAAAATTCTATTAGTATTACTTGCTTGGCATGCAGATAGGGGAAAGACCGGCGCTTCCACCAGTGTAACAACTCCCTTTCCTCCCGGATACTAAATACCTCTAAACTTTGTATCCTTCCTTACTCTGGCTCTCAATACTCATTTCACCTTAAGTGGTGGTAAGGGGTGTCTGGGGGTTTGTGTCACTGGTAGCTGAATGATAAATGGAATTATAAAAATATATATTTAATGAACAACAATACTTAATCACAAGGAACAACTCTTACAGAAATACAATGGGATAACAATTACTTAAGACTCACAATACGCTTACTTAGTCCTGAACAGCAAGCTATGTTACACTACTCAAACAATATGGTAAGTTCTGATATTCAATCACGCAGCTAATCCCTGTCCTTGCCAATGATAATTAATACAATAGGGAATTGGGGACGATGTCTCGATACAAGCATTAGTCCCTACCGCTACGTGATTTATGCTCACCCTTATCTTCTCAGTTGGCCTCGGAACCCCTCAGGCCAGGAGTAGGTAGGTGCTCTCATCTTCAGCCTCCATATCACACACTCAACACTGTTATAGTCTCGTCGCCATCTTGGGGGGGGGGGGGGGAGAGTGCTGTGGCCTTCAGGCCTTTTATATAGCCGGGCGAACTGGAGCATGTTTGTAAAACAATCCTGCCCAGCCATAAACTATAGTGCACTCTACCTAAGGTGGTCTAGCACCGCTATATGATGCTACACAGCCACATTTAATATTTAAGAACATAAAATGTATAACAAAACATCACTGTTCATTATCAACAGTTGAGCATGCGTGATGCACAGCCAACTGCAGAATGTAAAATAGTGTTTAAGCGCCATGCACATTGCCAACCATAGGGCAAATATTTTCTTTTGCATTGTATTTCCCGATTCAAGTCTTTACATTATTCTCTAGAATGTTAACAATGGCACATAGTACTTTAATTTAAACCAAATTTTTTTTTATTGTTACTTTCAGCCGGATGGCAGTGCCTTTTACTCTGTTAAATTTTTCACGTAATCCCACTAGCAGGTTGTCAAGCCCTCACTGTTTGTGGCCACAACAACCCCCCCTTCCTCAAAGCCCCCCTTCTCTCCCTCACCTGTGCCCACGGCCTAGTCTTGGTGGGTTTAACATTTTATGTTCTTAAATATTAAGTGTGGCTGTGGAGACACCCCGCACTACCCTCCCTCAGTGACGCTTACAACATGTTCAGTGACCTAAATGTTGACTAGCCTTTTCTTTTAAGTATAAACCTTGTATATATATTTTTTAATCTTTAACCCGCCTTGCCTTTTGCCCCTTATTATTTTTTTAACTTTAATTGCAAAACTTTAATTCAAATGACTGTAACATCAAAAAAAATTTTTTTCTCTTTTTGTATGGTGTTTCCTACTTGTCATTGGTCCCTCGATACTGCAGTAAGTCCACCGGGTTGCTACCCCACTGTACCGTTATGTCGACGTATGCCCCAGGCCTACCACACCACTGATGTTTTGGAACCTGTGCCTCTCACCCACTCCTGTACCATGGTCACTCTGGAGGCTCACTACTTCTTCCCTTCCAGTAGAGGACGGCTGCTTATACGATCGGGGGAGGGGGGGTTAGTGTAGTGTCATGGCGGCGCTATACCACCTTAGCTTAGGTAGAGCGCACTATAGTTAATGGCCCAGTTCTCTTGGCTATATAAAAGGCCTGAAGGCCACCGCACTCTCCCCCCCCCCCACCCAAGATGGCGACGAGACTACGACAGTGTTGAGTGTGTGATGGAGGCTGAAGACGAGACCACTTACCTACCCCTGGCCTGAGGGGTTCCAAGGCCAACTGAGAAGATAAAAGTAAGCATAAATCGTATAGCAGTACGGACTAATGCTTGTATCGCGACATCGTCACCAATCCCCTATTGTATTAATTATCATTGGCAAGGACCAGGATTAGCTGTGTGTGGTTGAATATCAGAACTTACCATATTGTTTGAGTAGTGTAACGTAGCATGCTGTTCAAGACTAAGTAAGCGTATTGTGAGTATTAAGTAATTGTTGTCCCATTGTATTTCTGTAAATGTTGTTCTTGTGATTAAGTATTGTTGTTCATTAAATATATGTTTTTATAATTCCATGTATCATTCAGCTACCAGTGAGACAAATACCCCTTACATCCACTTAAGGTGAAATGAGTATTGAGAGTCAGAGTAAGGAAGGATACAGAATTTAGAGCTATTTAGTATCCAAGAGGAAAGGGAGTTGTTACAATGTGCTGGTGAAGGTACAAAGAAAATTTGTAATGTAGTTATGTGTAATGTTTTATAAAATCAGCAGATTTTTTTTTTCAAATAGCACAACAAATTGTAAATAAAGTAATATATAATAGCTACCTCGTTTAATACAGATGTGCGGCACAAAACTTAAATCAGCCATTTCTGTTTTCAATGATATTGTAGACACGTGCATCTCTTCACTGCATAATGGCATCAGTTTCTGTTAGTGTTTATCAATGTAAGCTGCTTCACTTTTACTTCAGTGTTTTAGTTTATCATAGGGCATTTTTTGCTTTTCTGTACTGTTGTAAGGTTTCTTTCCTTCATTGTGGGTGCAAAAAAATCTCATTGGTTTTCTCAATGTTTGTTTGAGTGCGACAATTTTGTCACACAGGTGTACAATTATGTGTTCACCTAGTTGAATAATTTACATGATTAATCATTTTTCACTTTATGGCGGTAGTAGTTTTCATTTATGTGTCATCTCATTGGTTTTCTATAAATTCTGTCTGTAAGCTTGCACATTTGTATAACATTGTGAGGTTGGAGAAATTAAAGAAAACTTAAAATTAAGATGCATTTGGTATTGTCGTAATGAAATGTTCTATTTCAGCTGCTGAAGAAGAGGAACTTTGGACATTATTTGAGAAATGTGGTGCTATTGAGAGTGTCCGTGTACTCAGAGATAGAAAAACTGGCATAGGAAAAGGATTTGCATACGTAAATTTTAAGGTAATGTACCAGTTGAGATTTATGCATTTGTAGCCTTTATAACTAGCATACTTACATGCATGCATAAACACATCCACCCACTCATCATCTCATCATTTGAAATGCCAACAGTTAAGAGAATCCTTCGCAATATTTTACATTCAATTGACATATTTCATTAGTGCTAAGTAAATATGACCCTAGGTTGATGAGAAACAGTATTAGCAATTAGTACCTCTACAATCACCATTGGTGTGAGTTATAATTAATGTGGCTTAAGTGAGAAATACTTTACTTTACTTCCAGTAATTAAAACTTATTAATAATCTGCACACAGGTGTTTTTGAAGACAAGTTCTTAAGTTGGCACAAGTTTTTTGTTTCAGTATTATGTTTCTCGGCACCAGTAACAAGTGAATAACTGGTAGTAGTCCTCTTCCTCATGCCCTACTCTGGTTGGTGTGGTATTCAAAAGAAGGATGAAAAGGCAACTACCACCTCTTTAAGTACAAACAAGCACTTAACCCATCTCCAACTGCACTTAGCAATCTTAGTCCCCTGGAACAAGCTCAGGACACCCGTCACTTTCCATTTCAGCGACCTTACCATCTTTGATTGAACCACCTGTCAAAACCCCAGAGGACACTCACCCCATTATTCAAGTCTTTTTAAGGTCTGAGAATGTCCCATTTGGTATAACTAATCCCTGGATTTGTGGCAACCAGACAGACAGCCCAGCTAGGGCCACCAGCAGCTGAGGTGCCATGGTGACTGAGTGGTTAGCCTGCTCACCTCCCACCAATGCAAACCGGGTTCAATCCCCAGACGGGTCACCGGATTTCCGTAAGTGGGAATCATGCCGGACAATGCAGTTGGCCTGCTGGTTTTCTCTGGGATCTCCCATTTCCCCCACCCCTTCATTCTGGCATCGCTCCATACTCACCCCTCAATCACTCTCATTGGCTCTTAAGACCACAATGTTAAGAGCCGCCCAAATTTCTTGACTCACCAGTAGCTGACCCATCAGTGCACTGGGGGGGGGGGGGGAGTATTCTAAGTTTCCCCTTCCGACGAAAAACAATAGATTCTTTACAATTATTGGCTCAGACCACCCATATATTCTAAGCTTGAAATGAAGGTTGAATGATGTCACGAGTGGAGTCGGAACGTCTCAACTGCACATGAGCAGTTGGCAGGCTAGAATTTTGTAGTTAAACCATTATGGTGGGCGTCTGTATTAAATGTGGTAGTGTATTTCAATTATATGGAAATAAATAATGTGTAGTATAAAGTCAGTGCATGTACATTTACTATACAAATAAGTATGAAAAGATTGGTTATAACTAGGGATGTAACGATTCTATATTTCCTCTATCCTCAATCTCGATGTGTAGGATGTTATTACAAGCGCATAAATGTACAGTACAAATACTCAATTGTAAATATATATTCAATAAACTACTATTACTTTACTCTAAATAAATGTTATTAATCTCTTGAGCAACGTGTGTTTGGTGGTCTAGTGGTTAAGTTACGTGCTTCGTAACACAAGCGCCTCCACTAATTTACATCAAAACTCCCTTCCCGCTTAAGTTTTACTTGGTTTAAATATGTGAAATACATTTATGAGATGATATGCTGTAACATTTTTTTAAAAAGCAATCTTATAAGCTGTGTACATTTGTATTTTGGCCCCTAATAGCCTACAGTTTGGAATGTTTTGGAGCTGGCTCTGTTATAATCTATTAAATGGGGTAAATTTTGACAGTTCTAGAAAAGTAGCATGGCTACAATTTATTCTTCCACCACAGCTGATTTGTCAGTGAAGAAAAAGATCTTCATAAATAATGTTGAGTCCAATGCACACTTGCATTTTCCTCTTTCCTCGTGTTTCCTGTCATGACAGGCACTAAATGACTAACGTCATCTAACTTCCTCCCGTAATTAATGTAGGATATTATAGTTAGGTTGGCATTCCAAATTGTTTTAGTTTTGTAATTACCAAGTTAAATTTATTGGGGTTCTGTTTATTTTATGCAGAAGGAAAAAAGAAACAGCAGGGGGGGCTTTAGTTTAATGTCTTTTGTGAGACAGCATTATTTTGATGTTCTTATGAGTGTGTGGCATTTTGATTTGCATATTGTTTAGATGGAGCAGTGAGAAATTTTGCTTGTATGGAAATAGCATTCAAATTTTTTAACTTTAATGAAAAAAGAGAACGGAATACATATACATTGCTGTTTGTATTCATACAGATGCCACAATATACACACACTTTGATTGAAGTTAACCTTACACTTGTTGAATTTACGATGTAGACAAATAAACAAATATTATTCCCTCGCTACAAAAATATGGAAAGTGCGGCTTTTTCAAGCCACGTGCATTTCAATAATTATATTAACAATTTACAAATACATTTACAAAACACGCAAACTTACTGTTTGTAAAATTTGCAAACTCTTGAACACGTGTTTTTCTATGGCTCTACAGTACACTTTGGCGGACACCAAGGTTACAAGTATTAATATAATCAATTTAAGATGTGTACATTTCTTTCTTATTCAGGACAGTTTTACGTGAAATATGTAATTAACATCTGCTAACATTCCTCCACTTAGCCTTGGCCAAATATTTTCTTTTCCACATACACAAATAGTTTGCTAAATACCCGGACTTCGTCCATAACACGATTATATCTCACGAAGGGATAAAAAATACTGTTCAACATGCTCACCAACCACAGTTTCTCAAACTCTACACAAAATTAACAAACACTGTACACTATTATTTTCTTATAAAACACATATTTGTAATCTTATACCATTTTTCATGAGCTAAAAAATATTAAGCTTACTGTTCGTGTCTTTATGTAATTTTTCTCAACAGATTTGTGAATTTTTAAAACAAGCAATTCTAGTAATATTTTGTTAGTACATTTTCGACAGTGCGCAGACACAAACGCTAGTCTAGTTTGGAGTGGGGAAAGTTGGTAAGCAGAAGATACTTGATTGCGCCCCATGCTAAATGACTGATAACTCTGAATACAGTTTTGGATCCAACGAATATTTTGGTTAGCTGATAGACAGTAGGTTTATGACGGTGTGGGTAGTTACCGACAAATCTTAGAATAAGCACCCAGGTCTCTGTACCGGCTCCAGCCAGCCACCACTAGTGCTGCCGCAGGATCAGCAGCCTCCACAGGTCACCAGTCACCCAGGTATAAAGGTGAAAGTAAATCCAATCAGACAAAAGGTCGTACTCACCATCCTCAATTTCGTTCCAAGCCGGAAATCAACTAGGCCAGTTCTATATACCGGCAAGGCACCGGTATGTCATTAAATAAGGCCAAGTCAACATAGCCTGGTGTGTCTGTCCTCACACCAAATAAAAACATCCCAACCATGACGATCTGGTGTTAATCAAAGGACATCGGGCGTCCAGGTCTTTTAGAAAAAATATTGTAGAATAATTGTTGAAAAGAGGTTGTTGCAAAATACATAATGTGCATTTTGCCTATTGCTGTCCACAGGCATATACATATATAAACATGCAGGCATTATGAGCACAGCTCAAACATTACTTAATTTATGCCATCTCAAAGTTACACAATTTGTCATTCTTCGTCAGTCACATATATTGAAATGAGAGCTATAGCTCTTGTACCTACCTCAGGTGTACATTTAACACTTAGATTAGGGTAGGTTGAGGGAAAAGAAAGTTTTGTCGACAGTGAGGTCAGTAGAATGAAGTAAGTTACTAAGAGAAGCAGGAATAAGCAAGAGTCTGCCATGGCATATATTAAGGAACCATCCCAAAATTTGCCTGAAGTGATCTCGGCAAACCATGAGGTATGTGTGTATAATACATACACAGTATACATATTAGAAGTTGAACCACTTTTTCTGTAATGCAGTCTAGGGTCATTGGAGAAAGTGTGGCTAGATTTTCAGGTTTACAGTCGATGTGATGATGAACTTTGTTACTGCCCAGCGTAGGTGAAAGCAAGCTGGGAGGCAAAAATAATTGGATGGTTAAGTGTAAAGACTCCAACTAGGATTCTAAAAAAAAATTATGAATGTGAGAAAATTACAGTTTAAAAATTACCCATGCAGAATAACATCAACATTTTTTAAGGTTTTAGCTAGGTTAATCACTAGTGAACGTTTTTTTGCTGTTTCCTATCCATCAGGTTATTAATTATGTGATGAATTGGAGTGATAGCCAAAAGGAGACAGTCAGAAGGTTGCAGGTGGATCTTCTGTTTCGTTTTAAACACAGTCATGGCAAAAAACACTGTTTCACAAAGATATATGGAGGAAAACAATACAGGGCAGCCTTGTGTGGCCCTGTTCAATTGATGCCAGGGCCTGGTCACAAGCACATATCTAAAAATAGATACTACCCTCCCTTGGCTGTCAGTGCTAGTCAATATCTATTTACTCCGCGTACCCTCTACTCTCAGGCAGCTGAATGTTTTCGTGCTCAATTACCATCACATGTTTATGCTGCCATTGTGCTCTCACTCTTTTGCCTTCTCATTTTACTTATGTTATGAAGTTTTGAATTTCTCTTTATATTTGATTACTGTTTGTTGACGACTTATTACACTTAGTTTTTTGGGCTCTGATTTGGTAGTATTTTTGGTTTTGGCTTGATTTTGTAAACAATTGTAATTGTAGATGATCTGCACGTTTCATACAGACTCGTAATTTCACTAAAATGAGGAGAAATAGAGCCAACATGTGGCTCTATAAGTAAACTGTTTACGATAAAGTGACAATGAGCACTTATGAAAGCTCTTTGTAATTTATTCTTTCTTCCATTTGTGTATTCTTCCTCCTCATATCAACATAAAGTTTACGATGTGATTTTGTTTAGTATTTACATCCACTACACAAGTCTGCTGTGTTTGGTCAATAAATAATATCAGTAAACTTAGATGACTAGCTGTATCCTCGCTCACCTTGCTGGCCATTGATTTATTTTGAAAATTATTTTATTTATTACAAAATTTGAAATTTACATTTTAAAAGAAGCTGTAAAAAATTTAAAATTCTTGTTAAAGTAATATATTTATGGCAAAAATGGATTATAATAATTTAGTATCTAATTAATATCTTTAAAAAAATATCTTGACATTTTTACGTGCATTTAATTATTTTGACTTAATAAGTTAAACATCTTGCAGTTTAAAGGAGTCCTCCGAAATATCTCTTTCGCCAGGTTTTATGGAGTCTATACATTTCGTGAAATATTTCTATCCATTGAACCACTTCTGGCCCCACTTGGAAATGTGCTTTATCCACTGGCCACTGCCCTCACTTAATATTTATATTCACTGGCCATTGCTGCCCCACTTGGAAATGCTCTAGCCACTTGGCCCACTTGATATATTTATCCACGTGCACTGCTGCCCATTGGAATCACTCTAGCACTGGGCCATAGGCCCATTGGATTACTCTAGCTATGGGCATGTGGCCCCACTTGATATATTTCTATCCACTAAGCCACTACGGCCCCACTTGGGATCGCTCTAATCACTGGCCACTGCGGCTCCACTTGCTATATTTCTATACACTGAGCCACTGCGGCCTCACTTGGAATCGCTCTATCCACTGGGCATCTGTGGCACCACTTGATATATGTCTATAGCTGTATGGAAGAATGTAGCTGGCTAACAATGAAATAATCAACAATCGGACCTGCAGTTTTGGTAGAGCATGCTTAGAAAGCAGGAAAATTGCTCTTTTATATATATATATATATAAATTAAACATAGCCTATGTCCATCGGGAATAATGATGCTTTCCATTAGTGAAAGAATTATAAGAATCGGATTCCGGAGATTACCTCAAACAAACAAACATTACTTCTTTATATAATAGTATATAGTCCATTCCCCATTGGAAGCAACTTTCTCGGAGCCCTGCTAAATATCTACTTGCAGGCCCATTTCGTATCCTTCCGCCAAATGTAAACAAACATTGACATGTGACTGCCATGTAGCATCTGTCAAACTGAATGTTTACATGCCATTGTGTGTGTATAAGTGTTCGTATAATTTCGCTACACCTAAAAATAAACATTGAAATGTGACTTCTACTTTTATACCTGTCAAATGTGTTGTTTACTGTTTACAGCTTTTCAAAGAATTCTATCTTAGGTCTATTTCAAAAACCATTTCATAGGAATATTCACAGTTTAGGCCTATAACATTATTTAGGTCAGCTTTATGACATTTTAAAAATGCCTGAATTAACGATAGTGCTTACGTTTACGTTACAGTAACATATTTGTTTTCCACGACACAGCACATAACATGTAATGCACGTTAATATTTTGCCGCGACTGTGTTAAACACTGTTACAACTGTGGAGTAATGAACTGTAGTATTTAACTTTTTGTTATTGATATGTGTTGGGTTATTTCTTTAAAAGGACGACCTCAGTTCAAATAACGAAGGAATAGCCACCCCAACGAAAACGCGACATTAAAATCAAGCACGCAACTTGTGTCGCTCACTTTTTGGTATAGAAACTTAAAATATAGCGGTGAACATGCACGCAAATAAGCCTACCGTAACTTTTATTCTGCTCATATTTATATGTATTGCTACTTACTGTGTATTAGGTTTATTGAAATTTATTGGGGCTGGGCTTGGTTATTTTGTTGATTGGTGGTAAAATCACGTTACACGACTGTATTTCAAACACCCTCCAGGGCAAACGTACAACGTTGGGATAAATAAACATACGTGGATGTAAATAAATAACTTTGCCATAAAAACAGTTCACATTTACAACATATAAATAATGCAAATCAAAAATTTGAAATCACGCACCCACAGGGCCAGTGTATCGACCATGATGCACAAAGGCACGCCATTTCACAGACACAAAGATTAACGAAACACATGTCACAGTAAATTTATTACTGCCGTGGAAACACAGATTTATCACATCGTAACTTGCCTGGGTAGGTTTAATAAACACAACGTCTACAAACATGATGTGGTAATTTGAAGTATTTTTCGGAGTAAGTATAATTTACGCTTCGTTCGGTAAAACAGCAACACACCCACGTCTGCCAACTTCACTTTGTTTCTGCCCCACCATCATATCTAAATATATTAAAATAAGTATTCAATTATTAAAATCCCTTTTCAGTTGTAAATTACAAATTCAAAAATCATTATTTTGCTGTAATAAGTATGAAATATGCTACAATTGAAAACATGTACAATTTATCTCATACTAGCGTAGTGAAACTTCCCGAGTGTGAAAGAGACAAAGACAGAGAGAACGCCAAGCTTTGCTCAGCAGACAGTTGCTTTAAAGTTGCTCTCGTTCGATAAAACACCACCATACCATTACGGCCTACTCATGATATTTTCCGCTGTTATTTTAAACTGTAAAAATGAGATATGTTGCCATCGGGGCTACCTAAATATTTCAATAGGCACAGTTTAATTTACAAATAGTATACTAAAAAACCAGGTTAAAATAATATTTTAACTGTTAACTATTTCGTACCGCCTGTTGCCAACACGTCGCTGCTCTCGCTGGTGTTAATTCATATTAAGAAAGAAATAAATATTACAAGTTATAGAAGATATTAAGGTAAAGTTTCATTTATTCAATAATGCAGTACTGTAAAGTTAACCACAGTGTTATATATTTGTGGGATACATGATATTGAAAAAACAGGTTGACATGTTATGCCTAGAGTGTTTTTTCAAAGGTTGGTTTTCATAAGTCGCTTCCAATCGGAAATGGACTATAGATGTGTGTATTGAAATAAATAAATATTGTGACAGTGAAAATATGTAGGGGAAAAAAATTTTTACTTAAATTTTTTTTTTGTTCAGATACCTTTATTATCTTTGAGGAAGGTTTTTTTTTGTAAGGACGAGTCACTATTTTTTATTAGGAGTGGAATGCTTTTCAATTCTCTGTATTATTTTAAAGTAAGTTGGGATTATAGGTTTTTTTTTTTTTTTTTTTTTTTTTTTTAATTAAAAAAAAAAAGTGGTGATCAAGTCTTCCAGATGTTTGAATTAGGGATTATCATTTTTTTTGGTCCTTCTCGAACAGTTGAGCTGAGGTCTTTAGGTAATCCTTACCCCAGAGGTAAGGAGTAGACATGCTGAAAACAGCAACGAGAGTCTTTGCTGTTTAGGGGTAAAGGGGAGTGTTGCGGCAAGTACGTTTGCCGGTCAGCTGTTGCTAAGGGGAGAGATACTGGATGCTGATTGGCTGAAGTGGATGGTATGACGAGTGATGTAAATAGAGTCAAGCGAAGTGAGGTTGCAAGTCCAAAAGATGGTGGCGAGGTAGGCGTTCATGCATGCGAAGAGAGAGAGAGAGGCAGCCGGGAGGAGGCTGTGAGAAACTTCGATGATGAGCTAACTATTGGTTTTGTTTTGATTGATCGGGACATTCTTTTCTGACTTCAGGAAGAATGGCCCTGATCAATCCTATAAATAGTCTTAATTTTAGGGGTAGTTAGAGTTCAGAAAGTTTTGAGGTTCAGTCACGGTCAGTCAGGCAGACAGTTAATTAGCTTTTGGAGTAGACTACGGTGAGAAGAGAGTGAGACACTAGCGCTTATTGCAGTTTATTACTGGTGACTTATTTTAATTTTAACTGTGAATAATAAGTGCCTAGAGGAGTGAAAACGTAGCCCTACTCATTCGTGGTTGTTGTTTTAAGAGTTTATTTTATTTAGAATTGAGGTCGTAAATGTTGGTATTGAGCTGTGACGTTCACGTGTTTTGATCGCTATTCCCTAGCGATTGTTGAGTGTTTTGTTTATAGTTCCCTAATTTTTAGCTCACTAGTATTTTTCTAACTTTTGCTTATTATTTTAGTTTTTCTGATAATTTTTGGCCAGTCATTAATCTGTGAAGGTTAATTCATTTACATTTTTAGGTAAAGTAACCCTGGAATAGTCTCTGAAAATCAGTCAATAATTATGCAGTTGTAATGAGTGTTTTAGTAACTGTGTTGATGTTTACATTGATGCTTGTATGGATTTAACTATAACACAGACATCCCTACAGAATATTTGGAAGAAAAAAGCTTCGAGATAGTGTTCCGTAGTGTAATTATCTCTGTTGTGAACCTCTAGAACACACCTATTTGTTTTTTTATTTGTTTATTGGGATTTTATCCCATGGCCAATGATGCTTTACATAAAAAAATTTTACTAAATTTTATTTATATTTTATAGAAAGATTGCATGTCTCAGGCTGTTATATAGTTTTTATATTTATTATTTTCATTTGAAAAGTATAAATTTTATAAGAATAAGTCAAGGTTTGATTAAATTATTTTTGCAGTCAGCCTATCCATATACACTATCTATACCTAAATTTTATAAATTTTGATTTTTGAAAGCCTGAAATTTAATGTCATAGTACAGCCTTTAAATATTTGTTGCTTATGCTTGTTCACATTGTTCCGTCAGTCTTAAAATTTTATATGTTATAAAATTTTACTAACCAAATTTTATTAATTGTTGACCATTAAATTTATTTACTGTTATTCTTGATAATGGGTTATTAAGGTGGAATATCTAAGCAGTAAGAACCCCATCATCAGTATTCACAAAGAGATATTATTTACTGAAATTAAGGTGTGTGTATTTACAGTGTGCCCTACAGTAGCTATTCACTTGTTGTGTCGTTGTGAAAATACGTAAATACATTGGACTTCTGAACAGCTGATTCAAAAACACCACATGTCAATGTTTACATTGATATACCGCAGAAGGATATGCGACATGCTGAAAGTAGAAAATAAGCAGGGGCTTTCAAAAGTGCTCACTTTACCATGAACAGCTGTTACCATGTTTTACTTATGTTTTCCATTTTTCTATTTTAAATAAATTTGTATCAGGAAATTTCATTTTTTGAAGGTGAAATTATTTGTTTTTTGTACTCTTTTTGTCCCAGTAATGGCTTATATATGACCATTTAGCTGCATAATTAAATGGCTTTTACATAAACGAGTACATAATGTGTATATAAAGAGTATGTAAAAATAGCAAAAGTTGCATGTTTATTTTTGTATAAAATCTATCCAACTACAAGTTTGAACAATTTTGTGGTACAACTCACTGTTGTGTAATCTAAACTACAAAAATTTTTGAGATTGATATGGTTCTCTGTGGTAGACTTTTTCAAAGTTATTCTCAGAAGCAAAAATCTTATTTCAAAGTCCTGCAAAACAGCATGTCTGATTCGTGGGCACTTTCAACCAACACTTACAAAGCCTTCACGTTTACCATTATTTACTTTCTGGACTGTATACGTTTTCAGTAAGCAAGGATTGTTAAGATATTGCAAATTGTGAGATTATGGATATTAATTATTTTACTAAATGTGCAGAGATGTTAAGCAAGACACACTTAATTGTTACAGTTTGTGCGTATAAAAAAATTGTGCAACAATTTTGTGTATTTTACATTGTGTGTATGTATGTGTGCACGTGTGTGCATGTGTGTGGGGCATGCACGTGCCTGAATCCCACTATTGTCACTGACAGCTATTACACAATGTTTAATGAGATGAATTTTAATTGAATTTTTCAGTTGTATTCATTCAACATACAAACACACAGAAGCTAAATTCTCGACTTTAGCTTTTCTTTAGCTTGCAAGGAATTAGATGAAAACTGCTTGTTTTCTTGTGCATCATTCTTTTGAAATAAAATATCTGTGGGATTGTTGTATTTATAATATTGTGGTTTGAAAACTGATGCCTTAAACAGAATTGCATGTGTGGTGAACATGTCTCTGTTTATGCATAATATATCTTTCCTTGTGCACGTAGCAATCCATT
Organism: Dryococelus australis; assembly: GCA_029891345.1. Taxonomy (NCBI): domain Eukaryota; kingdom Metazoa; phylum Arthropoda; class Insecta; order Phasmatodea; family Phasmatidae; genus Dryococelus; species Dryococelus australis. Next base: position 325,473,140 of record CM056993.1, on the reverse strand, counting down.
TTACACGCAACTTCAGTCTCTTTAGGAAATTAAAAGTATTTGACATCTGTCCCCTTTGTTTTCTAATGTTTGTTGCAACTGTAAACAGCACAGTTTGGCATTCTACTTCTCCCAAACATACACACAAAACTGAGACCAGAATCAAATAACGTGTCTAACTGCTGCTGTTGCCTTGTGGCTGTTTTCTCTCCACGTGCTACCAAGCTTATGTCCTGAGGTAGGGATCGGAAGGGAAGTACATATGCACATTTCCACCCAACTTTCTTCCCACTACGTCCATGGATGGAATACTGTCTAATTTATTGTACTCCTATGATTTGCTAAATTAGATAATGATTCGGCAACACTTATTTCCTTAGATTTAATATTAAATTTGCTGGATCTTGATGGCTTCCACATGTAGATAATTTATTTTAATAAACATGTGGAAATAATAAATGTGTTTATGTTTTGTACCATAATGTACCACTTTTAACAGAATGCTTACCTGTTTTAGACTCCAGATGCAGTGGAGCTGGCTTTGAAAATGAATAGGGAGATACTGAAAGACAGAGAGTTACGAATTTCTCGTTATGCAACCTTCAAGAAAAAGAAAGAGAAGAAAAAGAATACACATAAATCCAGTCATACAGTAAACAAAGAAAGTCCTACCAAACGTAGCAGAGCTACTCAAAAGAAAGCAGCAAAGAAGGTTTTAGATGGTGGTCCAACTCTGGAAGAAAATAAAACAGTGGAACACAAACATTCCTCTGAAGCCAAAGCAGTGAATTTCAGAGGGCAAACTGTTTCTGAGGTGAAGAAACTAAAAAAGGTAAGAGGATAACTTTACACTGTTTTGTAAGTTTTTAAGATACAGGAACGATATTCAGGTAGTTAGGTTTTAATGTCTTGTTTACAGCAAGGTCGTTAAGCTTCGGTCACACAAGGTGACTATACTCACAGCAACTAGCCACTAGTAATAGTAGTCACAACTAGCCTGTCACACCTATAACCAGTTTTACAGTTAGTTGCCACGAGTAGAAAGAGCAGAAATGTTATCTGTTGGACCTTTTTCTGCATAGGCTGGGCAACTGATTGCAGGAAAATGCTGCGTAGGCCGAGCAACTGATAGCAGGTTCAGCGGCTATACTTACGTGGCACGGTCATATTTTCCGCTCATTTTCACGCAATCAGTTTTCATATAACAGGATATTTTTACATTATGGTGGTATGAACACAATTGAAAAGCAATTTTAGGGCAATTTTTTAGTAGTAGTTACTACTGGGGATCAAAATTGGTCTAATTCGGGAACAGCAAGGACACTCTTATAGCGAGTATCGAACCTTGAACTGTGACATCTCGCTATGAAGGGACTCTACTGTACATCAATAAAATACAACTTTTAAACTTATAAAACTTAATGTTGAGTATAGTAAGAGCTGTAAATTTCTGTGAATGCAGTTTAGCTAATAAACACAGTAAAAATGGGAATTTAAGAAAAAATATTATTGTAAATAATGCATTTAAAAACATTTCACCTAAACTCATTTACATAAACAATGTCTGAAAATACGGTATGTAATTTATTGTAATCTCACACCAAATGCAAGCTGAACTAAAACTTTCAAACCCTCTAAAAATGAAAATAATATGACACTGAATGCAAGCCAAATTTTGAATGTCCCATGTGCACTCGTTCAGCTAAGAGCGTATGGAGAAGTTATTGATCTGGCAGTGTGCTCACAGCGGCTGCATGAGGAGGGATGGCGGAGGGCGGCGGGTGAATTACCCCTCCACTCCGCTACTTGTTGCAGAGTGCAGACACCTTGCTTGTGTGACATGTCTGTCTTTTAAAGTAATTAATTATATTTGACTGCAAAGAAAACTTATAATTTTGAGATAAAAATAAATAAATAAGGTAATCATAATTGATTTCTTCACTGCCTAATAATTAATCATTCAAAACCACGTCCTCTGATTTTCCTTGTCATAACTTACACTGCACTCGGCTCGGTGCTTACCTACCCATTACAGTGAAACCCCTCTATTACGACCACCTCTCTATTACGATCCAGTCCCGAGGAACCGTGAAAAGTTTGGGTCGAAAAAGTCTAAAATTTGAGGCACGTCTAAAAATAGATACAGTAATCCCTCGCCAACCGCGGTATCTTGAACCGTGGTTTCAGTTATGCGCGGATGTTTTTGTAGACCTAATTTCTATCGTGAAAAAGCTGGAAAATGGGAAGGGGAAAAAAGAAAAAATCAGGGGGGGGGGTGTTAGGAAAGAAGAGTGAACGGAAAAGGGGAAAAAGGAAAAATGGGATGAAGAGCAGTAGGGTAAAAGGAGGAGAAAGGAAAGTTTGTGAATGGGGGAATTAATCTTTCATTACTTATTTAATCATGTTATAATTAATCAATTGATCTCAATCTTAACTTTGTATTGGTTTATTCTTTAACCATTCTTTTAACTAGTTCAAAACAAAACTAAAATAACTGAAACAACTTCAAAACTTGTAGACTCATAGTGGAGGGAGATGTAGGGGAAACTCAAATAACTTACTTCCTAAACCTCTTAACTCTCTTCCTAGGGGTAAACATCTTAAGTTGAAACACACTCTCTCAACTTCACAATTACCTATACACCACAGCTCCTCTTCGGCTGCACCTTATCGTCTACTCAACACTGCATAAAATTAAAAACCACCATCCTACATATCCTCCCTAACCCTCTCTGAAAACTTCTGCACTGTCATCTGTTTCAATTACTGGTCTGTATCAAATTCTGCTGGAGGCATTCCACCACAACTTACGTTCTACAAACAGGAGCGGTCTTGAAGCCCAAAACTTAATCATTTCATCAATTTTAGGTAGAGCTCACACTCGCTTTCATTGTATGCAAGAGGTCATGCGCAATCTTAGACAGGTAATCACTGATGATGTAAAATTTAAAAAAAAAAGTTCATTAAATAAAATAATTAATTAAAATAAATTCAACATTAAACTGATAACTAAAAAGGGAGGGTGAAATTAACTGCTTAGAAATAAAAGAGGATGTTTTCCAAAAATGTTTAAATTTAATTTGAACAACTAATAAATAAAATTTATACAAAAATATATTTTTACATGAGGCAAATAAACAAAAGTACTATGTAGTACACTTTGGTATAAAATTGGAAGGAATTTAGATAAAAAAAATTTTTTTTTATAATCAAACTAATGACTTTCTTTCTCATAAAAAATTTAAAGCTCAACCATAATTTCATATCTATTCATGTTTATCATTACATTTAATTAACTAGACAAATGCATTACTGGAATTTCGACTTGATTGTACTGCACAAATAGTTAAATAGGAATCTATTCTTCAACAACTAGAAAAATCCATTAATAATTCATTATTTCTTTAGGCCAACTCAAAAATGAATTCAGTTAACCAACATTAAAAACGTACAACAAAATCATTATTACTATAAATCATGGATGGCCTTCAACTCATTGTAATTCTGTACCATTAATCATTTGAAAACGTCTTAACTGTAACTGAATGGTCTTACTTTGTCATTTACATTTTTTCTTTATCAACAACGTTACGGCAACTGGACACAAATTTATGACGGGTAGGAAGACGTCTATTCACACATAAAATAAAAACTGTCGATACTGTTTTACTATGGTCTTTACAGATAACAAACTCCTGACCTACCGACCAAACTGAAACTTTTTCGTGTTGGTGTCGCCCTCTAAAAATTAATCACATACTAAAAAGAAAACTCAATAGTCCTCCTCTCCTACAATTATTTGTTTTACTATTAACTTTAAACTTACTTGGCTATTAAATTGTAATGTTATTTAAACTAAATTTACACAGGATGCCGCCTAACTGGAGCCGCCTACAAAACAAACTATAACTACATGTCCTGATTACTTATCTTTTATCGTCTACATTATGTCGGTCCTTGAAGGCTACACCCACCTTCTTCGTCTTGACACCTCTCTGCTTCCAACGGCCTCCTCACTGACCAACTGACTGACTGCGCCCGTATGTCCTTGTGTGTTTCCGTGTCTTCGTGTCTTACTCCCCACTCTACTACATCTCTTTTAAAACCTGAACTCCCTCCACAGCTGGACTCCAACCACAAAACAGCACCTCGCATCACTGCACACGTCACTCGGTCTCCCAGCCAATCATGGCCCTTTTCAGACACGTACAGCCATCCACAAAACAAAAGCTCAACGCGAGACCACTACCTTGTCCTCTTAGCTGTCCAGACTTTGTTTGCGGCCTGCAGCACCACTTTTCCTCTCTTCCCTGCTGAGGCTCACAAACACACAGCTGTTGAATTCAAAACATCGACGTTGGCTGATCACTCCAGGAACTTTTTGACACACATGCGGCTCGGAAAACAGTTTCGAACCACTGTAGTACGACAAAATAATGTGGGATAATGATGACTGCTACTTTACCGTCGCAGCGGCGAAGGCAAACATGCATAGCTGCGGCTGTTATCAAAAATGCTGAGGCTGACTTCAGCTCGATACTAACTGCAAATAACTCTTGTAGCAGCTCAGGAACTATCGACTGCAAGACTACGATTCCCGAGATAACAAAAGGACACGATCTAGCCATCTTATATTCCAAATCCATTTTTAAAATAATTAAATCCCATCCTAAACGTGACAGAGTTACAAGACCGAACTTTCCACACAATTTAAAAAGGATAAAATGAATTATAAACTGCTTCCAATAAAAACCAATTAAGGACCCTACCTAGAAAAATTAATAAAAATAACTTATCAAAAATGGTAGTACCAATTAAAAATTCAAACCAACCATGACTACTAAGTGCCGGTTTCACCACGCGAGATAATGAAAGTTTATCGAGATTAACTGACAAAATATCTCAATTATCTGTATTTTGCATTTCTTCACACACATTAATCTCGATTTTCTCTGAATATCTCGATAAAATATTAACCCGCTTATTTTGGCGGTTTAAATCACATTATCGGGATTAAACTGTAAAACATAAACAAATATTTTGTGAAGGTGACGAGAGGACAAAGTTATCTCATCGAGAATAAAGAGAAAATGGCTCAGGCAATGTACAATTTAATTTTTGTAAAGGAAAGTGATACGAGGATTTTATTGTATGTTGTCCACGATGTTTAAATTAAAGAATAAATTATTTTGAAATTTATGATGTAGAAGTTAAAATGCACTTTCACCTTACGTCAAACAGACTATATTGTTTTATTATTTTCCTTTTTTACTATTCTGCACTAACATTAGGTATAAATGTAAAATAAACAAGTTACTTTTGTAGGCCTAATTTAAATCAAGAATGTGACAAACACCAGTAGTGTTTTTAATTGAAAATGTCTGTGAATATACTCAAAAACAGATGTTGTGAACTAAACCACAACAGATAACACATTAGTTACTTAGTCCTGTCTTTAGTTTTAGGATCTGCAAAGTTAAGAGCTCTTTTTGAAGCTTCTCGTGTTTAGTTCTTTCTTGTTCTTGTTGTAACTTTAGTTGATGAATCTCTTTTATTGCCTCGTTTTTTATTACAAACTTTTTGTTAACTCAATTTTTGCTAAATGCCGGGCACTTACTTCAGCCTTTTTTTATTTGAGTGCATTGCTGGTCGTCGTTTACTAGTCCAGGAAGATGTTGCCATACCGTTTCTTACATGGCTGGCAGAGACTGTCCTCCAACCATCAGACCCAGTCGAGGCATAGTTATCTGAAGCATTTGAAGAGTTACTTATCTGAGCTGTGTTTATGACAACTGATGAGTCTCTACTGGAATGACATTCCGCTGGTTTTACAAGTGGCAGTATACAGTGATCTTGGGTGGCTATTTTGAGGGCAGAACACATTGCACCCCTATGGACACGTTCGTCTACATAGGTTTTTCGCATATGGTTTTATAGGTTATCCCACACCGCCTTCAAGTTGTCTGCTGTCCTGTAGTGATCACGATATGTACAATTGAAACTATTCGCAATTGTTCGCCACTGTTTCGTTTTATTTTGTTGTGTCACAGCATAAGTTTGTTTATTTTCAATGTTATTGAAATGTTCTGTAATTAATTATAACAAACTGTGTTTTTCATGGGATGAAAAAGTTCGGTTTCGCTGTTTCCTTACGACCACAATGCCTTCCTGACTTGCCATACTTTCTCAAAATGATTTCTCTGTACCAGCACAAAGCAAAATCTCTAATGTTTACCTAGAGAAAATCGCGATTATGTCAGAATATCGAGATAATTTTAACGAGATATTCTTTACTGAGATTTAACGTGGTGAAACACGCTGAACATGATCGAGATTAAAATAAAAGTTAAACCTCTCATCTGAATAAAATTATCTCAATATTCTGAAAAGTTAATCCTCGTTGGTGAAACCAGCCCTAAGTTAGGGCAAAAGGACTAGGCCCTAACACCAAAACAGAAGTTATAACCAAAATTAAAATTATTAAATCATTTAAATCATTTCCGAAACAGGAAGGATTTGCATTTGAACAAATAAAAAGAAAGGCAAACATAACGTCAAAATGACAAAAACTGAACCATGCCTAGGATCAATCTGAACAAAAAATAAGAATATTCCTAACCTGAATGCTATAATTCAAAAATTCCCAATTCCCTACGAAAATTTCCCAAATTACCTAATGGATGATAACAAAATAATAGGGAGCATCCCGAAAAATTAAGGGTATCATAAGAAAAAATAGTTATCCTAACAAAATACTCAAACCACTCCAAAATTGCAAAAATACAGTTGTAACATTTTCCCGGGTGTCATAAATTTGTGTCCTTACAAATAACATTTTTCCTTGTTTCTCACAAAATCGTTTGGTTTTCATCAACAATTTGATTTCAAAACGACTCGTCTAAGACGCATCATTCTTAACTACAATAATTGCTTGACTTTCTGTTAAATTATTTTAACTTTTACAAATAAACTAGTTTTATATTGCTACCATGTCTTTCGTAATTTTTTATTATTTCAAGACTAATACATATATATATAGTAAGTCCAGCTATTCACCTCAAAAAGTTATATTCCTAGTTTAGTTAACAACCAATTTATGTGGCGGTATAGATTCTGTTCTTTAAAAATTACACATTCTCCGCCATCATTACCACTATGATTTAATAACAGCTACTTATCTATGCATATGCTTAAACAATTATTTATAAATTCATTCTTTTTGTTATGTCTTTAACTTAAACTTATTTTTGTTTACATCAACTCAAGAATTTCAAGAAAACAATCTACAGTATCTTAAACATTTGAATAATTAACAAATCTATTTTTTTTTTTTTCATTGTCTTACTTAAAATCTCATTGAATCACTCTATTCAATTAGCCCTTCTAATACAAAGATTTTCGGCTTATGTGTAAGGAGATATTCGGCGAGATGTGCAGCAATGACTTGCAGCCGGTGCTTTGCAGCGAGCTGGGGTGAAGGGGTTGTGTCAAACTCAGACTCCTCATCGGCTTCAAAGACCACTACCACGACAGGCCCTTCCCTCCACAGCAGCATGCTCCACTGCCACTATCTGTCAAGTCAGTGCTGGACCTCTCCTCTCACATGAATGGACACCTAGGGCAGACAGTAAAGCAACAAGCCGTAGCACAACAAAACAATTTAGAGCTAAATACCAAAGTATTTCATCTCTTAATTTCAAAAAACAAAATTTATTTCAATTCAAAGATTTTCTCTCTTTAAATTATGTTTCTCTTAAAGCAAAAACTATAAAAACATCACATTACTTCCTTGATGAATGGATGAGACACTGCACTTTAGGTATTCCTAAAATTAACAACAATATGTCTATACACAAAACAACAACCTCTCATAAAACAACTGAATTCTAATGGCAGAACTTACAACTAGGAATTAAAGAGGACTTTAGAATGTTTTGAGGTGCAACAACTAAAAGATGGAAAAACTAGGTAAAAAGTTTGAGGGGTTACTGTCCATACGCCGAGCTTGTGGCCAGCAAACATCTTGTACATGACAGTTCATCACCACTCCTGGTGCCTTGGCCATTACATCATCTCCGTGCAGCGCTCCATCTTCCTCGTGCGCTCGACCTATTGGTGGCGGATTCCACTGGCCAGCTGGTCACATCAAGCAAGGGGGAAAGAGGGAGAGGGATCCAGGACAAGCCCCCTTTGCTGGAATGGCCAGGACTCCACGCCACACCGTTGATGACGACCCACAGGAGTTGGCGGCTGGGTTGTCCACCTTGACAAAGGGACTCGGCTGGTCCTGATGTTGGTTTCAGGGGTAAGGGAACCTTGGTGAAACCCCCTGAAAGGACCAGGAGTCGCACCACGATGACAATGGCTACAGCGTCAACAAGTACTGTAGTACTAAGGTACTGCTGAGTGTCCCAAACACACGCAACTGGCACTCGCCCTGAGTGTCCATGAATGTCATGTCTACACAAACCATTCAGAGTCCCATCTCTTTCATCTGTAGCACTGGCACAACTCGAAATCTTCCATCACTCTAAGGGATGATGAGAGGAGGGTAAGGAGAGACAGGCTGGCCTGCTCCTATCCCACCCCATCTATCTAACACTAAATGTTTACCCCTTTTAAAACAAAAAAAAATCCAACACAACAAAAGCTAAAAGGCTAAATTAATCCTGAACTTAAACTTACTTGACCCAGTACAGTCTCTCACCGCATTCATTTGTTACTCGTTAACTTGTACTTAAACAAGTAGGGGGGTGTCTTCTTGCAACAATTAACAACGTATTGAATATAATTATATCAATTCACATCTCATTTCTAGAACATTTATTTCCTGTATCAAACTGTCTTAATCTTCTAGATTCCTTTTCAAGGGTCTAGGTAACCTGTTAACTTATCCTACATTGGTGGCTTTCTAAGCCCAATAGCTGGCACCCATGTTCAGCTATTCACTTATCTTTTTCTGACATCATCTCTACACAGCTGTCACACCTTCTCTCCTCTGTTTAAAACTGGATATCCTCCTCTTTCCCCCCCCCCCCCCCGCTAACTAACTATTCAAATACAATTGGCAATCCCATGGTACTGCCACATCAGTGAGCACCAGGTTGCTCATTGGTACCCTAATCTTTAGTTACATTCTTACTCATTGAGCACCTCAACTCTTTCTGGTCTCCCTTGAGTAATAAGCTGGCTCTCTCGCTCAGCCCTTCCCCTTTTCGGCAGGCTCTCTCTTCTAGCCCCAATACCAAAAGTAGGCAACCCTCTTTAACAGGATCTGTCTCTCTCTCTCTCACTGCTACCTTAATTTCAATAACCATCTTGTCTACTAACATAGTCTTATCTAGAGAAGGCCCCCTACAACAACAATGATTTAATTTCAACTTTTACTTCTATCTGACATCTCTAAATCTCTTTTCCCCACTCTAATTATTTTATCCGATTGCCAACAGAGTTCCAAAGGAGAGGGTGCTATCTTTGGCCCAACTCTTAGTCCTAACAGCTATCTCGTACTCAAAACTTACGCTGTTCCAAACAGCTCAACAACAATAAAATAATACATGGAAAAAAGAATCAACTGAAAAATGACAACTTTCTCACCTTGGGACTGTTACTCAACAAAAATAACTTTCTTTTGTGGCTGCTTTGTGTCTCTAAGGTCCTAAATTTTGTCGATCAACATAAAATTCATTTCTTAGTTCTATTTCACATAAGTTTTTATCTACCAGACACAAAAATAAATTTTTCTCTTTACTACTGTATTAGGACTATGTCATCGAGCATCGGACTACTATTAAAACCCAAGAACAGGCATTATTAAAAATGAAAATACATTGTGGCTTTTCAACAACATGCAAATTACTGTCCCATTAGTGAAGGGAAAAACTATTGTCAATAACAAATATAACCCTCTGGTTGGTCCCATCTGGAAGTCCTGCTTTTCAGTAGGTTACCTACGTAAACATTATCCCTAAATCACTTCCCAAAACAAAGCCAAAATATACAACATTCCCAAATAACAACAAAAAAAAAACAAAAGTTACACAACCACACATAAATTTGTAATTTCCTAAAACTTAGTTTCTATATTTAAAAAAAACCAAAATGACAGTGTTTAAAATTTTTGAGAAAAAAAAACCCTTTTGGGGCTTCAACCCAACTCAAATAATTACTTGTTTGTCTTCTTGACCCTCTCTTCTCTATTTCCCAAAATTTGCTAAAAGGTTCTTCCTGTCCAATTTCAATTTTTTTTTCTTGTGTTCACTTTTACCATGTGGATACAGTAATCTCACGGTATTTCCTGAAAGAAAAAATTACATAAAACAATTAAGAGAGAGAAAAAATACTTTCACCTTGTCTGTATTCACCCATCAGGACTAGGTCACTGATTCACGCCAACACCACGTCTCTCAAATGTGGACTGCGTGATGTCAACATCGAGCTGAGCGTTCGTCTGGCTACTACTACGACTCCTCTACAGTCGATAGTAGCACCATATCGCCTGGACTGTATACCATACCGACACCTGTAACAACTTCAGCATAGCTGTTAAAGGGTCTTATTCTTCAAAAATTATAAAATGTTTAACCGTTATTTTTTAGTAAAACTATTTAATTGCATAAAAATTTTCATTTCCCTCTGTTGCGGCAGCAAAATTAAAAAAACTCTATCATGATTGCATCAAACGAAAACAAATAATCAAAAGCCAGTTGACCATTACCCCGACAACTACTACTACTGCCACCTAACGGCGCGTGATGCAATTACAAGCTGTTAAAGTTACAGTGCCGCCGCTAGAGCGCAGCAACACAGCTGTAATGCCATGTTGCTCAAAAAGACCATGAATTACCATCAGTCATCAACAAACAACTTTCATCCGACGTCCTGTGCTGAACATTTTCTTTCTTAGAGTTGACATAAACAAAAGCTACATTATCTGACGAAACTGAAATTACAAGCACCCCTTGGTCTACAAAAACATTGAACACGTACTACCAAACATTAATAATTACCTATCCCAAGGGCTTACTCTAATTAAAATTAAAAAACAAGCAATTAAAAAACATATACTATAAAAGTTTAATCCCAAGTCATAAAGGTGAAAATAGACAAAATATTCTGCACTCAAATGATGTATGACCAAATCAAAGCAAAAACGTAGCACTATGCGGATGGCTTGAATAATTTTTTAAATAAAAATAAATACCTTTGAAATAGGCTGCATTTAAAAATGCTACATGTTATGAATTGATGAGTAATTCACAAGGTGGTATATGTTACAAGAAAGCTATAATTGCATTTTCAAAATTAAAAAAAAAACAGCAATTCTAACATGACTTACGAGACCCTTCCTTAAAGGTCTTGGGCACTGCAAAGTTCAGCTTTGCATTCAGTGATAAATGTGACAGCACATTATAATTATAAGTGATAAAATGTCCATACAACTGACGCATGTCGCTTTCCTGCGCATTGGGCATGGGCAGACTACTCATTAACTTTGTCCCATCGTCAAGCAAATTAAACTCATATGGGCAAGTCACATGCTGGCAGACAATAAATTCTATGCCTACAGGGTTGCTCCAATTGTACTGCCCAGTCAAAAGTTGCCATGCAGTAGCCTTTTCCCTCCTGAGAAATACTATTAACCAGCGAGCCACTGACATGCCAAACCCAGAAAAGCTAGTCTGAAGGGATGCTGCAGGAGGGCAGCACCATACACACAAGGTCGTCACTGCAGTCAGAGCCTCGCGGAGAGGCGATATATATGTTAACAGCCTCCCGCTGAGGAGATAAAAGTGTGGCGCCGCCCACAACCATAATTTAAACCACCCCTGTGAGACAAGACTAGCCATCCCCGCATTCTCCTCTGACAGTCTACAAGCCAAATTTTTTTGTATATAAGGAGGTGCCAAACCTCAGCTCAGGAGACATTTTGTTGGCCCTCCGGCTTGCAAGGGCTGAGGGCAACAGCGAGTGAAGTGGCTGTCACCCTGACCTCGCGGTCAGTAAAAGATATGCCAAGCAGATCATAACCGCGATTGTGCACGCTCACTAGACCTTCCTTGTCAGCAGCAATACTTGGAGAAAACTCCACAGTCGAGGATGCCATCGCCAGTCAGAGATATCTCAATGTCCCCACCTGTTCCTTTACTTGCAAACTAACTCCTTCAGCCTCCATGGTAGCAGGTCGTGCTGACGTCCCTTTTGGACTTCCCCCCCCCCCCCCCCAATTAGAATCAAGTACAAATTCAAATTAATTAATTCTCTATGCAATTGCACATAAGCATGTTCGCCTTTACCTGCCTTAAACTTAACTTCATTTTGAAATAGTTTATAAAGAGCTATGTATCCTCATGTACTTTCCAACGTATGAATGAAATACGTAACTGTGTAAAATTTGAAATATCTTGCTCATTTACCCTAGAAACATCATTACATAAATTTTATATTGGTTTCAAGTGGCTCTTTTAACTAACGACTGCTCACTGATAGGAACTGATAGTCCAACTTGATTGGATACCCTATAGCCTGCATAAGGCCATCGTCTGCATAAGACTTAGGAATATCCACGTATTTTCTAGGGTGCCCGCACCTCCAGTGGGATTCACTCTCAGTTCTCCAGAATCTCCAATACTCATTACCTCGGTCCCAGTCTGCAGTAAGACTGGACTCATAAGGGCTTGAGTAACCCCTGGATAAAGTGAGAGTGCGCCTTTATAATTATTTCTCTAAGAGTTGTAAGTCTAGTAACCAAACAAAGGACTTCAGGTCAATCTGTCACTCATTATATCAGTCCCCATCCTAAATAAAGACCGGACCCAGGAGGGCTTGCCATACCCTTTGTTTCCCGGGGGAGTATGCTCCCGTGTGTTCTAAGAAATGCCTTAGAAGAACGGAAGTAAAACTAGTCAAACCAGTAGGTCAGCCCGAGGGGCACTTCAAAGGCCTAAAAGTGTAAATTCAGGTACTCCCAGTAAAATTAATCAGGCCCTTCCTAAGATTGAAACTGCTCAGACCTGAGGGAAAGCCACTTAATGAACTACCGCCCTTAGGTGAGGTTGTTGTTCCGACTGGGATTCCCTACTTGGTATAGACTGGCTCTGGCACAATCTTGATTATTTTGACACACTAGGGCCATTATACAGAAAGACCTCTCGGTCATTCTACTATTGCATTTTATCGCAGCACGCTTAGCCATTAGGCCTTACCGTGCTCTGGCCTTCCTATAGACGATGAAGAGGAATCACGTCCTCTCACCGCAAGGAAACAAAGATTAATATGACCATTGGCCAGATCCTAAGGCCCAAACCTGGCATGTCTGCACATCCTTGCCCTCTCTACTATAGAGGCTCCGAGATCGTCGCACTCAGAAACCAAGCATGTGGTCTGGCCGGGATTCTATTCATACCCCTAGTGCCTCTTGCCGCCTGGTCTTTCCACGAGAGTGGAAATCTCTCCAAACCTTCTCCAGCATACAGAGTTAACCACTGTCAGCATGAGCACAACCACTATGGTCGGTCACCAGAGAGAACCTCCAGTGGGGCCAACTGATCGTCCCATGCTACCACTTATTTTCCATGGCACTAGTGGGTTGTCAATGACCTCTGCAATCTCCAAACATTACTGCAAATTTTTACTGCCTTAAACTTTAACTATAATTACATTTCATACCTTAACAAAAAAAAGATACTGTTACTTCAATCACTGTGCTTCAAAAATTCTATGTCATACTTATACTACTTGAACTTCTATTGCCTAAAGATTTGCTTCATACTACTCAAAACTACAGCTACAAAAACAAATTTCACTTATTTGGTAACTACTACATGTTAGTAGAAACACTAGAGGCTCCTACGGCCTCCCGCACTTTCTTGATGCTTCCATCGCATGTATGCCCTATTTCGTAACATAAATACGACTCTTCGACCACGACCCAAATGACCCAGCGTGTCACCTACACTAACGTTGCTGTTGCTGAGTAGCCATCAGCGAATGACTCCACTGCTGTCAACCCCCACCTCATCCCGCGACACTCCAGCTACCTGCTCCTCACTCCTTGGGTGCCCTAGAGCACATGCACGACCATCCTTCAATGCAGTGTGCAGCTCAATGATTTCATGCATCACACCACTGCCATGCCTGCGTGTGTGTCTTTGCCATGCTCTTGCCCAGTCGGCCACAGCGCACAAGAAATACATCCGGCACCGGCTGGCCGAACAAAAACCCAGGTAAGCACCCAGCTCACGGCCGCGATGTGGTCACAAGAGCCCCGAGTTGACCTTTAGTTCCCTACCCAAGCCATTCGACTATAAACTGGGTGAGCATTTAAAATTTTTGAAAACAAACTACAATTAAAAATCCAAAAAAATGCAACTAACAAATTACAGCCAGAAAGGGCCATAAGATAAAACATCCAAAAACGACTGACTCAAAAAAAATTATACACTCGAAAATTACAAAAAATGCCCAGTCTACTCAAATCGACAACAAATGACAAAACACAACCAACACCGATATTAACAAATAATTATAATCATAAATTTGAGGGGGGGATCACTTCATAACAGAAGAATCCCGTTATAAACACTTTTTTCTTTCTTCCAAACCCATCCCCCCCTGAAATTTCTATGATGCAGCTTGCAATATGGATCCTCCCTGTTGGCACCCCTGTTTTAAGCCATTGTACACAAGCTCAACCACAGTTTGCACTGATTATAGAATTGACATTGTACTTGATTGTAATGTCCATTAACTTTATAAATAGGTGATATGTATAATTTAATCGCAGCATCCCAGTAGATATCTTTGGGTGAATAGCTCTTCTACAATATGGTATGTGAATTTCTTTAGTGTGAGACAGTCTTGATTTATCAACTTGTATACTTAATTTGTTTGTAAATAACAGAATCGCAGTAATTTACATAGTAGCCCCATATCAGGTAGGTTTTGATTTGGGACAGCTTTTGTATAGGTGTTATTTTTGTTGCAGAAAAAGAAGATAGGCAAAGCAGAGCAAAAAAAGAAACTCTTGATTGCAAAACTTGCAGCAGGACTAAGCAAAAAGAAGTGATTATTTTGTAAATGACAATGTATGACTATACTATTAAAATTTGTATAAAAGTAAAGTTGTTATCTGAAGCCAGAAAATTTAATTGTAATTTTTTGGTACAGATTACTTTTCTGTCAAATGCAGTTCTTTAATACAACTTATATTGAGAAGTTGTCATTTCTTGTGTGTCAATCAGTGGTCCAGAGGCATCACACACATTGCATAATTTAAACAGTTTCTCAAAAATTTATTTTATAAAAAAATTGTATAAAAAAGTTGTGTTTTACCAGCTATATTTTCTTTGTTTAAATGATCATAACCTATTTTCAATATAGATATTTGTGGATATCTAGTTGTTCACAACACTATATCGTGAAGCACTTATGGATGGAACATTACAAAACAAAATTTCATTGCTAAACATTCGCCACACACACATAATTATTTTGCCTTTGCAATATGCATATACATTTCACGAAAATGTATAAGTTTTTCTCATTCCAGCTTTCAACCCCTTGACTGTATAGTAGCTGAGTAGCAGGAGTAGTTGGTGTGACGGAATTGGCCAGGCCACCCTTGCTTGTGCTCTGTGTCTTGGACTGGAACCATGCCAGCAAAACCTGTGCCGGGGAGGAAACACTGAGATGACCTGTCGTGAAGCTGTGAACTGCAAGCCTACCATCAACGTGTCACCAAAGGTGAATGGTGTGACACTGGGAGAGAGTTGTGTGTTGCCAGTGCATGCCACAACTCTGATTGCTGCAGCAACAAAGCACACTCATGAGTGCATACAGCACAGCCTCGCCATCCACTTCTCCATTTCTTAATGTGGCATTTAGACAGTGTGGCACTGCAACCACTGCCCTAATAACACAGCCACGTGCTTCATCTATAGCAGTGCCTGTGTCAACTCTGGCCCGCTTCTAGTCACTATCAATTTTTGCAGGCCTACCAACTGAGGACTCTCCGCTTTCCTTCATGGCTACACTAGCAGTCTACAACACTATGGAGTGGAGGAGGAAAGACTGGTTTAATAGTGCCTGCAACTGGCTCAGTGGTGAAACTAAGCAGTGGTGGCATTGCTTTTCACATTATGGCATCACCTGGGAAGAGTTTCAATGGTCCCTTCAGTGTCATTTTGCCATCACTTTCTCCTTATTACAAGCACATAACCACACAATTTTAGAGCAGCAGAAACCAGACAAGTCATTCTCTACAGTCAATACCCAGAAAATAAATGTTGTCCAAATGTACCACTCCCACATGTTAACGAAGGAATTACTTGAAATTGTAACAGGATCAGTATGATCTGAGTTTGCTCTCTTTATCCATGACCATGTTGATTACTTTACGTGCTCCCTTGTAATACTGTAACAGAGATTCGTTGCATTGGGTCAACCATTCCGCAATTGCAAGTCTATGCATCCATGCCAGTACAGGGACAAAAATTAAAACATATTCAAAAACTGTATGGTGCAAAATAACAATAGTAGTCCTCTGAAGAAAAAAAAATGGTGCAAGTGACTGTAAACGCATTCAGGATGTAGACCGCCTCCATATGCCTGCAGTAACTGTGAGGAACTCAAATGCACTAGCACAACAAATGAAATGCACTAGCACAACAAATGTCCAAATCACATTAAGAATTCTGCGAAATTATGTAATACCATACCTCCTCTGGGATACGGCGAGGTGGGGTAAAGTAACCAATTGCTACATACCCCCATGACATTCCCGAACTTACTCCACAATAACTGTGACTTTCCCAGATCTGCAATAGTGCCAATCAGGTAATCTGCACCATGCTCTTATACACCAGCAACTCAAACTGTAAAGCTCGTAACAACACATACTGATGAAACAGTGGGTGAAGTGCAAATTACCATCTACATCTAGGACATTGAAACTTTTACTACCGCCTATGTCTCAAATGATCTCGGAGGATGTTATACTGGGAATACCAAGGCTAACAGAACAATATACTGTGGTGGAACCAGCTGCTTGACAATTTCACTTTCAACAGGAAGAGCGCCATACTGTTTACAACTTCAACCCGCTGCCCACTAGTCAGGCACTGGAGTTACAACTGGACAAAATTTGACTATCCTGTGCCACCCGAGTACCGTGAAATCATCCAGCGCCATGTTGTTTTCCATTTTGCCGTACCAACGTGGCAGAACACAGCATACTGCTTCTTGCCACTACTAACCACATCAGTGCCATATCATTACGGAACAGGTTCAAGAAATTCTGGCCGAAAGTGTGATCAAGCCAACCATACATTCCTATAATTTTACATTAACCCTAGTTCCAAAGAAAAATGGCTTTTGGTGATTCTGTGTAGATTTTTGGTCTCTCAACTTCATCACTGAAAATTTTCCACCACCAATCAATGGCAAGGATGAGCTCCACAGTCTTGGCCATGCGAAGGTCATGACATCACTTGACCTTCGAAGCAGTTACAAAGCCTTCGCTACACCAGACAGGTGCCATTTCTAGTTCAGGGCCATGCAATTTGGACTGAAGTGTGCACCAGCCACCTTCCAATCAATGATGGTGCAGGTCCTGGATGGTTATGCATAGGTGAGTTGACAATGACGTACCTTGACAATATGGTAATTTGGTCGGAGTCAAAGGAGAATCATATGCGACACCTGTCCATAGTGCTTGAGCAGCTCGCTGTAAACTGTCTGATGTGTGCTAAAAGGAAATGCCACCTCAATAAACCCTGTATTAAGTGTTTGGGACACTTGTTTGATGGAAATGTTAGCTATTGTATTCTAGAACAATTGAGCTTAATTGAGAACTATCCATCTCCCAGTACCCGCAAGCAACTCCGCAATTTTTTCGGCATAATGAATTAGTTTAAAAAGTACATTCAAGATTTTGCAACCATTACAGTTCTGCTCGCTGACATGCCTTTACCTACTCAAAAATCCCATTGGTCTGATGAAAATGCTAACGCATGTTGCTTAACTGTCTGAGTTAAAGTGTCGTTTGGTTGGCGCTAGATCAGTCGCACACCACAATGTTCCTCGGTTACTTAATTAGACCTCTTACTGGACACTAATGCCGGCCACGTTGGCTGTCTTCTAGGTACAAAGTCTGGTTCCACAGGTTGGGCAATATGGCGAACAGGAACACTAGCCCGCTTGGGTGAGGCTCACTTACCAGGATTCTGAACTGTCTGTTTCTGCATAGCAGCAGACACACTGTAACAGGGCCGGCTGATTTCTACTGCCTTCCTGGTCTCGTTGGTCGTGGAGCTGTGGTAGTGTTCGGGCAGGTACTGTCGATTCTACTGGGTGCCTTCCCAGCTGCTGAAGTTAGGGTTGGCAGTTCCGAGCTTCGTGTCACTTCCAGTATCCAGGGCACAAACCAATGTCTGGTACCCACTGTCCATCCTAGTGGGGTTCGAGAAATAAGCAAAGGTCCCGACATGAGAAGTCTTTCTCCCCGCGTGACGGGCGGCTTGAGCTCGGCCCCCTGGAGTTTAAATACTTAGAGCGAAAAGGTTGGCGGCACACACCTGTTTGGCAATAATAAACTCCACCTTCTTTATCTCTCTTTGAGCCCAATGTCTGGCGTTGAATGGCATAGAAATATAACAACACTCAAAATCCCCTCAGTAGCTGCAAGCAGTTGACAAATACCCTGACTAGAGTGTAAGCCGACAGTGGCTGATGGTGCGCTCCCTAACTCCAATCAGTGCAGGTAACTAGTACTCTAACCTGTAGCTGCTGGTCGTAAGACTACCTTCCTACCACTGCCAGGTGTAGTCCACCTCCAGACCCAGGCAAATACCCCTGCCAGCACCTCCTAGGTGCTCCGGTCAGTGATACAACCCGAGTTGGCTGTCCCATCTTGGTGGGGTGTGTACTTAGTGGCTGAGGCTCAACCGTTCTGTATACCAGCGCATACAGAATGGGTGGCCGTCGAAAGATGAGGTGGTGTGTGTGGCGATGGGCAGGCTCTTGAAGGGGTCTGTCGTCCTTACTCTGAGTTAGTAGTAATAAATAGCCCGGTCCCTTCCGAAGTCAGAATTCAGCAAAAGAAAGGTTACTCCTAGGAGAAAAGTACTCTCGGATAAGGTAACAGTACTAGTATTTATTGTGGTAATAAATACTGGGTAACTCGTACTAAAACCAAGCAGAGTGTATACAGAAGTAATGCTACACAAGTAATGCTATGCAAAATTAATGGGTGGAGGTAACCGCTCCTAAAGCTACTCAAGATACAAGGAATAATCAAAACCACATACTACGCAACTATACCTATTGGGGTGTCTAGAAGAGACACTAACTTATGGCGGTCACTACCAGCAAGTGGTGGTGATTGTCGACTCAGGAGGATCGGCAATGGAAGTGATAAGTATTGGTTGACGTCTTCTGGTAGACAAAAACTTCTGATCGCTGGTGACTCCTTGTATTGAAGCCTCTGGAAGGTGTTGACCGCAGCCACTGGTGGTTGTTAAAGAACTGGAAGTTCTTGGAGAGGACCATGAGGGCCTAAGTCATTAGAGAGTCCTAGCACATTAAGTGTTGAGGCGAGCTACTGGAAAGTATAACACCCGACCTCGGCCGTGCACTGCCTTATATATGGCGCAATGACAGGTCAGGGTGGGAGGCATGACGTGCTGCTGAGATGTCTGCCTGGAGTGAGCGGGGTGGGAGAACTACCCTCGTGTGCCCGGTATATGGCTTTGGCAGGTGTGGCGACATACTGTGTCTGCCAGATGCTACAGGGAGGCTGACGTTTGATGCGGCTGCTTGGAATACTCTTGGTTTTACGTGCAGGAATTGTCCACTTGGGTTGAAATGTTTCTCTGTGCACTCGTAAAATGACTTGCTGGGTTTGACCCTTCCTCAGGTTTTAATACTATGTAGTAGAGAGAGAAGGCAGGTCAGGAACAGTCTGGAAACCAAGTAGCATCAATGTCCCTCTACGGGATCACTTATTGTAGACATCTTGGAGTTGTTTCCTTGGGTTGGCAAAGCACGTTAGGATGAGTCATAGTCGATAAGTAATAGTTAAATAAGCAGCACGCATCGATGCCAAGAGTTTCATTGAAATCAAAACACATTTCAGGAACTACCGTGCACATCATGACCCAAGCCGCCATGTGTACCTTCAAACAGACAATCAAAAAAGGACTGTACAGTGTTATTCCCAATCAGCAACCGTGGTGCAAAATAAACAGTCAACTTCAGCTGTGCCAAATTTTGTCCCATTGAATGCTGCTACGTGTTCAACAAGCATGAATGTCCAGCTGTTGTATGGATAGTGAAACTACTACAGGCAATTCTTAGAATACCAGCAATTTACATTAGGAACTGACAACAGATATCTGGTATGACTACACAACATAAAGGAGGCACAAAGCAAGCTAACATGCTGGTATTCCTGCAGTCATTTTCACGAGGTACAACACATACCAGGAGAAGAGAACCAGCTGGCTGACATACTCAAAACAGTTGTACAAGATAAAGAGGAGTGGAAACCAACTTCCCTCCTACACCATGTGACACCTCCCTGACCTGCACCAAAATCACGTGTGTTGCTATCATAGTTTGTCCCACAGAGCTCACGTTAACAGAACTGTATACGTGGGTGATTGAAGAGCAACAGACTTGCCTTGTATCGTGACTTGAACAGTGAGCCAAAAAGTGTGCAAACTTGTGTTAAAACATGCACGTTTTAGCAAGTGGTCAGGATATCCAGGTGCCGTACAAACACTTACATTGGCCTGGAGTTTTAAGAGACGTGCTGCTTTGTACATGCTCTTTCCACTCAAACAGGACTCAACAGCAAGTATCCTGTGTGCCCTCTGAACCATTTGAAACTGTCATACTGGACTTAATGGGCCCATATCCGTGTACAGCCAACACATTTTATAGTCATCACTGGTGGGTTGAGGCATACCCGTCTCGAGCTGTTCCGTTGACGTGAATGCACCTTCAATAACATTGTTGCCTAAACACGCCCTCTCACAGAAGTGGCCAGGAAGGAGATTGCTGCAAATGAGGTGTGCCTCGCCAAACGCTGGTAAGTGAGAACCCCCACTACCAACCAGGAAGCAGGGTGGATTGTAACATGCGACGTGGATATCTGGTATTACTCCCCACGTCAGTACAACAGCCTTGGGACCCAACACAAGGTGGGACAAACCCTGATAATTCAGAAACTTAATATGATACTAATTAGGTAGGCTATTAATAGTTAATACAGTTTTGCACCCTGCTCTCTCAGTGTAACTTGCTTGTACTTGTGTAATGTCAGTAGTTCCAATAATAATCTGGCTTCATTTCAGACAGTTTTACAGTCAATCAACCAGTACTCTACCCTATGCTACAGCACCCCCCCCCCCCCCCAACCATGTATCTTGGCCATAAACCCTCCTAGCCCTTAACTACAAGTATGGCCAGAAGACGTACTTGTAACAGAGCGCACATGCTAAAAATGTCTCTAAAGTGCTTAATTTTTTCTGCATCGGGGATACCAATGCATACTGCTCTCTATCAACGAAACTTAATTCAGTGGCACGAAATGGTGATAATGTTGCATGGAATAGGGAACGCTGCCCAAGACAAGAGCTGTTTATCATCCATGTGCCAATCCAACTGAACACTGTAATCGGAAGATAAAAATGCATTTATGTCTGCATGTTGAGCCACCCTCCTGTCACAGGGCAGGAATGTGAATAAGCTTATATATATATATATATAAATCAAAACTAGAACATAGAATTTGAGGTAGCACGTATATTAAATAAATTTAGTATCATCATGTGAACAGATTTTTTTGTTTTGCAAGTACCACGTATTCAAATGGATAAAATTATTTGTATGAGTTACAAATAATGCAAATCAGTATTGATATTGAAATTAAATTCAGCTAAATTATTCATGTTAAACAGGATATCTATCAACGCAAACAAAATTAAATACTATGGGAGGAGTGGTGTACCACTAGGTATTTTACATAAACATGTTAGCATTAATACTGACGCTGGCTAAGAGCCAGCCACAGCTAGACCATGATGGCACTCGCCGCTAGCGGTACACGTGGGTAAGCACATGTACGCATCCCGCTGCAAGTAAAGACTTCCAAAATGGGATAAAATGTTTCAGTGCGTTATGTATGTCCAAGGTAAAATATGTTTGAAAAGCGTAATATGTCTTATTTCAGAGTCTTGTGTAATGTTGATATTTCAAATTCAAAGTGTGTGTGGTGCAGAAGAGAAAGACAGTAGTATTCAGGCGAAAACACCTTCAAAAGACAATTAAATAACAACGAAAATTCCATATTTAAATTGCAAATGTAATTTTATCTTAAAATACTTTTGGTGCCTTTTCAATTTGCTATATTAATATTTTACTCTGTGTGCATAGCACTTCTGCTTGTGTGCACCCCGTAGACAGCCATGGTAGGTCCGCGCGACCCCTGCTTTTGGGCAGTCATCCTAGGAGAGCTGGTGAGGTAAGACGCTGTTATGTACACACTTCATATTTTTGCACTGATGTAGGTTTCAATAGTTCGCTTTAGTATATCAGTTAACCTTTGTCTTGCATAAGTTTTATCAGACATCCCCAGCATAATGCTATTCGCTTAACTTAATTATTTACAGTCTTTCATGCTTTTTGGAATTTAAACGAGATGACGGAGAGGCCTTGCGGCCAGCGCAGTTTGTGTATCAGATGCCATCCGCCCATGTTTAGGACTTTTCAATATCATTTCTGCTTAATTGTGACATGCAATATTAAGCGTAATGTGCTTGTGTAATTATTTGAGGGTTTTTGTGTGTATGACTGTCATCACACACCACGTGGTTCTGGGACGAGTCTCTACGAGTAGGCACTAGTTGCATAGATATCCGCACATGCTCATTTCATACTCCGTGTCCTGTCTCGGGGCAATTCTGCAGTCCACCCTAGCGGCTGTAGACCCTTGCTTTATGGAGGCTGTGTTTTCAAACACCGCGGAGCATCATCCAGTTGGAATGCGCAAGTTAAGTAACGTGCTTGGGGAATCACCCACTGGAACTGGCTAGTCACGTCCGAGGAGCAAATTTCATAATTAATTTCTGGTACGTTGTAATCTGGTAAGAACAAACATACCTATCAGTGTAAAATTTGAATGCCTCTTTTTGTAGCATGTGTACCCAGCCCAGCCAAAGTGTTTGATTTTTGCAGTGTTATGTATAAAAGTTGTTTTGTAAGTATGCACGGGTGAGACAAGCACACAGAACCCACAGCATCCCTGAGATTCCAGAGTCTCAAAGTGTGGTGGGTAGGAACCACAGCTTGGGCCCATCAACCACAGGTAAAGAATGTATCGTAATTGTCTCTGTGTCTCATCCGACGGCGTCAATACTTACACTAATCTATAAAGAATTTTCTATTTATTTTCGCTAACTTTATAAATCACACATCAGTATTAAAAGGGGGCCAAAATGTTCAGTTTTTATATATGTGTGTGTGTGTGTAAAAAATATACACACACACACACAATTATTTTTTTAGTGCGTTCTTTTATATTAAGTCCGAAAAGTAGTTTAGAAAAATTGCATACAACCAAATAAGTACGCATGGCTTTCCTGAATGTCAAGAGCAGCTAGATCAACAGTCACGGCAAAACATCAGTGCCACGAAGCTGATAAGGAAATCAACAGCCATCGTGATACACCATTGCCATGAGGCTGGGCTGGAAATTAGTCAGGTAATTGCAAGCAGCAAGATGCCAGACTAAGAATTCAAGGCATGTAGAAATGTGGACGGTACTACAAAGTAAACTAATCCACCAAAATTACAAAACAGGGGAAAATTTGATTCACACATAAAATGAAATACACTCACCATTGTTGGTGAAGCAAAGCTCTATGATATAATTTGCCGAAAAATAGATTACGTAAAATTCACATAATGATACTTCGAAGAGAAGAGGAAAGAAAGAAGGTTGAGTCGGCTTCAAAGTAGTTTGCGCGACTGGGCCGCTCTGCCTGCATGGCAGATTCAATACAATTTAATGGCCATATAGTAATCCTGAATTATATATATATTTGTGATTAATATTATAAATTAATTTTTATTTAACAGTTTGGTAAAACTGTTGACAATTAACATAAGAATGAAAAATAAAAGGACAAATGACGGGGCTTTGCCGTAAACGCTGAAATGGAAATTAAAATTTAAGTAGTTGGTCACCAGTTTTATTTTTGTGTGCCTGGGTTGTTTTTTTTTTTTTTTTTTTTTTTTTTTTTTTTTTTTTTTTTTTTTTTTAATAGCTGTTCGTTTACTGTGTTGCTCAATAGGGTAATTTTTTTATTGTATTTTGTTATGCACCGGTGCTATATACTTATTATTCCAAATTAGTGGATTTTATTCATCAGTATTTTGTATTTGCGAAAGTATAATAGTTATTGAAATAGATGTTTTAATCTGTTTAGTATTTATGAAGTTTTTATGTATGGCAGGGCGACATCAGATAAGGGGACCCTTGTCAAAGTTGACAGGTACAGTCTCATCACTACAAAAATACGTACAACCATAGGACACACTATATTTAAGCATGAAAAGCCTTTGTCAAAATCACCTAGGTTTTGAATTGAAGACGATTCCCGAATTGTAGACAACCCCTCATTTTTTCTATTCCTTTTCTGTTAAAAAACATTGTCTTCCTTTTGGGTAAATACTGTAATTATGAGCGTCTTTAATGTGACATGTTCGGATTATGAGTTCCAGTATTTGTCAAGCCCGAGCTCGAGTATTACAAAAAAATCTATTAGAAACTCGAATTTTGAGTACTCGCAGGTGCCTAATAGAAACCTATTACTTAAATATTTTCATAGTTCAACCAGTGGGGGGCACATGGGGCAGGAAAAAACGAAAGTGTTTATTAAATGTGAATATTTTTTGGCCTAGTATGAATCTTGATATTAGTAAGTATGTTAAGGAATGTAATGATTGCCAGCTTGCTAAGCAGCCATCGAATAGTAAGGTTGGCAATTATTCTGTTGAATTGCCAAGTAGATCCTGGGAAAGAGTATTGATTGATATTTATGGGCTGTTGTCTAGGTCTAGAAAGGGAAATAATTGCATCCTCATTTTAGTAGATGGTTTCAGCAAATTTACCATACTATTACCATTACGAGACATGAAAGCTGGCAATATTTCGAAGGCTTTGATTGATAGGATTTGGAAGATCTTTGAGGCCCCGTGTTGTTGATCTCAGATTATGCAAGTTATTTTAATTAGCGCATTATCAAAAATATCTGTTTTGAATGGGGGGTTAAGCATGTCAACACCAGCCCTTATCATCCTTGCCCTAATTTGGTGGAACGTGTTAACAAGAACGTTAAGGTGACCCTTAACATTTTTCATTACTGACCAGTGTGGGTTAGATCTGAATAGTTCTGAGCTAAGTCTAGCCTTCAATTCTGTGCCGCTTAGCGCCACAGGCTTTTCCCCGAGCAAAGTGTTCCTTGGATGAGAGTTACCGTCTCCTTTACTGAATATGTGGGGTATCCCCCCCCCCCCCCCGAGTGTTTAGATGTAAGTAATAAAAAGGAGTTGGAGGATCTGTGGCAGCAAGCTAACGCAAATTTGGAAAAGGCAATGAAATTTATGGCCAAAAAATATAATCAGGGACTTGGTACTGTGCCGGCAAAATGTATTGAATAAAAAGTCTTGAGTATTTCTCATCTAAATTGGCCACGTCATTTCATGGACCATTTAAAATCATACGTTTTCTTGGTCCAGTAACAGTGTTATCGGGGGAGCCCACGAACAATCTTGTGGTGAAAAAGGCGCACTTGTCGCAAATATAGAAATATTGCGCTCCTGATGGAGATAGTACATAAGTCAGTTTGTTGTAAACTAACAATGTGAAGTTATGAATTGTGAGATAGTCTAATATCTTTGAGCAGGATACCATATTGGGATGTGTCTTTTTATGAGTGAAATGGAGAATCTTAACTAATGGTATTGTGTATTTACTATCATTCTTGTCTTTCCCTGTTTATAATCTTTGTGGGGGCTAAAATTCTGTTATGCTTTAAACGTTGTGCTATTTATGAGCATCCCAACAACTTGGTATGGTGTGAGATCTTGGTTGCATTGTATTGTGGAGGGTGATGTGGTCATTGGAGTGACATGCTATTTCTGTGCGCACTTGCATTCTCCCCTTGACTTGGGTTTGAGGGGGGTAGTTGTGATGAGGTTGCATTGTATTGTGGAGGGTGATGTGGTTATTGGAGTGACATGCTATTTCTGTGCGCACTTGCATTCTCCCCTTTTGCATTGTATTGTGGAGGGTGATGTGGTTATTGGAGTGACATGCTATTTCTGTGCGCACTTGCATTCTCCCCTTGATTTGGGTTTGAGGGGGGTAGTTGTGACGAGTAGTTGGTCACCAGTTTTATTTTTTATGTGCCTGGGTTTTTTTCTCACTAAGGTAATTTTTTAATCCTATTTTGTTATGCACCGGTGCTATATATGATTTATTAATCTGTTTAGTATTTATGAGGATTTTACGTAACTTCTTTGTTTGCGGGAGCTGCCATCTGATGGCGCTAGTAGTGAGTGTGAGGCGATGCGGTTGGTCCAAAGGGGGAAAAGGTATAAGCTGCCACCGCGGCAGGAGGTAATATGGTGGTGCTCCGACGATATGTTGTCGCGATGTGTGCAGAGTTTTTTTTTGACTGCGAATACTGGGAGTTAAGAGTATGGCACTGCCGCGGTAGGTGGCGGAATATGAATGGTCCGACAAAAAATGGCTAGGAGGCTTGTGCCGTTTTCGGTGATGTGGACAGCTATTTTTTGAGAGATATTTCGCCTTTGCAAGTAGGGTTGTGATTGATGTTGAGTCTGGTGACTTATTTTCATGAACTGATTATTTCTTTCCTGGATGGACTTATCGCGATGTGCCGGGCACATAGTATAGTTTATGAAGATATTGTCTCTGTGGTTTTTATGCCCGATTGTCTCGTGGGTAGTTTCCTTGAAGCTGACTCACTGATTTACAATATTATTATTTTAATGATCACTTCAGTGCCGTAACAAACTGCGGCTCCCCCTGTTTGATCTAAACTTTGATTGTGACTGTAGCGTAGTATTTTTCCTGTTGGCACATGATAGAGGAATATGTTTCACACGTACAGCTTATTATAAAAACATTTGATGTTAGTCAGAACTGTTGTACGCAAGTGGCGTTTTATATGAAATTGTATAAACTATTTTATGCATTGCAATTTTTAATTAAAGGTACTAGTGTGTATGGGAGACGTTTTAAAATATTTTTAATGAAGATGGTTGTGAACTTGCGTGAGAATAAATAAAAGGGTATTTACATGTAGTGAGTTTATCAATGATGTGTACCATCTTTAGCTACCTGGAATTAAATATTGAGTATAGCTGCCACAGTAAAATGTTTGAAGTAATATGTGCTCAACTCAAATGGTCATGCCAAATACAAAAATTTGCCAACAGAGGCCCCTCCCTCTATCTCTGGGCTAGTTTTTGGTATTGTTTAGTCATTAAGGCTGAGTGAGGTAGAGTTGACTAACCCAAAGCCATAGAAGTACAGGATGTCTCAGCTGTCTCCCCCTCCCTGAAGTTCAACACCAAGGGATCGCACCACCAGTTCCCAAGAGCAGTGGAGCACACCAGCAGCAGAGAGTATGAGTGCCGTGGGAAGCTACATAGCACAGTAGCTTCCTGCCACCATTCGCCTGTCAGCTGACCTGCAACTCTACTAAAATATGTGTGTGCATGCGTATCACTTTGTCAGTCTCAGCTAACAACTTCTGCACCAGGCTAGCTCCAAAGTGGAGTTGCCCACACAGAGTCGTGCACCGCCTCTGTGAGACAAGTTACCTCATTTAATGTGGGCATGAGATACTATGTCCCTACCCACCATGATGACCTGTGCTTTGTGGATGCTGCTCTAGGCACCGTGGCGTTCAGCATCTGCAAGGGCTGGCCTGTGTACTTTTTGTGCCATATTTACAAACAAAAAGTGAAGCTTTGTTGTTTATACAATACACAAACACTACTTTTCAAAATTCAGATTAGCAAATTGGTTTCAACCAAGTGAGTGAAGAGCTTTGAGCAGCTCTTAACATCAAGGTCTTGAGAGCCGATGGTTTCAACTGTGGGTATAAATGCACTAAAGGTTACATCTGAACCCCAAGGGATTAATACAATAAAAGGTGGGTGCATAATGATGGAGAGGGGAGGGACTGGAAGTGAGAATATATCTGGCCCTCGCCAAGTGTGATGGACTGGCAGAGACGTGGAGACCACAATGGGAGGAAGACTTGCCATAGTTTCACATTCCAGAGTTGTATCTGTGATTCAATTTATAGACTTCCATGTAGCTGAAAGTCTATCAAATTACACCATAGGGACAATGCACCACATTTGTGCGCACTCAATATAATAACATTGAACTATTTCTTAGTACTCATTACCAACACACATTTTCTCTCTGTTTATATTGATAACAATTATATATAGAATATTATAATTTTTAGATAAAATGTAATGTAATTAGAAGAGCAATATAACCAAAAATAAGGTACTTTTATGTTAACACTAGTTTAAAATGCTTGTGATATGAGTTAAGGAAAAAACCTATTACATCATACATGGGGTGTTTTTCAAAGGTTTAATTTTTAAAAATTTTGGAATTGGTGTTATAACAATTTGCATTTTTCATATTCCCCCAAGCTTTAAACCAAATATTTGAAACAGATTAACTCCAGGAATAAATGTTGTTATTTAGGTAAAAACAGAATGTTGACCAAATAAAAATAGTTGCAGTATCTTCCATAATATGTATGCATTATACCTTTAGCGAGATTATTCTGACTTTCACTTGCTGGGGAAAACAGTCTACATTTTTGTGGGCGCACACAAGGCAAAATGGTTTACAGTAAAATATGCTGCAGTCCTGGCATGTTGGCTTCTTACATACTGAACAGTCTGAGCCAAGGATCATAAACTGGTTGCTATTTGGAGGAGAAAAGGGGTCTTTCATTACATAACTCTCTGTCACAAGATGTATTTTCTTACAGAACGGCGGTTCTTTCCCCTTGTAGTTATAATGTTCTGACATACCACACCTGAAGCAGATGAACGCTCCTCCATTATTCACATCATCTTGTTCGGTACAACTTTCCATTTTTTAATACAGTACCGCTTCCTGAAATAAAATTTTAACTAGTGATAACTTGCAGTTACTCAAATGAGACATTGTTTAACACAATCTGGTGTTTCATTTCACAAATCACACACACTATTCTTTATACATAGTTGAAGTTGTCAGCATGCTTCAGAGTTGACTAAAGAGCTGTGATATAGATGGCAACATAGCAATTGCTACGACAAAAGCTATGTAACTAACTGTCTGTTCTGATTACTTACAATAACAACTACTGGTGATGTAAGAAATCAAGTAGCATAAAATTTGCAGAAACACTACTTGAGGTATGAAAAATAATCATTAGAGCCATAAATCATTTAATAAGAAATTTTAAATTGAAAATATGTATACAATTACAAACAAGACTTTAAATATAATGGCTAAAATACATTTTATAAATGTGGCAGAAACACAATTATTCTCCATTTTATATAAGTTAGCTAAATTTTTAGAGTTTTGGAAAAGCGGCATGGCTACAATGCATCCTCCCACCACAGCTGTTCTATCTCTGAAGAAATCAATGTGTAAACAAACACACAGACTTACTTTCCCTAATTCTTATTTGCAACTTCTGAACACATGTTCTATGGCAATCCTTGAACAAACTTGTCTGCCACTCATACAAAATAATTTGCAGAATCATTCAGTAAATATGACACTTTACCAGTTTCCCAAAACTAATAAACTCTGAACCCAACAATGCCTAATTAAATTAATTATAAAGATAATTAACTATCAATGCAATATTCCAATAACACCAGTAATGTATCTGCATAAACATAATGAAAAAGGTGAATGAGTGAATGAAGAGATTTGGGCTGCTCTTAACGAGGTCTTGAAACAATGAGGGTCATTGAGGTGAGTAAGGAGTAGCACCGGAATGAAAGAGTGGTGTGGCAAATAGGAGATCTCCAAGAAAACCCACCAACCAGCAGCATCATCCTGCACAATTCCCACATACGAAAATCCGGGAGCGACCCGCCTTGGAGGGAAACGAGCAAGCTAACCGCTCAGCAACTGCACCACCAATTATGTATTATTTCAGTTTTAAATTACAAATTTTTGTTTAGCCTTTAACTGTCATAATGTCACTTGGTGACCACTGTGACCAAGAATATTAATGCAGCTTTAGATCACGAGGAGAGATGGTATTTCTGGTACCTTTTATCAGTAACAGGTACCGGGATAGAACTGAGGTCTGTTTCATAGAACTACAAGTCTACAAGTTAGATGTTAAATCTTTACACGTCAAGTTTATGAGTCTTTCTGAACGCAAAACTTTTGGCTTATAAAAACTGAATTTCTTGTAGTCAAGTTTATAAGTCGAATGAATATTATTTATCTGATTTTTAGCCAACATTCCGAAAGAAAGAAATGTTCATTTTTTATCGTCATGTGCTTGTAATGGTTATGTTTGTTCGTTGACTTGTCGTGTAGTTTGGTTTTGTTAGAATGATTTTTAAATGAAAACATGAGTGGAAAATGTCAAAGAGTGAATAAAATTTAACTCTGTAACTATATTTTTGACAGCTGTTGTTTTGGCAAGTGTGTTTGATTCCTGTTGGTTCGGCATTCTTCAATTGGTAATACACAGATTGTCTGATAATTGTTTCTGTTGAGATATTTACATTAATATTCTTGTGTTGTTCCATTTAACATTTATTGTATTTTTTTATATCATCTTAAATGCCCATCCAGTAAGGTTTATACACGATATTTACATAATTTATTTTTGATTGTTTACCTTATTTTGTGAACTCTCAAAAAAATAAAATTTTAATAATTTTATGTTTAAACAGTTACCATACATCTTATTATATTCGACAAGCTTGAGCAAACTTTTAATTATTCTTTTGCTCCACCAGTTGAAATGTTAAATGTAACATTTTATCGTCCTTGTAATTTTACCTGGATTAACTATCTGACCTACGCCATGGAAGAAAGAACTGATTACTATTATCTAAGCCCTTTAGAGAAGGGAAGCGTCGTGTTGAAAGTCCGAAGCTGGACTCTCTTTCAGGACTTTTAAGATGGGCGGACTCCATTAATTTTACCATCGCAACTTTTGCGATTTACAACATGGTCCGACGTTGTAAGGTTAGGATAGATTTGTTGAGAGACGCACAACAGTTTCAGTTTTAATTGCAGTCAGCTATTTCAGAAGAAACTGATGCAATTTATTAGTTTTGGAGTGATATACTGGTCAATGTCCAACCTTCACCGGGAAAGCTACAAGTAAGATCCATGTCAATTTGTGTTGTGTTATCAGAACACAGACCAGTAGTCCCGAGGTTGTAATGTCATGCTAATTAACAAAGTCGGCTAGTCATAAAAGTCTCTACAAGGAGATAAACTTACAAGCGATCTTCCCATAAAGAACTATTAATTTTCCAATTGAATTCAAAGCTCATGCATGTGTGTCTTGTAACTCAGGTTCTTTTGAGAGGCAAATCTTATATTATTCTGAAGTCAAAAAGTGTAAATTCATTATGTTCAAACATACCTTACAGCAGAATATAAGTTTGTACACTTTCATATACCCATTTTTTTTGTAGGGTGATATAGTGTAGAATTTTTTCATTAAACTGAAAAAAAAATTGAAATTGTTTTGAAATGTCTGTTATGTTTGGTATAGATTTAGTTCTTATTTATTATTGCTAAGTGTTTCTTTCTGTGACGCATGCTTTGATTTGAGAGTTTCAATGTCTGATAATCATTTTAGTGATATTTGTACAGCAAATATGGGTTTTTGCTGTGTGTTTTAATCCACTGATGTAACCTAACACGTAAACTCCCTTGTATGCAAGCAATCCAGTACTGATGTAAAAGTAATTCTTAAAACTCTGAACAGTTTCCTTCTCTAATTCAGACTAGAGAAACACAGTCGATTTTAAGCTTAGGCCTAAACACAATCCAGATGCTTCAATATTCTAAAATGCTGCACATTCCATTTTCTGACAGCCCGTGCACATGGTTTCAGTGTAGGTGCCCGGCACTTACATTTCTCACTGGCGTTCTCTGCAGCTTCGAGAAGTAAGCTAAGATTTCCTTATGATGGTAATTGGGTTTGTTATTCTTTAAAGGCCCTTTCAACAATTTAAAAATAATTTGTGATTTATTTTGATTCTGCGCATATATGAATATGCTGTGATATTTCCCGTAATTATCACACATACTCATATTTAGCTGTTAAGACGTTTTTTAAAGGAGTGGATGCTAAGAACTTCTTATCAGGGAAAACTTCTTAGGGGAGGAAAAGGAGATTTAAAATTTAAAAAAATTGCAGAATCAAATAAAATGAATATCTAAGTTACTTATAAACTTAAGCCATTCAAACAGACCCTATTGATTTAAACATCACACTTACATCTACTGTTTTAAATTAATGCACTATAACTATAGCCATATACACAAAAGTCTTATTTAAAGAGGCCTAACTGCACTTATATGTGAAACTATAGTTGTGTATGGGAATGGAATTTTGCCACCAATGGAATTTTGCCATCGGAATTAATTCGGGCGGGAAACTTAAAAGTTCCATGGGAAAAACAGGGACAAATATTTTAGGTTATAATGAAGTTTGTGATGTAAAGAATAACATTATATTATGACTTAAAAGATAAGCTAAACATACTATAACGACTATGTGTTAAAAATTGCATTCGAGCTAAAAAAAAAAAAAAAAGTTGTATTGTTTTATACTTTTATACACTTTGTTGTTGCACTACGAAATAGTCCTCTGGGTTTGAAGCACTTCTTAAATATACTTGCTTCAATTTTAATCTAATAGAAAAATCCCTGACAATAAATCAATTGGGACTTGCGACATAGTAAAACGTGTAGGTAACTTTAAATTTGTTGAAAAACATTGCCATGATGTTTTCAGTTCGCTATTTTAATTATAATTTCATGCTATCTATTGTGGAACTTTCACATTTTTCGTTCCATTTTTGGTAGTAAAATGTGTGTACTTGAGACAACTTTACTAAAATTAACTTTCAGTGGAAGTCCGTAAACATGCACGCTTCGAATCACGTACGTACTAGTGCAATCACATCACAGCAAAATTGCATCCCATCGGAGGTTATGAATGCAACATACCGTATCTGTATGATAACAAAGCTAACTCCTCAAACGATAACGAAATGAAAAGTGGCTAAGTAAATCACTATCTTTTTCTCATAGCAAATGTGCTGCGTTTGGAGTTTGTCAACGTCTGTACGATGAGATGGCGACGAGCTAGTAAGCACAACACAATAAACAATAAAACATTCCGAACTAAAAACAAAGACAATTTACTCGTATTTTATGAATAGTTTTGTTTGTTTGTTTTTTATTGAATCCGTAACCTATATATAAATATTTTAAATAATACTTTAACATTTTAAATAATGAAATTATTTTTAATAACACGTGATTCATAACACTCTCTCTTTACTGCTGTAGGCGTCAAACGTGAGGGCTGGACCCCCTAGTCCTAGTTTACCTCCCGCTCCCCTCGAAATCCGTGGCCAGGCCTTTCGTGTTCCTCCCTTCGACAGCAAAGTGTAACATTGAACGGCGTACTAAGCATCCTGCAAATATTCCACTGACCGCTTTAAACAGAAGTGTTTGAAAAGTACATCAACGCGTCTATCGCTGACACTATTGTTTTGTAGCACAATTTGTTGCGCGCCAGTGTACGGTACTAGATGTTCTGGGTTTTAAGTCCCGGACAAAGCGTAGATGTATTAATTTCTTCAGCTACATGTCTTTAAACATTGTATTTGACTTGAATACGAAATTATTACAAAGGTGAGTGGCGATAACATTAATATCATAGTCAGTACTAGAAATAAATAAGTAAATTTTGCTGTTTGGCTTAATATTTCTCCCACACGAACACTCCAGGGCTCAAAACAACAACACATTACACGAAAAAAATATACATATATTTTATTGAGTATCAAGTGCTATAAACAAAAAGCAATTAAACATTTAAAAAAAGTTTCACTGTAATTTCATGATTTTATTTAAACTACGCATTAAGATTAAAAATCAGTAAGCGAGTCAATTGTGCGAAAATATGGTTTGCAGGGGTTGATGATATAATCTATAGACATATCGTTAAGAGGATGGTTCACCTTGTTCGCCAGTCAGTAATATGAATAGTTAACAACGCTGATTTACATGTGTTACACTAGAAAGCTTTAAAATTACTATAGATGTAATAGACAATGGACGATGAATAAAAATAAAGAGATCATGTCTAAAAAAAAAAAAAAAATTTCAGTGACAATTAATTAAAAACCACCAATTTACAAGTATTATAATTTAACAGTAATTGCCAATCGAACATATTTTGGTAGTATATTTTTAGGACATTACAATAATACTTAACAATAAATGACCCAAGATTACGATGTGACAAATGAGCACATTTAATGAAAAATACTTAAGTACAAGTATTCAGGTGTAACTATTTATTACTGAACAAAATGTGAGCGTATAATGTTACGGTACACAGTGAATATAAGAATTAACGGTGTTACCAAGATCATGGTATAGGGAACAAACAGTCAAAATAAGAGAAAATATACGGAAATGTTCAGCTTAAATTTACTTATTTACAAGTATTCAGAATTAAAACTATTAATTGTTCCCTCCAAATTTTCCTTGTTTCCTGAAGATCTACTAAATTTCCCTGAGCAGGGTAGGCGAACTCGTGACTCGGGAGAGGTGGATTTGTGACTCTGAGCCAGGAAAGCTGGACTGAGGACTCTGAATCCTTGACCTTTGACCCCAAAATATTACAAATTAATTAATTACTTTTAAAAATTTATTTAAATGTTAGTAAAAATTAATTTAAAAGTCTAGTCCCACAGTCACAATTTCTCCCTAACAATTACCCTTTTTCCCCTAGAAATTTCCTTTTTCTAATTTCCCTTAAAACTTCTTATTTTTTCCTAAAAAAAAAAAAAAAAATTAAAATATTGTTAATTACTACAGCCATGTTGGGTGAAGGTGGACTCCATGATCTTGAATAACATTGAAAGCAAAGCTCGAGAAAAATTTCATAAAAGTCAACGAGCATATTATGTTCACTACTACCTTTACATTGGATGCAGGTAACCTTGACTTAATGACCATGAATGCCCTTGAAAACAAAAACTCGAAAAATGCAAACAAGTCGGAAAGCATATTACTTTACTGACTACTACTGCCATAGTGTATGTATGTGACCTTGACCTTTATCCCATGACCTTGGTAACAAAACTAAGGAAAAAATTCATAGGTCAACAATCATATTCTATTACCACAATATTGGGTGCAGGTAACCTTGACCTTGATGCATGACCTTAAATGACCTTGAAAACAAAGCTCGAAAAAAATGCATAAAATTCAGCAAACATATTACGTTACTGACAACCACTGCCATATTGGATTCAGACGTAGCAGCAGTTTACTAAGACGTGCAAAGACCTGTAAAGGCGAAGTGCATTTCTCATCAGTACCTTGGTACCAGGTTTACTACAAGAAGGTATCTTGTGACTTTGGTATATGTCCTCAAAACTGTAGTTACCTTAATGACCCGCCCTAAACAGTGTGTCGGTGTAATGTTGCGATATTTTCGCAGAAGGACAACACAAGTGTGACTAGCGAGATGCATAACAGGCTATAACCTTCAACAAAGTTGCATGTATTGAGATGCATATATTTGATATTGTTTTTGGATTTTTATTTGTTGGGTTTGAAGTCACAGTGTCAAGGCCAAGGTCTTCAACATACAATATGACGGTAGTTGTCAGTAATGTAATACAATTGTTGACTTCTATAATGTTTCCTCGAGCTTTTGTTTTCACGGTCGTTTAAGTCATGGGGTCAAGGTCATGGTAACCTGCAGCCAATATGGTGGTAGTAGTCAGTAATGAAATATGCTTGCTGACTTTAATGAATTTTTTTTCTCTAATTTTGGATTTTTGGAGTCAAAAATAAAAGATCAAGGGCCCTGAGACCTCAGTCTTGCTCTCTTGGCTCGGAGTCGCAAATCCACCTTTTCTGAGTCAAGAGTCTTCCTTTCCTGCTGTGGGAAAAATGGGAAATTTTTAGAAAAAAAAAAAGGGGGCATTGTTAGGAAAAAGGGACATAAGTTAGGGAAATTTAGTCGATTTTTAGGAAAAAAGAAAATTTTGAAGGAAAAAGGAAAAAATATGGCCTCTGGCCAATCGGAATGACAGTGCAGGAGGTGCTCCGAGCTTCGACGCCACGCGCCCCTAGTCAAAGACTTCTCCATATCCTTCCACACACACACACACGCGCGCGCGCGCGCACACACACACACGTGTATATATATATATATATATATATATATATAGCAATAAACAATATAAAAATTTCCATATTTAGTAAATTTTAACAGAAACTTCTAATATTCAAATACAATGACGAGTAGCTTCAACAGGTACATTACAAATTGCATTTAAATTTGAGGACTGTGCCATAATTTACAATTTTTAAATAAAATCTGTTGAATGGTTTGTTTGACTGAAAATAATACTTGCATATAACTGAGAAGTCACTGATGACTATTTAGTATGGGTGCAATATTTTAAAAGTATACCAGTTAAGTCACGAAAATAAACTTTGCCTTTAATGCTGTTACATGAGGTATTAATCTTCATCTGTCAAAGTGACTAAAAATTAATACATATTCATCGCATTGCAGATGTAATGAGAGCTCTGACTGGCTGGCGCATGAAGTGCATTACAAGGGTTTGGTACAAAATACATGATTCCAAAACAGCTGGATATTTTGGAGTGGCGTCCAAACGCCATGTTTTCATTCAAATCCCAAGAATTATTTTTTGACATAAGAATGGCTAAAACGAGTGCTTTCAGAAACATGTTGTACTTCTTTCGTATTATGGTGCCTTTAAAATAAATATTTTCACTGCTGAAAGTCATGTGTAGGCGAGTCGCTGGCAGAGAGACAGCATTCTAGTTGAGCGCCTTGTGGGTACAGGTGACGAGGCTATTGAGAAGTGAGCAATAGTTCGCCTTCGAGTCCGCCCGTTTTGAGGACTCCATTGAATATAATAATTGTAGGTACTCGGATTCCTTAATAGAATATACGGTGAACAGTGTAAGCATTGCGTTCATACCTTTGCTTTCCTGGAGTTGTTTGAGGCTCACCAGGTCTCTCTCTGCTTTGTTTGCGAATTCTTTCGATAGACGCCTTACTTACTCCTGTGTACTTTGCAGCTCTCTCTCTGTAGCTTAGTTGATAGGAACCAACAAATATTTATTCCTTGCCTCTTCATCACAAGCTTCTACAACACTCCTGATGATTTCACTTTCCTTGCTGTGTATGACTTGTTTATACCTCTTGGGCCGCGTGCAACTCGCCATTGTTCACAGTCCATAACTACTGCGAGGAACGAGGGCTAATGTGATTTTTACGGCATGTAGCACGGCACAGAGGAGTGGCCACTTTCTTCCTAAACCCCTAACCCCCCTTGACACGGGCCTTCCTCGCCCCCACACAGTGAGCCATCACGACTCAATAGATAACGAAATGAAAAGTGGCTAAGTAAATCACTATTTTTTCTCATAGCAAATGTGCTGCATTTGGAGTTTGTCAATGTCTGGGCGATGAGATGGCGACGAGTGAGAGAGCACAACACAATAAACAAAAAACACATTTCGAACAAAAAAAACAAAGACAATTTACACATATGTTATGAATAGTTTTGTTTGTGTGTTTTATTGAATCCGTAACGTATATAAAAATATTTTAAATAATACTTTAAAATTTTAAATAATGAAGTTATTTTTAATAACACGTGATTCATAACCCTATGTTTTTACTACAACTGCCAATATAAACATTGGGTGCTCGCCAATGAACTATAGCCAACGGCTCATCTACATACATCACATTGTCCCCCACTGATTCTAAACCTTTTCCAAATTTTTTAATGCATACGTGCGTAACTGTGGAAAATGTCCGTCGAATAATTAATAGCAATATAAGACACCAAGCACTCTTAAGACTATAGTATTTGTTAGCTTTAGACAGATCTTGCGCCTGAAATAATTCGTATTATTAGCGGTAGTGGCGGCAAGTAAAGTGAACAGCCAGAATATTGGATCAGCTTGCAGTTTGCTGTTCAGGTTTCACAAGATGGTCATCACTGGAATTCAGTTTCAACAGCAACACTGGATCAATACGAGCACGAACAGATGGTGCGTTTAACACACATGGTACTTTCAGCGGTGTGAGGTTTAGGTTTCATTAAAACATTCTTGGACCCTGTGCGGCATGCGGCTCAGGTTTCGTTATCGCTAAAAGTTTATAAATTATTTGTGATGTGAACTGATTCGAAAATGTCCATTATAGCCATAATAAGGACTGAAAATGTGAATCCTTTCTCTAGATATGCTTCATCTTCTAACTAAAAACTCCAGTTGTATTCCCCTTTCGTCACTTTTAACTATTTGCAAGACTCTCAACAAACTCAGGTACATAAAGCAATTGCAGTACCCTTTTACTCCCATGAGATATAAAATAATTTGTTGCCTTCGGGCAGCTAAGCGGTAGAAATATCAAAACACAGAATTTTAAACACCACAAATTTAAAGCAAGTTGAACTCTCTCAGGGATTAAAAACCGTGAAGCCAAAAGAAATTTTAATCTATCACAATATTTAAGTAGGGCGACCAATAGGGAATTCTGAATGCTTTACAGCTAAACAATTGCTACTCTGTTTCTACAGAATTGAACTAACCCAGTTCGCTAATTTACCAAACAAATAAACACGCAAAGCTGCTAAAATTCACGAAACCATGACCAACCTGCTTGAATGGTGTCGAG
This sequence comes from Dryococelus australis, assembly GCA_029891345.1. NCBI lineage: Eukaryota > Metazoa > Arthropoda > Insecta > Phasmatodea > Phasmatidae > Dryococelus > Dryococelus australis. The sequence goes on along the minus strand of CM056993.1, from coordinate 325,434,060 downwards.
AAGGCCTAGGCCAGACTGCTAACCCGAATTACAGGAAAAGACGAGGTGAGAGTGCCCGAACATAGTAACAACAAAGCCTTATATCACCTCACAGTAGGGGTGGAATAGCCTTAGATACATGTATGGAGGGAGGGGAATGGCGAAGAACACGAAGCTACGAAGTATAGGCATGGGAACCAAAACCAAACGCGAACTGAGTGGTGACAATTGAAGCGTCCAAAACGAGGAGCACACTGCGAACCTCACAGAACCTTAATTTTTGGCATGTTATTGTAATTTTATTCTTAATTTGGTAAGGCTTTGATGGATTTTGTGCCCCGCCTGTTCTTTCCTCATTGGATTTTACACACAATTTTTTGTACAGATTGATACTTACTTCTTGGCACTTGGAGCTATATTCGGGCAGTGGACGGACTGTCGCATTATTTCCATAGCTTTTGCAATTCGGTCTGTGACAGAAACTGAATGTTTATTGGGAATCTATGAAAAGTGAGTGAGCGATTGAAGAGATTTGGGTGGCTCTCAACAACGAGATCTTGAGAGCAGATGTGGGATCTATGAAAATGAAACACTTGCGTGTTTATTCAGGTTATATAAGTTTGCATCATATATTGAACACTGCTAAGTTGAGTTTTAAATCATCCTCACCAGCTGGGCAAATTGAGTCAGTGGGTATTGCACTTGTATTGCTTTAGGTTTAATGCGCATAATGTTTGCAGCATTGACAACACTGTCACTGATGCCCTGTCAAGTCGAGAATGTTTGATCCGGATGATTTCAAACCCGTTAAAATTTATGGGTCATCTTACATGGACATTCTACGCGGTTTTCCTGAATACTTTAAGAAGCTACATCAATTACAAGCTTTCAACTCGTGGTGTAGGCAGTTGAGATCAGATATAGCTGCGGAGGGAAATGTCCATATGTGAAAAAGGATGGTTTTATTTACTATACAGTGAAGATGGGGTGGGTCAGGCAGATAGTTCTGGAGGCACTTCGGCTCATGATATTGAAGTCTTTTCATGATTCGTTGAATAATGGTCACCTAGCTATTAATATGACATTTCAGAAAATATCTACATTTTTGACTGGTCTACACTGAAAATGGATGTTTTACTGTTATTGATTTTTTTCTATATCTTCACAAAGTTCGTGATATTACTGTCTTTAAGAAATATGAAAGCTTCATTGATATATAAGGCTTTTTCAGACCAGGTCTACAAAATATTTTATGCACCCGCATGGATTGTAACCGACAGTGCCTGTTATTTTCAATCTGTAGCCTTCAAGGGCATGTGTTTTAGATGATCAATTAAATACAGTAATTCCTCACCAACCGCAGGGAATACGTTTTTTAAAAACACCATGGTAGAAGAATACAAGCTTTTATGAGAAAAAAGGGGTGTGGGATAAGTCGGGCGACCATTTAGTATATCATTACTATATAATTGGATGTATTAAGAACAAAACAGTAACTAAACACACTGCTGGAGATGCCTTACATTTGAAGCAAAACACAGCACTTTGTTTATTGATAATAGATATGAAGATACATATTCAAAACTAAATCACTCGTATTCTGGGACTAGCAGCGAAAATATTGCCATGTGCATGTAGCTGGGCGAGCGCCTAGATCCTCTGCAGCACAACAGCTTGCCGCTGTAGCTTGGGCATAGATCCTCTGGCTGGGCTGTGAAGTAGGTGGCGATGCTTATGCCGGGGCAGCCCAAAGTGCCGCTCAGCTGTTGCTCATGCCTGGGCCGATAGGCATGGTTGAAGCGCTGCATAGTCGCGTCATTACAAGATTACTCTGGCGGGCAGCCTGCCACCGCCGCCATTACAGGGCCGGTTCCCTCTGTAACAGTGACCCAATATTGGGAAAACATGCTGTTAGATGCGATTCACATCAATGTGTTGAATTTATATTAAATTTAGGCTGCTTGTTGGCCTCTGCACTGGCATGATGAGGCCCGGCAATGTTTACGGGAATACAAACATTTAGTGCTGTCTACTTGAAATATTAAATATCCTGAATTTTTCATCAAAAAATTCTGACATGGCCTATACGCTCATGCGGCCTTACTCGCCAAAATGTGGAAATATAGGAACACATTTTATTGGCATGCACTAACCTTTATTCACTTTACACATAAAATTAACTTTGCAAGAAAAAAACAATCTCACCATAAAAATTAGCACCTTACTTAGGCATGGGCGCACATAAACTTAAAAAAAAATTAATTAAAAAAATGACTTTGAATTAAATTTGAAGTTATCATACATACTGTTTAAGAAACTAGTCTGTAACGTACTTTTTTTTTACAGCAAAAGAGGAGGGATGGTGGAAGTATAAAACAACGGAGTGGGTAAGGTAGAAGTCGCAGTATCTGACTAAGACAAAGAATTCTCACTGACCCAGCCTGCAACTTCCCCATCCCAAAAGACCACAGTCCCCATCTGGCATGAAGTAATTTATTGCTTCACGTTGCTTGGGACAACAAATGTTAAAGTCTACGATGGCAGCTTGAGATGCACGACCACTAACATCAGTAACTGCTTGTTTTCCGATAATAGAATCTTGTACCACAGTTGAAAAAAAGGTCTACAAAAATTAATCTGTGCATAACTGAAACCGCATTTCATGATACCGCAGTTGGTGAAGGATTGCTGTATTGCACTTTTAGTCCCTTCCTCTCAAAGGGAAATCAAGCAGAGCGATTTAACAAAGATATTAAAGTTTGTTTAACTATTTTTTATAATCAGGACCACTCTGGGACTGTGATATGGATTTCATCAGTTTTGTGTTTAAGGGCTCACTCCGTGCCTTCGCCGGCAATATGATAGTATAGGAATTTCCATGTAAAAGAAAGCCGGTGTGTCTTGGTGACTTTTTGTCCTAGAGATTTGAAACAAATGCCATTATAGAGATTTTGTAGAGAACAACTGTGCTGCAGAGCGAAATTAAGGTATTTGTAATTATAAATATCTTAAATTCTAAAACTAAAATTTTCAATAGTCATAGATTTCAGACTGTTTTTTGTATCACTTAAATAACATAGCCGCACAATTGGTACAAATTAGCTGATTAATAAAGTTACTGGCACCGATTTCTAGCTCTTAAAGCAAATAAGCTACGCTGTCATTTGTTAATGAATGCATACCAGGGCGATTCGCGGCACAATGTGTAGTATGGGCTCACGCAGGCTGGCCCCGGCCGAAGGGGGAAGCCTGCTGACCCTGCCCCCTTTCCCTTCACCAGTCATCCAGCTCAGCTACCTGCGCTTCCCGGCCTTACTGCACTGGTGAAGTATGTCACAATAACATGAGATATATATACAGTCGTCATACATGATGAAACAAAAATAATTTACTAGCCACTTAATGTAATTTCCAAAGAAAAAATGTATTATAATTTTGTAGCTGATCTATAAGTTGCACATAATTATTCCCAATACATAATGTTATCTTCTCAAGAATGACATTGTATATCAAATATTTTTATTGAAATGTACATCGAGGGCGCACCGAGTACAATTTAGGAAATATTATAATTAGGCACATGTATATCGGGGGGAAACAAAATTCCATGTCTACATTTCGAGTCAGTTTTCTTTATGCTCACAGGCATTATTTAGACAGTAGTGTCTGACTTTCTGTAACGTTTCGTATTCTGGAAGGCTGGATTGAAAATCCTTCACGTGATAAGGAAATGTCTGGGACACATTCCCGTATCCAGAAAATTAATTCATCGAAAAAAAAGGGCGGGGGGGGGGGGGGCTCGGGGTGGTAATTTAGTTCTGACTTTTTTAAACAAATGTTCTATACAATGAAATTAATTGAAATGCAGTGTAGTGTAGTGTGGAACAGAAAAACAATATACTGTGCAAATAAAAATACAGACCCTGTATGTTGTCAGCATTGATTCTGCAGTGTTGGTTCAGTGTAGTGTGGTATGGCTGAGGGCAAACTGAGATTAAAACCAATATGCCCTGGAAGAAAATACTAATACCAGAAGAATGCTGAAAATACGTATACACTCAAGAACACGATTATCACAGATGCTACAAAAGAAAAAACAAAAAAATTACTTTAAAAAAAAAAATCAATACAACATTCAATTAAATGTGTTACATTTGGAACATCAAAAGTGCTATGTAGCACGCAAATTATTTCATTAAATATCATCATTCTCACCACGAAGCAATTGATTATGATAAAAAATACTGATTATAATATTTATCAACTTTAAAATATACTTTCAATGATTCAAGTAAGTTCAAAGGCCATTCACAAGATGTATTAAATGATATGTTATGGTACTCTTTCAGAACTGATTTTAGAATAAAATTTTATAATTTTCATTAAATAAATACTTTAGTGTTCTCAAAATATAAATGCTCCGGTTTGTCAGTGTTCCAAATCTAGCCTTAGCATGAAATCTCCTTAGTCCCACAATGCCTGGTTTAAATGCACTAGGTAACAATTTAAATACTGTTTTTCTAATATTGCTGCGAATTCCGTCTGAAATTTATGTTTCAACTCAAGGAAACTAACGAATGTCACAATTAAAAATTATGTTAAGTTGCAGTTTTTTTTTTAATGTAACAATGCAAAATGAGTTCCTAAGTAAAACTATCACCCTTGCACTGTCTCATGGTCGCATTGTCGTCTCACATTATCCCATTGAAATGTAGCCCCTCTGCAAAGGGATTGCGGAAAACACCGGATTGCAGTCCAAAACAAACATGTACAATATATACATACAACCCAATATGAAACTCATACAAATACAACAGAAAAGCAATAAGGCCGGACAAAAATTGCATTAAATATGTTATATACGATAATTAGAATATTCAAATAATCAGTCAAAATATTATAAATCACGTCTCTATCACGTGTTACTGACAGTTCATATCGGGAGTGGCAGCCTTACTATGGTAATAAACAAAAAAATGTTTGGAGCAAAAATGGCAGTTTTATTCTAATACTTGAACAATATACTGCTCATGCAATATAAAGAGAATGATCCTAACAACAGATATTGAGTTCTGCTGTTTATCTTGATAAGTTTTCTATATTTGGAGAGGGGGTGATTAATTGCCCCCCACCCCCCTCGCGCCTTCAAAAAAGATTATGCAGGGGTGCTATAACATTTACTAACGCAGGAGGAAAGTAGGTAGGCAAAACTGCACATTACACTGCGTAGCTGACTGTGGTACCAGCTTCTGGTACAAGGGTTATGTGTTCGAATTTTAAATACATTCAGAACTGCTAATGCGTTTTATAACATTCTTATAACGGTTCACAAGTGCAAGGTTGATTCAATTTACAAGTTGTCGTGGTCACTTTTAGTCCATATAAATACAGTAGTAATGATTGAAATTGTAGCAAGCACTTCAAATAAAGCAATAATTCAAACACCATATTTATACATCACAATTAGAAACCTGAAAAATTCACGAGTTCAACGTCCTGCAGGCTAGACTTCACGGTCTTATGTGCTATCGCGTAACTATCGATTGCCATTGGTTACTTGCTTCCACAGTGGAGAACGACGATTGGGCATGCATTTTGTTGTTTGTTTCTCATTGGCCCAGGGTTCTCCAGGAGGTATCAAACAAAGCGTGTACCAATGGAAAAGCTGACACAAATGTAAGAGTTTTTCCAATTCTAGCTTGTTCCAAAATTAATCCGCGAATTTTTCAGGTCTCTAATCATAATCATTATGAAAGTAGTTACATTGATAACATAAAATAAACTATTGTGCATGACTCATCACATTATTCTTTATATGTTAGTTTAAGATAAAAATATAATTCCTGAGAAGTTAGGACAAAATCGTCTAAACTAAGACTCTGTATGGTACATGCAGCTGGAAGATGCAATGAAAATCATGTATTTCACAGTACAAGTAATCCATGCGTAATATTTCAGATGTAGGATTTCTTTGTAAACTGTTTTTTAAATTGAAGAATTAAAGAAACCCGAGATAAAACACAGCCAGAACTGTCTACAACACAGTTACACATTACATCATATTATAAAAAAAGTTAAAAACAATTTATGTGCAAATTATATACATAAATACACTAATAAATTTGCATATTTATAACACTAAATATTCTGAACACATTATTGAAACCTCAAGAAGTAATACACCAGAACTGGTGAATTATTTTTAATGTACTTATTATATAAGGTAATGAAATGGGAAGCCAAATAAGAATTTAATTTTTCTTCTTCAATTCTTTGCATGCTTCCAGAATATATAGTGGTTCTCGGGCAGTTTTCCTTGTCAAAAAAAGCAGGCGCTACTATGTTAGGTAATAAACAATTGATGTAGAAACATTCAAGTTTAAGGAGCATTTCCTTTTCCCACGGTTCCTCGTCTCTGTGCATCTTCTCAATCTGGAGAGGTTCATTTTGGTCAGACATAGCAATTAAATAACAAATATTTCGCTCTGTGATATTAAGGTTGCCCTGAATTTGATAGTAGTAGTAGTGATGCATTATTATTATTTTTTTTTTTTTTCAGTTTCAATCCATCAGATGTGACTTCCAGGAAAAACCCCTTTTTTCTGTTTTGCTGTTTCCTTGAGGCCAACTGTTCTTGCTGATGGAAGACACTTTACCTCTATTATTGCATCTTCTTGAGTAATCAAACCATCGGGGCTAGCACCCAAGAAACCATAGTGTAAACTAATGAACAAACTGCACTTTGTAACTGTTAACCCGGTTTCACTTTCGAACTCTTTCACAGAAATATATTCACACAGGCGACCATATTCCATTGCTGCTGTAGAAAAGTTAGGGATGTATAGCAACCGTTTGACACGATTCGCACAAAACGTCATGTCCTTCCGTCTACACACTGCACCGAAATTGTTTGCAGTCAAGTGAGAACATCGCATGTCGTGCCATGACAAGACATATGCTTGCCCACAAGTTTCTTTAGCGATTTTGTCTCGTTCATCTACAAAAACTTGTAGTGTAGTGACAAATTCTTTACACTTCCTTGTCAGCTCCAACTGATCTTGTTGTTCAACTTCTGGACCAAAGTAAGTGTCTGGTGGGGCAGGTACTTTATAACACTTTGCTGGTCTGTCGGCATCGTCGTAACTTAATCTGAGTCTCTTTCGTGCATTTTGATGTTCAATTTTCTTGTTCAATATTTTCACTTGTGTCTGTTCTGGACGTCGACCAGTTAACTTTTTAAATGGGCTGAGTTCCCATGAATGCTGCTTCTGAAATTGTAGTCCTGCAACATAGCATCGTCACTGGAAAAGCCTTTCTGGGTGAAGTTTATTCTTTTACTTGCATTGTATTTGGCTACAAGACTCATATAAAATTCATCTGCGTTGTTAGTTTTGTGTTATATAAGCCTTCCAGCTTAGGCAACTAGACGCTGAACAAGACTTGAAACTTCTTCCAGTAGTCCTAATTTCTCGATTCTTTATAATGAACTTTTTTCTTCCTTTTCCTTGTTGGAGAAATAGTTTCTGCATAGCTCGTGTTGTCCTAACACATGATACGGACCATTTTCCAAGTCACGAACGAGCCAAGACTCTAGCCCCTGCAGTCAGGCGAGGGATAGACGACTTCAGAAGTTTTCTTGCATCCACAGCAAAAGACTTGTCAGTAGCTAAAGTATGAAGATGACTAGTGTAGTTTTTTATGTAGTAGTTTGCGCATTCAATTTTATGTATGGAACGATCACAGGGCACATTTTGTAACAGCCTCGCATACACGCTGGACGCGCTGTTCCCCTACAAAATGCTTGTATCGCATTCCATGGATCTGTTCACTGCTTCTAAAACCTTCTGCAATGTCTTGTTCCATAGCAGTTGATGGCCTATTATTGTCCCAGTTTTTGTAGCACATGTGTGTCTGCCGGCACATTTTGTCTCACTGCCCATTCACATAAAGAACAAAACTTGTTCCTTACTCCCAGAAATAGTAGCTTATCGGTTATAATTGTGTCCATTTCATTTCATTTTTTATATGTGTAATTATACGCCTTATGCTAGTTTCAAGTCTATTCAATTAGAAACCGATTATACATCCTTTGAATTAAACAATGAAAACATGACACCTTGAGAACAAAAACTAAGAAACAAAAAAAATTTGCGAAAAAAAAAACAGACACTTCTGGTAAGTCAAAAACAGGCTCGATGCATTATGCAAAACATTTTCTGCGGAATATACTTTACCCGCACAATGTGTCGATTGTGCAACACAGTCAAAAATAACACTGCATGTAATTTTGGAGTCAGTTCTCAGACAGAAACAATTACGCAAATGTGCAACAAAATGTTTACACCATACAGTTAAGATGACAGGAATGCCCATTTAATACGATATCAGTTAACATTATTCCATTGTTTTTACTTTTCTGTATGCTTATCGAAATATAAAATAATTTTTTAACATCATACAAAACCTAGGAGTAAAAATTAAAATTAAAATTTTAAAATATATATGGCTTTTCGTAAGTTGCTTATATATTATAACTGTAGCGACATATACAATGTCTATGGGGAAAATGCCCTCACTAGTAATGAATTCAACCTACTTTAAGAGGCCTCTGCAGTCGAGTGACTAGACAGCTTACCTCCCACCAAGGCAATCCGAGTTCGATTCCGGCAGGGTCTCCTCAGTTTTCGCATGTGGGAACCATGCCAGGTAGATGCAGCATGAAGGTGGGTTTTCTCGGAGACGGCCAATTTCCCCTGTCCTTACATTCCCGGTACCTCTCCATACCCACCTCATTCATCCTCATCTGTTGTGAAGAAAGCTGTCGCGACACACGAAATAAATAAACTAGTACCATTGATCAATGTTTGCATTTTCATACAACTTGAAAAAAAAATCGTTTTATGTTTGGTACTCTAAATTTTTTTTATAATTAACCTTTTAAACAGAATTGATGAAACTGATAGGACTAACTTACTATGCAGAACATCAGAGCGGAAATCCCGGAGTCTGAAGTAAGTTGTGCAGAGCCCCAATTAAAAGTGCGCTGCTCATTCTCACTATACACCCTGCATGTCGCATATTCTGGCCCACTATGAGCGGACTCAAGACGTCCACTGTTCCTGAACTTTTGGCACACTCTCTCTAGCGAGAAATGGTATAGAAAAGTTTTTCTGACTTTTTAAAATCATAGACATAATTATAAATTGACGATCACAGTTATTAAAAAAATTTGTATGAAATATAGTGATGATTTCCATGGAAGACTATGTACATCTCCCAGTTTGGCGTCTCAGTGATATACATATATGCATGAGTTTACAGGACCAATTATTTTATATTATTCTATTTCTTATTTTTTAAACTTATCGGAATTAGCAAAAAAACTTAAATATTAAATATATATCAAAAATAAATATGGTTTATTATGATACAATTCATTTTTAATGTGGGACATGTTTAAATTGTGCTGGAGACCAATGTAACTTAAATAATGAATTTGAGATAATATTTCCAAACATCAATATATGTGTTGCAGGTAAGTGAGAGAATGTATACGTACATCGTCGCACACTCTCCCCTTCGCACATTCTCTCTTGAGTTGGCAATCATAGAGAATATCTATGAGTTGTCGAGAGAGGGCTCTTTAGGCGAATTTGGACACACCCTTCCTTTAAGTGGAATAGTACTGCCCCACCCCCATTTTTTTCTTTTTAGCATTTAATGTCTAAACAAATTAGTAATTTCGATAGGCCACCATTATATTGAATCAATTTTGTTTTAATTTAAATTAAAGAATGTGTATAAATAATAACTTCCAATAGTTTTATACTATGGAATAGTTTGACATTTATGTGGAAAAGGATATATGTAACACAATTATGCTGCTGCGAATTTTCAAAAAGCGCTATACTTAATTTTCGTCAAGTTCTGAATGTGAACTACAATTTAGCATATCAGTAAAGCTGTTTTAACCAACTGATCGGTGTGTACTTTGCGCCTCAGAGAACTTTTCGTGTTTGAAAAAACGGAAAAGTATTTTATACGAGAATAATGAATGTGGCAGTGGGAGTTTTTTTAAACGAGATTTAATTTCGGAGTTGGTGCAGAATATGCTTCATGTGGGCATAGTCCCAATTATTAGATTATCAGCAGTTTACTTGTATGTCTTAGGGAATACCACAGTGGTAACCTCAAAATTTAAATCGTGGATGTAAATTAAGCACTTTCGTGCTATTGCTGTGTGCTATATATAAATGACAAAAATACCTGTTTACGTTCGTTGATACTATTGTATGTGCGTACCTTTGCATCATGCGGGTTTATGCACATTCGTAGATGATTTTGGACATTTATTTACACCAAAATACAAATAGAGATGATTTTCGTTACTTTTCCAAATTCGTATGTAAAATTTGCATTGTTAAAATTACTGACTAAGGTAGCTGACGGGCGATATAAATGCTTCACCGCTGACTATTCGAAGATGAAAAGAAGTGATGCTGTAATCATTAATTGCATCTTTTTAATCAAAGATGGTTTTAAGAGATGATAAGTGACAGCCGATACTTATTGGCATGTGCTGAGCATTCGAATAAGACTAATGTAGTTTGTAAACCGGTGCAGGATGCATATGTATTTTTGACGAACGAAAGTTAAATTTGCATAAAGTATTCTTTCCTTAACTCAACGCATGCAAAATAACTTTCTAAGCCGAATTTGTGCATGGCATTGTTATGAGTGTTTGGTAATATTACCATAAAAGCCGAGCTACGCAACACAATTACTTGACATTTCATATCGCTATAAGGAACAGTCAGTGGTGGATAAAATCGTACTTACATTTAACAGATTAATTTATGCAGTGTAACATGTGCCTTGGAACACAAAAGTTTATGTAGATACACCACAGAACTCGGCAGAGGTGTGCAAGATATTGTATGGCCTAAACCCTCATAGCACTCTGGCTCCTGCGCTCTGTTGAGGGTGAGGGTCAAAGCTGGAAGACAAGGGTATTGAGTTGCGACAGACCTGTCAACTACTCGTACCCCTCCTACAGGCCAACCACTAGTTTCCAAGTAAGCCTCAACCGTGAGTCACCGAGTGAAAGGCAGGCGAGGCAATGCGAAAGGGGGTACTGACTAGCAGAGCCTTCACCCAGTGCCGAATCACAACTGCGACCTTGGAGCCGGCATTGATAGTGCTCTACACGATTCTACTGGTCCTCCTCCACCATCTTCTCAACCTCTGGGGTATTCTTCTTCCTTGTGTGCCCAGTTAGATTAAATTTATTGTATTTTGTTATTACTCATCTAATTCTCCAATCCTGGTTCATGTGTGTTACTAATCCTTTGCTTGTGTTTTGTTGTTTTGTTTTCATTATTGACAACATGATTGTGTTTGTTTTCCTTTTTCCACCAGAGTCCGGAATGGTGGCATTGAGTGTTACCTTTGTCGACCTTCTGCTGGAGTTGCTTCTGTTCACAAGTTGAGCTGGTACCTGTGGCCTCACTAATGCTGCCCTCCTTCTCTGGTGCGAGAGAAGTTGCTGGTTTGGAAGGTGCTGTGTGTGTGTGTGTGTGTTAACTGGTTTCTCTTTGCTTGGCGCTGGTGTTGCACCTTTGTTTTGAACATTTTCCAGGGAATCATGGAATCATCAACATCATTGCTTCTACTGAAGTCATTGTGCATACTAAAATGACATCGTTATTGTTTGAATTGTACCTGTATCTGTTCTACAGTTTTGTTATTGTTTGCTCCAAGATTTCATTTCAAGATCTTTGTGTATGTGGACTTGGAACTTTCTTCAAGATTCTTTGTGTCAAAGGTGTTTTTTGTTTGTAAACACATAACTATAACTACTAGTCTACCGATTACATTATAAGAAGTAGACAGGATGCACAAGTACTCACATGGCGGTACTCGTAGACAGACACACACAAATAAAAGTCAGAAAACACTTTTTCTCTGCGGAACGCGCAGTCGCGCAACATTTCGCTGGCTAGACCAGCTTCATCTGGCGGCGAGCAGTGATACACTGCAGTCTGGTTAGTAGTGGTTGAACCTCAACCTAGTAGCTAGGTTGGCTAGAAGGCAAACTAGGTTGAGGAAGGAAATCGGAAATGTGTTGTCTGTTTGGATTCGGTGATGTATTGGTGGGCCAGTTCCCAGCATCACAGTTCTGAGCCATTATTAGGAGGAAGAACAGGGGTCAAAGTTCTGGTTGTGAGATGCTACATGTGCTGCAACTGAATTCGCCTGCAAATTTACATTTGCCCCTGTTACGTCTTGTTTGATGCCTCCTCTGTGAATATTCATTCTCTGTCTGTGTATGTTTGTGGTGAGGCCAATGTGCTCTGCATTGCAGTGGATGCACTGTAACTGGTAGATGAGATATTCTATTACACAGTTGTAGTTGTGCTTGATAGGATAAATTTGATAGGTGAGTCTGCTGTTGAAAGAGGTGGAAGACTAGTTTGGAACTGGGTGTTAATTAGGGGTGCCCCAATTTGTTTCGAAGGATGGGAGGTTGTTTGAAGACCAATCTGGGTGGTTTGGAGAACAAGTTGTGAATGAGTGGTGATGAGGCCAGAATTTTGTGTCCACAGTTGAGTTGAGGATGGTTCTGAGTTTGTCCATGCCCTTGTGGTAGGGCACAACCAGGGAGGTATTTGATTTACTGATCTTAGATTGAGGATTTGTGGTTGAAGTGACATTTGCGGATCTGTAGTAGAAGTGGCATGCTGAATTTGTTTGTGCACCAGGAATTTGGGGTAGCCTTTATCGAGTAATGCTTTGGCTATCATGTCACATTAGTTGCAGCAGATGTGTTTAGCTTTGGTAGCAAAACTGCACAGAAGAGATTTCTTGGCATAGAATTGATGGTAGTTATCAAATTGTAATTATTGAAGGTGATTGGTGGGTTTGATGTAAACAGTTGTTTCAATTTTGCCATTGTAAGAGCTAGTTCTACATGTGTTCCAGTTTATCAATAAACAGATTGGCTTAAGAAGGGGCCATGGGATTGCCCATGGCTGTGCCTTCAATTTGGAGATAGTGTTTGTCTTGGAACCTAAAATGTATATTGATGAGTTTTAGTTTCGCCAGTTAAATCAGAAATACTGTGGAAGGTTTACTGTTGGCATGTCTTTGGTTGAGGTAGAATTATATTTTCAGACAGTCCTGATGAGTGGTGAATGTTTGTGTACACTGAAGTGACATCTATTGTAACCAGGTAAGCACCTTGAGGCACGGTGTCCAGGTTTTACAGGTGCTCCAAGAAGTAGCTAGTGTCCTTGATGTATGATGAGAGTGTCTGTACCCAAGGTTGAAGGTGAGCATTCACGAGTGCCGAGAATCTTTCTGTAGGGTTGCCACATCCCGATACAATGCGGTGTCCTGGAGGTGGCCCATGTTCTTTGTGGATTTTCGGAAGCAAGTATAGGACAGGTGTGATGGGTTTCTCTGGGGTTATAAGTTGTATCAATTTGTGAGAAAGACACTCGCTGAGACCTTGAGATGCAATAAACTGTTAAAAGGCTTACAGTATTTGGCTGTGTGGTCTTCTGGCAGGGGTCGGTAAGTGGATGAGGCCTTCATCTGGTTTTCTGCTTCCAGTATGTAATCATGTCTGTTACGGAATACTGTGTTGGAACCTTTGTCTGCTGGTAATATGATAATTTCCTTGTTATTCTGAAGGTCTCTGATGGCTTTCCATTCTGCTGGTGTGGTGATGCTGTTGTTAAGAAGGGAACTGGCAAAGCTGGGTTTGACTACTGTTACACAATCAGAGTGGTGAGGGCCCCTACCTTCTTCTAATAATAGTGAAGAACGACACTGGGAACTGCCGACCAATATATCATCAAATCCAGACAGACACCTGGCCTAAACATAAGATAACTACAAACACATTTCAAATTTCCCACCTCACCCTAGTTTGCCTCCTGGTGCTAGGTTCACTGCTTGCCAATCACGACTCACCAGACTGCAGAGTGCCACCCCTTGCTGCCTGATGAAACTGGTCTAGCCAGCGAAACTTTGTACGTCCGCGAATCTGGGTGGAAAATGTGTTCATTTGTCTTTTATTTGTGTGTGTGTGTATCTATGTGTTCCACCCTGTGAGTACTTGTGTAGTGTCTACTTTTTATAATGTAATCAGTAGCCTAGCGACCTATTCCCGCCGTATCTACTAGGCTGTTTCTTCTGCTTCATTGTGTTTGAAGGATGTCTTTGGATGATTCAGTGGTCACCACTCCGACACTTTTGGTCTCGGGTCCCTTACCTAAAGGCTGTTCTAAAGTGAGCACTTTTGAAATCAACCTTTGAAAAAAGTCACTGCCCCTACCTACATATACTTTGATGGGCGCACTGAGTTGCATGCGCCAGTAAGGTTGGTAACACTGGATGGGAAGTAGTTCTGTATCTTAACGTTGTATAGAAAGTGTTAATTTAAGTTATCAGAAATACTTACCTATCTCTTTTTTTCTGTTTTTTAATATTCATCAAAGTGTAAAAATGAGCAAATTTGTTAAATATTTATTATTTTAATAATTTCAAAGTTTCACTTGACCGACGCACGAATAAAGTGATGAGGCTCATGGCAATGTTAATCTAACATGAAGCAGAATAATACACAATGCGCATTCAAGTAGATCTTAAGCAGGGCTTTCAAAAGTGCTCATTTTACAGTGAATAGCCTATTACTTCTTGGCCTCTTGTTCCTTGCAGTTCCCTCCCTCCATGCATGCATGCTAAGGCTTTCCCTCCCCTACTGTGAGGTGATATAAAATTTGGTAATTTTGTTCGAGCACTCTCGCTCAGTCTTGTACTGTGTTTTGGGTTAGCGGCCTGGTTTTGTCCTTCCCAGCACCTTTTAAGCATGTTGGTCATGGTTTAGTGAATTTTAGAAACTTTGTATGTTTGTTTTGTTTGGTAAATAAGTGAGACAGATTTGCTTCATTGTGTAGAAATGGGGTAGCAATTGTTAACCTTTTTAGACTTATATTTCTTTCAATTTCATGGTTGTGGTTCTCTGGCAGTTTAACTTGTTTTAAATTGTGCTGTATAGATTTCTTTGTTTTGATATTTCTACTGCTGAACTGCCCATTGGCAACAAATTAGTTTTATGTCTCGCATTGGAGTAATATAGGACCGCACTTGCTTTCGTGCACCTGAGTTTTACGAGTGTTGGTTTGTTTCGAGCTGCCATTGACCTACAGTTTCTTAATCAACATTTCAATAATTCTCCATTACCTTAAATCAGCTCATGAATGCCCACTCGCTAAATTGTAATTTTTTTAATGCTAGCATTAAGCAATAATGTTTGACAGGTTGTTGAAATTTCATCGTCGTCGGTCATAGTCATCCTTGTCGTCGTCCTCATAATTATCTTCCTCCTCCTCCACAATGACTGTCTAATAAGGATGCAAATTTACTAAGTTATAACTTAGCATGCAAAATATTATAAACACTGCTATTTTAAAAATGAGAACCCAACATGATTGCAAATCATAAGGGTCAGGGATCCTTACGAAACTTCAAAATCATACAGAGTTTGGTGAAATTAGGTGCATATGTTTAGAAACTGCACATGCATATGAACGTACACATGCATGGAGGTGGACTCGTAAGCTTCTCTTTCTCTCTGAAAGTAGGTTAACAAAGAACATAACATACTCGTGAGGGATAAACTTAAAATTGTCCAACGAAAAATCTTAGTTTTATTTTGTTTGACACGTGTTCCATAAATCTGTCTTATTTTATTCGGATAACATAACATTTGAAATTCTACAGGGTTATGGGTATTCTCAATTCTTTCGGTGGTTTGTGCCGTGTAAATACTGTACTTTACTGTAAAACATAATTAGTTACATTTATACTGTAAAATGTTTTAACTCTAACTATCATTTTATAATTCAATGATGGCAGGGATTGATTCCCTTTAAAAATATAACTTAAATATGTCCGTGTATTTACATAAGAAAATAAACATTTTAGACGAGGAGAGGAATGTTACTGTCAAGGTGTCGCACACTTTATATATAAACACCAGCACCTTCACACTGCTGTGCACTACAGAATTGGACAATGAGACAGGCTAACAATTTCTGTTACTGTTGTAGTTCAAATTATATTTTAAAGTTGACGATGGTGTGTAGCTATATTTTTTTTCCCCCGGCAGATTTGTTATAACTTCTAAGAATGTTACTGCAATAATAGCAAGGATTTGTATAGAATCTATTACATTTGAATAACTTACTAACGAGTAGATTTGAAATAAGTGAGAGAGTTTGGCAGTGCTTAGCAGAGGTCTTCAGCACAGATGGGAGTGGAGACATAAAATGGAAATGAGAAATGGCAGAAAACATGGATGGGAAAAATAGGATTCCACTAAGAATACCCACAGGCTAGTGGCAACATCCACCATGTTTCCCGCATGCAAAAATTAGAAATGGAAACTGCTTTGTCACCGCAAATCCCAGTAGATTTGAATAATTACTTTTTGGCTTGCATGTAAAACAATCCGGAAAAAGTTCCATGCCCTTCAAGGGGAGAAACTTGACGATTTTTTCCGTATTTGTTTACAGAGAAAACAATGTTTTCTAGGTGGAAATTGCTTTAATCTATTTGGATATTCTTGGTAAAATTGTGTGATGTCCGAGTGGTCTAGGACTGAGCACAAACACACAATAAGAAATAATCTAAGTCAATTTAACACATTTAATTAAATCAAGCACTGAAACGGTTACACTTTTAATTATACATCTACTTACTTGGCGATGTGGCGGAAGACAACATGGGAATTGTTAATATAAAATAAAATAGAAACGGTGATAGAAGCAAATTCATTCTATTGCCAAGGTGATGAAGGAGAGTGGAGTCCCAGTGTAGCTCATGCGAGTCGCCCCAGGTGGTAGTGCACAGTGTCTGGCGTCTTCTGCTGAAGTCTCTCGTCCTCGGGCTGTGCATGGCATAATAAAGCAACATGAGTGTAGTGGGGAGAAGTCTCCCTCCACCAAGAAGTAGCGCATGAGCAGTCTCTCACCAATGAGAAGTCAGTGCGAGAAGAGTCGTCCACCAATGAGAGAGCAAGGTTAGGGTGTTAACCAATGAACTGGAACTTTGCACATGGCCCCTAAGTGTGGTATCGAAATCATGTGACGGGAAAGTAGTGCGTGATACAGCGCGTGATTCCAGGAGTCATGGGACGAAAACATCGTGAAAAACAGGACGTATATCCAGTCAAAAGTGGTTAGCAATTCCTGTCACGTGGTGCTGAAAACACTGCAGACAGTATTAGAGCAAATACAGCTTCCTGTCGCAGGCACCGCAGAACCTGACAAGTTGCGAAGATACTTCATTAAAATGTTCTCTCTCTGAACTGGAAAGCTTGTGGAGTGCCCATGGCAAAGCAATTGATTCCTGAAAAATAAACTATTTTAAACGTTTGATGCTTTTGATGTCCGTTAAAATGTCAAACTATTTTATTTTGAAGAACCCCTTCTTCAACCACTAGCTACAAAGTACGAGACAAACATGAATATTGACAAAAATCTAACAAATTCAGTGTATTTTCAATGTTGGCAGCAATGTCATGCACTATCGACACAACCTTTTCTCCAAATTCCATACCTTCGGCGATTCTCTTAGAAAATTGGTAATGTTCACCCCTGTGTTGCTTATATCCAGGAATGGTATCACTTCAGTGCACAAATGTTGTTGCTCGAATTATTTTTTCATGAACTGATTTCTAAGTAATCCCAATTCATAGTTGTGTCCACAAATCTGTTGCGATCTCAATATAAACTGCCTCCTCTAATAGTTTAGTTTCTCGAAATGGTTTTGGTTGATGGTAGGGGTATTGTGGCTCTAGATGTGCAAAGGACCTAAAACTATTATCTTCTATATCTGAAAGGTTATTTGACTTATACATAATTACACCTACAAGTTGTTATTTTCTGCACACGTGGGTCCCTATGTTTGTATCTTGATGCTGTATTTGAATAAATAGGCATTTCAGAGCACAAGAATGAAATGAAAATTCTGTTGACTCACTTTCCACTGTCATGTCTCCTGCACAATTACTATTGCTTGGAATTGATGCAGACTTTGGTTGTAAAGATTTTTTCCAAGTAACTGTTGTGTTGTGATTCAAGATGTTTCCTCAGACTAGAAGTATTGTGCGATAGCTCACCACGAAGAAATTGTTTCAGACACAGGTTTCATAATGTGAATGTATCATTCATAGGGTTCACTTTGAAATGTTTTCAAACAAAACTACCCAGAAAATAATTCATTTTATTATACTACGTTGTTGACACACACTAAAACTATATAAAGATCCAAATTACATGTGAAGAAATTGGTGGAGGGTCTATAACACAAACATCCTAAATAAATAATTAAGTATCAACACAGTCTATTTCAAATGTTGTTCATCTCGTTTCTGTAGTTAAAGCTGTAATCAGACTCTGTGGAAAATGTTTGCTCATTACACACTAATTTTGTACTTTTTATTTTATTTTCCGGTTTCGAGTAGTTTTTGCATGATAACTGGGAGTGAACTGCATGACGAGAACAGAATCGATGTTCCCTCTTATCCAGGGCTCGGCACAAGGCGTGACTTTGTATACTCATCTCTTTGTCGGCGGAAGTCCACGACCCTCGGGTTGGCTTGGCTGTAGTTCGTTACTGTCAAGCACATTGTCACTTCCTTTCCTTACATGCCTGGCAAGAAAAAAATTATTGCCCAGCAACTAGCATGGCAACCCTTCATCTTTCAGAATGGAGAGGGCAGACTCTTATCACTGCTCTTACCACTTCATTTCTTCGCCTCCCACCTGTTCTACATATTGTGGTGCAGCTGGCATGACAAACTACTTCTAAACGAGAAGAACGTTTTCAACTTTTCAGTACTAACAATTAAAAATTATGATGCGACAATGGGGCAATAATTATATTGATAACACAGTATGCAAATATTATGGTAATTTTGTACTTCATGATAACAATTTTCAAGGCAAATATAATTAGCATGTTATCTAAATTCAATATTTTCTGCTATTCCCATGCAATACCCAATTTTAGAAAGTATTAATGACATTGAAGTAGCACAGCATCAAGGATCCCATCCCCAATCTGAATGATTGCAGATATTTTGAGCATGGGCAAACAGACAGAAAGACAAATCATGCATGATCAAGTGTGTATAAAAATATTCCTTAAAAGTTTTAGACAAGAACAAAAAGACAGCCAGAAAAACATTTCCTCTGACATCAGAAGCGATTCACTGAACATTAAGGCTTGCAGAAATATGTCAACACACATGGTGACAAATTAATGTTTCAGTATAATCCATAGCAACAGTCAATGTACTGGAAAGACACCACCAATAAGAATGATTAAGTCCAAAACAAAAGCAATTACAAACATTTTGAAATTAAGAGCATGATCATGGTTGGATGGGTAGTCAAGGTTCAAACTATACATCACTAGTACTGTGTTATTACCTGCCAACCCTTCCGTTGTAGGCGGGAGACTCACGCTCTAGGTGGGAGACTCCCCTTTACCACCATTCTCCTGCCCTCCAACTTAGGCATTTCAATCTCCTGCTTTTTTGTTACCGAGTTTTGGTTATGCGGTTTTCGATTTCATAAATATTATTTAGTACAGCATATAGGAATCAAGTATACATGCCAACTTTTACAGTTTTCCAGTAAAATGTACGGAATTTATAGTATTGGCGAATGACGGACTGCAGCAGTTGTCTCGTCACAAGGCCAAAATAGTTTTGGTGGGTGTTGGGTTGAAAACACCTGAGCGGTAATTAATCTTAATCCCGGCTTGGGATATGAGGTCTGCTAGTGTACAGCACTGGACAGGTTGGTTGTCTGCATGGGGCAAAGTCGGGCTCTGCAAGTACTACTTTTCGTTTGGACAGGACCACTTATTCAGGAAAACCTGGGCGAAATTTGGCCGGCGGTTGCGACTGTGCTATCTGAGGCTCGACAGGTTGCCCACTAGGGGCTGCTCCTGAGCTAGGTGAGCTGGTCGGCCTTGTCGTACGGGATTCGGCTGTCGATGTGGTAGGCAGTTTGCATGGTTTTCCCCAAAACCACAGGTTGGTGAAACCCAGAGAGGTGTCTTGACCACTGAGGGAGGCCTGAACTACTGGATGAAGTCCCTCTGCGATTTTTGTAGGTGGTTTTGTAGGTTGGTTCAGCTGGATCGGTGAGTCTACGGAGTACTGCAGCCTGAGAAGCTCAAACCCATTAGTAAGGATGTTAATAGTAGATACTTAGAGACAGCCTTTGCTCATTTCACCCTCTTACGAATACCACCACTATGGTTACATATCATGAAAGCAGAAAATACTACACTCGGGCCTCGCCAAGGTGTGGCAGTTGACGTGTAGGGTGAGTAGCAGTGTGTGTACTGCAGCTGCCTGCCAATGTTATACCTCACTCTCGAACTCCAGTGCCTGGGGTGCGGGGTTAGTCGAACTGCGTAGCACTGGCGACAGTCTCAATACAGGGTGTAGACCCATTAGAGTTGGTCTCCCCAGACCCGGAGAAGAACTTCTCTTGGCACCACTAGTGTGTGATGAGAAGAACAACCTCTGAGCTAACAAGCCAACCCTAATACGAACATATCCTAGTGTCATGACTCTACTGTTCACTACACAAGTACATTGAATGGGTGGGCTTCCAAGATTGTATAGCGGTTGGTGTGAGGTGTATTTACAGAAAGAAGAAAAAACCTGGTCATCTGCGGTCCCTTGTACGGGCCTGATGCTTACGAGGAGAGGTATTATGACTACACAAGTGATATTCTTAAGTGAGTTAAACTTGTGTTTATTTCTTTTGATAGAAATAAACAGCATGGTGAATGTACTACCTCCTATCCACGTGAGCTTAGCAAAAGTAAAACACTCTACGGTTAAGACAGGTGAAGGGTACCTGTTCCTAGACTAACATGGTAGGCAATAAAGTGGCTATCAAAATAACTTGAACTTTCCCTAGCATTACGACTGTTGTCCTGAAAGGATCAGTACGTGTCTCAGTGTTACTGCGGCATAAGAGGACGTTCTTTGATGAAGAGCAGAGTGGTAGGTTCAAAGAGTCGAGAAGAGGTTAAGTCTTCAGCACCACTAGAGCACGATGAAAACCAAGGTAGGATAGCTGATGGTTTCCGCTGCACAAGGTAGCGCGATGAAGGAACAGGACAGATGTCATTGCTCGAAGACTGGACCAGAGCCCTCTATTTATACACCTCGGTGGCATTCCCCTTGCTCGCCTGGCATAGGTAGTAGTCTTGGAGAGGAAGCAAGCAGCTGCGAAGTGTATGACATAGATCCACAGCATGAGTGACACCAGTGGCCAGCACTGGATCCAGACTCATGTCTTGGCACTTGTACTAGTAGTGGCATCTGGCACTTGTACTAGTAGTGGCATCTGGCAGTGCGCTGCTGTGCTCTGTGAACCTTGATGCATAACTTCCATGGTTCGGCCGGCGAATAATTATATCTGGGATGGAGCATCTGTCCTTTGCCTTGGATAGATAAAACAATTCCTGGTGTCTCGTTGGTGGTGGCAAATCAAACTTCTTTGCACGAGCTTCCAGTTCAGTTGCACTGATGAGTCGAAGTTGATTAATTAATATGTAGAAAGAAGTCACACATCACTTAGCCCCACTCCCCTGCAGCTTAGACTCATTTGGGCAAAGGAACAAGAAAAGAAAGATATTTTTTTGAGGGAATGTCTAACTGTTCCCTCAAAAACAATTTTTTTTCTCCCCTTGTAAGCTTCTATCATAGACCTTGGTCTGTGTGTTTTTCTCTGTGCTCCCACTACTTAAAATGACGTGGCTGGCAGGCTGCTCTGGGCAGGTGACTTGCACTGACTCATTCATGAAGTGGCGGAGCCGGGCATACACATCTGCCTCTCTTGGGTTACATGGCAATCAGCTTGTTCTTTCACTCTCTGCGGTACGTAGCCAAGCAGACGGCGTAGAGATACTTGATGCCTTCTGGAGTGTAAGAGTGTCGCGAGGGATCTCGTTTCTGTGATAATGCGGAGCCTTCTTTATTATAGTGTGCTGACCTACATAAACAGCTGTAAGGCTTACGTACTAACAATATGGTTAATAGATTTTAACCTGCGGAAAGAAGCAATACATGGTGGTTGCACCTGGAATAAAATTGACCCTTGACGAATGATTTTAATTACTTATAATAATAAAAAAATTTTAAAAATAAAGGTTGCCCAAAAGCCATGTTCGCAAAGGCGTGTGTTTCCAGCTAATCTGCTGTGGCCGTCTGGTGTGTGGAAAAAATAAATCCACCACTGCCTTTCGCCTTCCTAGCTTATCGCACAGCAGAAAAAGATTTTATGTGTCAATGAGCTACAGGGAATTGTCAGCCAAAACCTCCCGTCATCTCGTCTGAGCAGCTAATCTTGGCAAAGCGAGTTTGTTGGCAAATAAAGTTTACTATATGCAAAGACATACATCACCATCATACATTGATACAGAGAAGACACACACAAGGCACTTTCAACACATAATGCACTCAAAATAATTTTACATATTCAGAAAAAAAAAAGATTTTTGGTACAAATGTTCTTGATATCTTGTTAAACTGCCTCATTTGTTTGTGGCTTCAAAGAAATCGAATTATTAAGAGTCTAAACAATTTACACATAACAATGCACATTGAATATTTTTACATACTCAAAAGAAAATTTTCTCACAAACTTACTTATTGGCATGTTAATAAACTGTCCTTTGTTTGTGAGTTTCTTGAAGTTTTATTCAAAGAAAACATTGATTGCTCATTTAAAAAAAAACATATGATTATATACAACAGTAGAAAACTTGCAACAACCTTCTTTCAAATGTGTTTCCAGCAAAGTGATTTTAAAAGTTTTAAAATATTTTTCAAGAATACGTTTAAATTTTAAAATTTCAACTTATACAAAATTATGAATATTTACATGGTTTTCACAAAGGACTTTATACATTACAAAGTATGTTGAGTTATTAAAGTCTTAAAAATCTCACTCAACATACTATAGTCAATTCCTGATTGGAAGCGACTTATGAAAATCAACCTTTGAAAAAACACTCTATGCATAACATGTGAATCAGTTTTTTAAATAACCCGTATTCCACAAATATATAACACTATGTACTGTATTATTGAATAAAGGAAACTTTGCCTTAATATCTTATATAACCTGTAATATTTGTTTCTTTTTAAATATGAATTAACAACAGCGAGAGCAAGGACTTGTTGGCAATGTCCGGTAAGAAATAGTTCACAGTTAAAATATTATTTTAACCTAGTTTTTAGTACACTATTAGTAAATAAAACTGTGCCTATTGAATTATTTAGGTAGTTCCGATGGCAACATAACTAATTTTTACAGTTTAACATAACAGCGGAAAATATCGCGAGTAGGCCGTAATGGTGCGGTGTTGTTTTATCGAGCGAGAAAGCTGTCTGTTGAGCGAGGCTTATTAATCTCTCTTTCTTTTGTCTCTTTCACACTCGGGAAGTTTCACTTCGCTAGTAAGCACAAATATTATACATCTTTTCAATTGTAGCATATTTCATACTTATTACAGTAAAATAATGATTTTTTGAATTTGTAATTTACAACTCATGAGAGATTTTAATCTTTTAATACTTATTTTAATATATTTAGATATGATGGCAGGGCAGAAACAAAGTGAAGTTGGCAGACGTGGCGAGCCATTACATGGTGTGTTGCTTTTTTACCAAACGAAGCATAAATTATACTCACTCCGAAAAATACTTATAACTACATCACATTTGTAGACGTTGTGTTTTTCAAACTTACCTAAGAAAGTTACGATGTTATGATAAATCTGCATTTCCGCAGCAGTAATAAATATACTGTTACAGTGTTTTGTTAACCGTTACATGTGAAATAGTGCAGTGTGGCTGCATGGTGATTGTTACGCCGGATCTGTGTGTGCGTGATTTCAAATATTTGATATGAAGTATTTATCCTTTTTAATGTGACCTGTAAGTTATTTATTTACATCCATATCTGTTTATTTATCACAACATTGTACCTTTGCCCTGGATGTTTGAAACACAATCATGTAACATGATTTACCACCAATCCCAAAAAATAACCAAACCCAGCCCCAACAAATTTCAATTAACCTAATACACAGTAAGTAGCAATAAATATGAGTGGAATAAAAATTACGGTAGACTTATTGGTGTGCATGTTCACCGCTATATTTTTTAAGTTTGTATGACAAAAATGAGCAACACAAGTTGTGTGCTTGATTTAATGTTTTATCGTTGGACTGATTATTCCTTCGTTATTCGAACTAAGGCTGTCCATTAAAATAAATAACCCAACACATATCAACCCCCACTTAACAGTGTTAAACAGTCAATGCAACATACTAATATGCATTGCAGGTAATGTGCTATGTCATAGAAAACAAATATGTTAATGTAAAATAGCCATAAGAAATGTCAATTCAGGCATTTTCAAAACATTATAAACCTGACCTAAATAATGTTGGAGGCCTTAACTGTGAATATTTATACGAAATGGTTTTTGGAATATGACAGAATTCTTTGAAAAGCTGTAAACAACACATTTGACAGGTATAAAAGTAGAAGTCACATTTTAATGTTTATGTTTAGATGTAGCAAAAGTATACAAACATATGTACACATGCAGTTGCATGTTAACATTGATTTTGAGATACTACATGGCAATGTTTGTTTACATTTGTCGGAAGGATACGAAACGGGCCTGCAAGTAGATATTTAGCAGGGCTCCGAGAAAGTCACTTCCAGTAGGGAATGGACTATAGGAAATTTTTTATTTTTTTAAAAAAAGCTTTCTGTCAAGTTTCTTTTAACTCTCCTTTGTTGGTTTTATATCGTTTCATACAGTATTCTTATTAGAACTTTTGTTTGTGCATAGCAAGTCACTCATCCGTTTTGTCGTCTCTTCTTCTTTGGTGGTCTCCCCCACCTCCTCAAGGCAGCATGATGTGGTTAATATCAGGTGAATCGGATGGTCGGCCTCCAAAGTGTCTCCCGGTTCCGGCCTGGCAGGTTCGTGGTGGCTGTACCATCGGAAGCTCCAGGGTCCACATCGTAGGTTCATCATCGGCCTTGATCATAGACAGGCCAACAGGCACATGGGGATAATCAGCGGCCACGTCGTCCAGAATAGCCTTCAGAAGCAGTGGTTCTGATGGTGCTACTGCCTCAATGACTCTTGGTGTCGACTTTGAGGGCTGGACAGTCCCCAACCCCTCTTTCCAACTTCGTGGTGATTGACATTCTCTCATTCTGGATGTTGGCTATGGTTGTCTGCCTTAGCAGTAGACGACACCAGGACTTTGGTGGCCATCTGGGGCAGACTTCGCAAAGGGTGTCTTCTGGTGCCCCTCCAGCGGAAGGTAGTGGTTTCTCCTCTCACTGTATAGGTGTGTCATGAACTCGGCCACGGCGTAAGGCGACACTGTCATATCTATGGTGCTGGATGGCCCGGCGACAAGTTGAGTCTTCACGCTGTCCAGGCATATCGCTGCTGAAGGTACCAGCTTAAGTAGCGCATCTAGGAGTGCCACAGTTCTGACATGATCCCTCCTCGAGGCAGGCAGTGTTTTGGAGGTGCCTGTGACGTCATCCGGCTTTGCAGTTTCTTCTCCAGTTTGGTCCGTTGGGGCCGGTGTTTCGAGTGTTGTCGTTTGAGGGGAAGGCCTTGGAGGCTCAACCGGCATTTTGACCTGGGATTCCATCTCCCTCTCGACTATTGGGCTTGGACGTAGTCGTGCCCTAATCGGTACGGAGTAGCTGACCAGTCAGCTGACATTACCTCTTACCTCGGTTTCCCTGGGTGAAATAGGCAGCACTTGCAGGGCAGGTATTGTGGCAGGCTCATCCACATTGTCTGGTGCTTCTGAAGTGGTTGATGCGGTGGTGTTTCATTTCCGGTCTAGAACTCCTTGAAGAGGAAGCAGCACATGACGTCTGGCTTTTCATGCCTGATTTCTGGTTTTCTTTGGTGGGTCTGAGGTCGGCTGGTCCATTACTACTTGCAACTGTAGCAGTTGTTCCGGTCCCTCCAGTCCACGTGGTGGGGTTGGAGGCTGAAAGGTCGCATCAATTATTGATACCAAGGGGATCACTAGGCGCATTTCTCTCCCTCTGATGTGTACCCGGTGTTGCTAGAAGTCCACCACATTTATGTTTTTGGAGCCAGGGCTGTCCTAAAATAAGGGCTTCCCCTATTTCCATCACCACTAAAAACTTCACATCGGCAGTAATTTGTTTGATGTGAACTGGTAGTCTTATTCGGCCTCCAATTGAAAGGTGGTGGTCTGGTTCTGGCATCTGTACTAGGCCATTATGGGGTGCCAGGTGGGCTCTTTGTTGGGGACTGTACAGGTTGCTCTGGATAAAATTTCCTGTGGTTGCAGTCACTTGCCGACTGATTCTTACTTTTATCTGGGGAGGCTGTGGTAGAATCTTCGGCCCCCCGGAAGGTGCAGTGAAGAGTCTATAGTCCATTCCTGATTGGAAGCGACTTATGAAAATCAACCTTTGAAAAAATACTCTAGGCATAACAAGTCACTTGCTTTTCAATAACCTGTATTCCACAAGTATATAACACTGAAGTTAACTTTAGGGTACTGCATTATTGAATAAATGAACCTTTACCATAATATTTTCTATAACTTGTAATATTTATTTCTTTTTTAAATATGAATTTACAACAGCGACCGCAGCGACGTGTTGGCAACGACCTGTAATAAATAGTTCACTGTTAAAATATTATTTTAACCTCGTTTTTTGTATACTATTTGTAAATTAAACAGTGCCTATCGAAATATATAAGTACCCCCGATGGCAACATATCACATTTTTACAGTTTAAAATAACAACGGAAAATATTGAGAGACCGTAATGGTACGGTATTGTTTTTATCGAGCGAGAAAGTAATTGAACTGTCTGCTGGCGAGGCTTGTCGCCCTCTTTCCCTTTTTTCGTCTCTTTCACACTCGGGAAATTTCACTTCGCTAGTAAGCAAGGGAATTATACATATTTTCAATTGTAGCATATTTCATACTCATTACAGCAAAATAATGATTTTTTAAATTTGTAATTTACAACTGAAAAGAGATTTTAATGTTTGAATATGTATTTTAATATATTTAGATATGATGGCGGGGCTGTTACCTAATGGAGTTGGCACATGTGGCGAGCCATGACATGGCGTGTTGCTTTTTGTCAAACGAAAGATAAATTTTTCTTGCTCCGAAAAATACTTCAAATTAGTGATGGGAAATATAGTTCACTAGAATGATCTAGGTCGTTCCGAACTAGTCACTTTTGAGTACTGGCGAACTGCAGGGCACAAGTGTAACCTCGGCCCGAGAACTAGACAAGGTCTTTCCCTGTACCTTGGCCCAAGAACTATATAGGCCTTTCCCTGTTCCTTCTTTCTCGGTTCCATTCCCCTTCCCCAGAAGAATCTAAGCAAGCGTGAAACGGAAAGAGAAGCAAATAAGTGATGTTAGTATATTAATCACTAAAGAATTAGTGTATTATTGTGTTTACATGAAATTACTTTTTATATAGAAGATAAATGAATAGTAAAAATATCTTTATACTGTGTTATCCATGCCTATATTGTGTAATATAACACCAAATTACTTTCGACATTGTTAGTAACGATCTCAACAATATTATAATAGGTTGTGTTGCTAGAGATAACCAGGTGTAAAGTTAATTTTTTCTAGTCAGGCATGTACAAATTCAACAAAAATGGTTCCGACTCACTGGTTTTATTCGTACCAGTATTATAAACATTTTAACAGAACTTTAATTAGAAAAATGACTTAATTTTAATATGATGCAAATAATGTCAAAAGGCTATATCCAAAGTAATGAGTGAATATACTTGAAAGCAGCAGTTTTTCACTTGTTTATTGCCAGTGTGTAAAACTTGACATTACATTAACGAGCGTTTTTCTACATTTTACTGTCGTGGCTATACTCTTATTAGTGCAGCTATCAGAAGTATTTTCTTACAGATACGAGAATTTCCATATGTCTGACATCGTATTTATATTACGAGTGAGTTAGAGGGTTTATGACACCGTAACAGCGAGGTCTTCAGGATGTAACAAGTTAAATGGACGACACACACTTCCATACCCTAACTGCGTTTCGAACCTGGAACCCCTCGCACCGCAGACGCGTGCAACCGACTATGTAATTGGGGTCGGCACGAGAAAGTAAGAAAGAAGGAAAGATTGCCGCATGGCTATAGGTCTGCCTACTCTCTCGCGCTGCGCGTCCTGCAGTTCCCGACCGATTTACGACTCCTGTCACTATTGAATTAGGTAGTCTGCGACCCCTACAGTTCGAGGTAGTGCTGAACGAGCGAAAACAAAGATACCGATAGACAGAGGCAGATAGATAAGTATGCATGTTGCGATGTGGCCAGTCACGGAGGATAGGATAACCAGAGGGGAAAAGCTGCAGGGAGCGACGAACGACGGATTATCTGAGCATGCGCAGCGGCGCACATGGCGTAGTTACTGGTACTGAGAGAATGACTGACCGATATCACATGAGACTAGTTCTAATATGTCGCAGTGAATTATGCACTAATGATGGGGAATATAGTTCACTAGGATGAATTAGGTCGCTCGGAACTAGTCACATGTGAGAACAGTTCATTGGGAACCGTTCTTTTTAACTAGATAGGTCAATATCGAATGATTACGCGTACTGGCGAACTACAGAGCGCAAGTGTAGGTCAGTCCGAGAACTAGCTAGTTATTTCTCTGTTTCCTCTTTCACAGTTCCATTTCCCCTCCCCAAAAGAATTTAAGCAATTGTGAAATGGAAAGAGAAGCAAATAAAGGTATTGACCGCAGCTGTTTTGTCACCCGAGCCAACCACATTTCATTCGTCGAATGACAGGAGGGGAGGGTTAGTGTTCAAAGGAACAGAGCACAGAAATAAGAGAAAATATTGATCGCAATAACTTGCAAACGTGGGAAGGGTGTGGAGGGGGACAACGCTCACAGAAAGAAGAAATTGCCTGTCATCTTCAAAAATATCAGAACTTTTATTTCTGCATAGCAACATGAAATAATGTTCTTGTTTTGCGGATGTTAATCACTTTTACAATATTTTACTAAAGAAATAGTCTTTGTAACTTTCGTCATTGCTGACATAAATGGTTTGTAAATTAATTGCTAAAGAATTAGTGTATTATTGTGCGTAGACGAAATTAGATAGATGAATAGTGAAAACATTTTTATACTATGTTTATCCACATCTATTTTGTGTAATATAACACCAAATTACTTTCGGCACTGACAGTAATGACAACACTATTATAATAGGCTGTGTTGCGAGAGGCAACCAGGTGTACAGCTAATGTTTCTAAGCAAGGCGTGTACAAACTCAACAAAAATGGTTGCGACAAACTGGATTTATTCGTACCAGTATTAGAAACATTTTAACAGAACTTTAATTACAAAAATAACTTATTTTGACATGATGTAAATCATGTCAAAAAGCTACATCTTAAGTATTGAGTGAATGTACTAGAAAAATGCTTCTTCACTTCTTTATTGGGAGTGTGTAAAACTTGACATTACATTAACGAGCGTTTTTATAATTTTTACTGTCGTAGCTATACTCGTATTAATGCAACTATCAGATGTATTTTCTTACAGATACGGGAATTTCCGTATGTCTGGAAACATTGTATTTATAATACGAGTGAGAGGGTTTTACGACACCATAACAGCGAGGTCTTTAATGTCGATGAGGATGAACAAGTTTATGGACGACATCCATACCCTGACTGGATTTCGAACCCGGAGCCCCTCGCACCGTAGACCAGCGTGCAACCGACTACGCAATTGGGGTCGGCACAATAAAGAACGAAAGATCGCTGCATGACCATAAGTCTGTCTCGCGCTGTGTGTCCTGCAGTTTCCGACCGATTTGCGACATATGTCACTATTGAACTAGGTAGGTCTGCGATCCCTACAGTTCAAGGCAGTGCTGAACGAGCTAAAACAAAGATACCAATATATCCTATTGCGGCAGATAGATAAGTATGCACGTGACGACGAGGATACTGACGGAGGGAGGGATAGCCAATGGGAGGCATAACAGGAGCGGGGAAAGCTGAAGGGAGCGACGACGAACTGCGGATTATTTGAGCATACGCAGTGTCCTGGCGTAGTTACTGGCACTGAGATAACGACCGACCGATATCACAAGAGACTATGGACCTAGTTATTTTTCAAGACCAGTTCAAAATGAACTGGTAGTTCGTGAACTACCCATCAATGCTTAAAATTAATACATCACGTTTATAGACTTTTTTTTTTAACCTACCGAGACAAGTTACGATGTTGTGGTAAATGTTTTTCCACGGCATTAATAAATACACTGTGACGTGTGTTTCGTTAATCATTGCATCTGTGATATGGCGTGCCTTTGGGCATTGTGGTCGATATTTTGGCCCTGTGTGTGCGTGATTTTAAATATTTGATCAGCACTATTTATACGTTTTAAATGTGAACTGTTTTAATGACGAAGTTATTAAATTACATCTATGTCTGTTTATTTGTCACAATGTTGTACCTTTGCCCTAAGGGGTTTGAAACAGTCATTTAATGTAATTTGCCACAATTCCAGAATAAAAATACTAAGCCCAGTCTGATAAATTTTAATAAACCTAATAAACATTAAGTAGCAATACATAGAAATATGAGCAGAATAAAAGTTATTGTGGGCTTATTAGTGTACACATTCACCGCTACATTTTAAAGTTTGTATGACAAAAATGAGCAACACGAGTTGCGTGCTTGAATTTAATGTGCCTTTTTCACTAGTTGTTCCTTCGTTATAATATTTATTCCAACTGAGGCTGTCCTTTTAGAGAAATGACCCAACACATATCAATAAAAGGATAATTACAATTAGCGGAGCCCTTTACCTCGCAGTTGTAACAATGTTAAATACAGTCGCGGCAAAATACTAACGTGTATTACATGTATTGAGCTATGTCGTAGAAAACAAATATGTAAATGTAAAATAATCGTAAGAATTGTCTTCAATTCAGGCATTTTTAAAACGTCATAAACTGATCTAATTAGCTGATCTAAATAACGTTAGAGGCCTAAACTGCGAATATTCATGCGGAATGGTTTTTGAAATGACAGGATTTTTTGAAAAGCTGTAAACAGTAAACAACACATTTGACAGGTATAAAAGTAGAAGTCCCATTTCAATGTTTATTTTTAGGTGTAGCGAAAGTATACGAACATATGTACACACACAATGGAATGAAAATATTGATTTTGACAGGTGCTACATGACAATGTGTGTGTACATTTGGCGGAAGGATATGAAACGGGCCTGCAAGTAGATATTTAGCAGGGCTCCGAGAAAGTTGCTTCCAATGGGGAATGGACTATAAGAGAGGTGAAGTCTAGTGTGCGATGAAGACCAAGGTAGGATAGCTGATGGTTCCCGTGGCACCAGATACTGCAGTGAAAGAACAGGACAGATGTCAATTGCATAAAGACTGGACAAGAGCTTGCCTCTTGATTTTATCTTTGTAAAAGTTTACTTTTCACCTATAACTGGCTCAAAACAACAAGAGTTTGAAATATATGTTGTCAAGTTATTTGAAAAAATAATTCAATACCCTGCGATATTTCTGTAGGCTTTTGGAATTAATATCAAGCATGTACGGAAGAAGTTGAGCACAATGTTTGAAGTTGCATAAAATTTGAATACGGACAATTTTAACGTACATTTCAATTTGAATACCTGTATATACTTCAGTACAAAGTTCAGTTTGTAACACTAATAACAGCTGGTTTATGATCACGTAAAATAAAATGTATTAATTCATCTAGAAACTCTTTATTATCCGTGTATTTTTTGCTTGTCTGATGTGCGTTGGCAGTGCAGTCGGAATAACCAACATAATATTAATTTTCATTCGTTCATTCATCAGCTGATGCAGGATTTTTTTTACAGCAGATTGTGTATTTCATATACATCAAGTTGCCCCTCACTGTCACAATCTTGCCAAGTTTTTAGCTGATAAACACATTCTCAAAGTGAAAAATGCATTAAAAGAAAAAATATTTGGTCTGTTGAATGGTGAAGAAAAAAATTATAGACCTGTTGAAGATAGTGATAGTTAACGAAATGCAGCACTGCTCACTATAGCAGAATATAGGATGTTGCATTGCACTAAATACTTCGGGGGAACATACTTTACATTAGAGGATGAAAAAATGTTATAACAACATAGGTCATCAAACACTTTGTTTCTTTACTGCAGCTCATAATACGTAAGGTACAGTTTATGGCCCACGGGCTGGATCATGTTATTTTGGAATGCCATCGCAGTGTTCGTTTGCATGATACATTACACCTACAACAGTAGGAACCACACATGAATTAGTTACACGTGTGAAAACTTATCGTCAGCACTAAAGGAAATGTTCAAAATTCTCTCCATCAGCAGGAACACATGCATCAACCTGCCGTTGCATGGACTCCCTGATGTGTTGATGAATCCTGGAGTATTCCTGATTGTTTCGCAGCCCGCCACAATACGGTCGCGAAGGGTGTCCACATTGTCCACTCTGGTTACATACAGAAGGTCCTTTAAATGTACCCATTAATAAAAGTCTAGTGGATTCAAATCAGGGCTTCTCTGGGCCTGCCAATTACAACTGCAATGACATTCCCCAGTAACATGATCCAGCCCACGGGTCATACACAGTGCGTTATGTATTACGAACTGTAGTAAAATAACAAAGCGTTTGGGACCTATGTTCATATAACATTTTTAGAACCTCTAGATATGAGGAATGTTTTCCCAAAGTATTGACATACAATTTTGCAACATCCTATACAGTTAGAGAAAGGGTATGGCTAAAAAGATTAAAGGTACATGGTAATATTGTGGCACTAAACCACATTTTTCTCTCCAAGTCCTATTAAGAGCCATACCTTGCAAATTACACAGTAATTCTGAAGTAATGTATTGTCAGTTGCTCTTTCTAACTACAAACTTTCACAAATATGTTGACATTTTCACATAAAAGAAACACACAGAAACTTCTTCAGCTGTATCTCTTGAACAAATTACAACAGAGTATGTCATGCTACTGCTAGGTGCTTCATATGAAAAATCTGATATTGAAGAATGAAGTGTAACACATACTTTCTGAGTTATAGGAATGAATAATAATTAACACGTAATTTTTATGTTTAACAGGTTCAATATTATTTTTCACGTGATTTCCTTTAAGAGTCCGTAATATTTATTACTTTTACAGTAATTTAATTTTGGCAACTTATTTATATATCTTTCCATTTTTATATTGTGTAAGTGTACTTTCAAGACCATGTGACTATGTATTTTTGAACGTTGGTGGCAGTTTTAAGAAGCATTACACAGGAATTTAAATTGTAACCCTCGAGGTCGGCCAATGTTTAAAGAACATTCTTACTTTACGTTTTTGGAGAAGACGGGACATCTTGTTATGTAACATCAGGCAGCCAGCCCTGGTGGGCTGTGTACTAGGTATTAAATTTTAATTTTTCATTAAGTCCACGTTGGCACCCCTAAAACTGCAGTCTGTCTAGTAGAGACAAACACGCAATGTGTTTTAATCAAGATGTAGGGCTGTATTGCCTCCCTCTTCATAACATTCAGAGAGGTTAGCTAGAACCCATGAGATATCCGTTAAAGTGCCATCAAACTTTATGTTAGAACCGTAAGCTGTGCGCTCACATATACGGAAGATGTCACCCAGGGTTGTTGCTCATCTGATTATTGGGAACTTCAAGTTCTTCAAAATTCTACGTTTAATCACTAATTTCAAATAAAGTTTTTCATCTAACACCATTCATTCAACCACCTAGAACATTTTTCACACTGCCATGTTATTCCTAAGTAAGTACACAATTTTTTTTCCCAACATTTACTACGGCAAACCTGAACTGATTCTTTGCTCTGCCGCTAGCTAACTGCAAACATTTTATTACCGTAATTGTTTTTGAAGGAATATTTAAGATTTATGGTGCCATATTGAACATTTTAAGTATTTTAATTTGTAACCATCACAAGGGCACTAGTACTTCAAAGGCCACTACTCCAAGTAGAAATTACCAATTATACATCAATATTTTTAGAGCCACAAATAATTTGCTAATTTGTACTGCCATCTGGATGAATTTTATTTTGCTTTTCTGGGGAAAGTCAAGTTATTCTGAGCTCAATTAAAACTTATTTCTACTTTTGATTACTGATTACGTATCCTCCTAATACACCTAAACATAAAACTGCCATGTGACCAACCAGGAATTTTAAATAAACCTAGTATAAACTAAATACCTATGCAAAAAAAAAATGAGCGGAATAAAACATACTGTAGGTCTATTCGTGTGCATATTCTCCACTATCTTTTAGGTTTGTCGCTGCTACATACAAAAACTTAGCGACACGAGTTGCGTGTTTGAATTTACTGTTATTTTCATTGGAATTGTTGCTCCGTAGTTTTAACATTTATTGCAACTAAGGCTATCCGTTTAACGAAATAACCCAAAACACATCAATAACAAGAGGTTAAATACTATTGTTCTTTCTGCAACAGCTGTAACAGAATTCTTTGAACAGCTGTAAACAGTAAACAACACATTGTAGGTTATAGCGTTGCAATATGTAATATAAACATCACAGGATGATAGTGCCCATTTTTCAAGGAGCTAGTAACAGTCACGTCTCATGTTGCACAATTTGATGAAACTCAATGTATTGATGTCACAGTAGGCCAACGTGACAGCCTGCACGCGCATTGTAATACTTTGATTTTGAGATCCACATCAGTGTTCACGGGCTATTTTTAGACGTTAGTGCACTTTGCGGAGCCACGATTGGACGTTTACTTGATGCAATATTTTAGGCAGTATAAATAGGGTTAGCGTGGCTTTATCGTCGTCACTAAGTTTTTCACAATTCACTTAAGTTTGTCGTTGTTACAGTTTTAGAGTTTGCACAGTTTCAAGTTCATCTCTGTTCGTCAGTCATTCAGTTCAGCAATGTAGTTTTTGTGCAAGCCAGCAAGTGACCACGCGGCCATTCTCTCTCTTGCTTCGTTTTCTTTCATTTATTAGGAGCAATTACGAGTGTCAATTGTTTGCGAAGAGGCAGCAATAAACTTCAGACAGCATTCATTATCTTTCATTTATTTTCTGTTGGCACTCCTGGATCAACAAACTTTCAAGTGTTCATTTAAACAATATTTTAACGAGTCTCACAAACTTTAACTGAGCTAGTCCAAGCAAGTGTTTACTGTGAACTCCAGCGAGTTTTCTTACAGCAAAACCACTACAACGTAACACAATTGTGTTTCTAACACCTAGCGTGAAGTTCCATTGTTGTGATAAATAAACAGACATATAATTAACCTCCTCATGAAAACAGTTCAATGTTAAAATGTATACATTTCTCACGTCCAATATTTGCAATCGCACACAGGCCAGCGTTAACGACCACAAAGCAGCCAAGCCCTTTCACACACAGCGGTTAATGACACACGTAACAGTATATTTATCCCTGCTGTGGAAACACAGATTTATCACATCATCATAACTTGCCTAGGTAGGTTTAAAAATACACAACGTGACCCTCCTGCCATCACATGTAAACATTAAAATCTCTTTTCAGTTGTAAATTGCACATTCAAAAATTATTTTTTGTAAAAAGTATGAAATATGCAAATATTTAATACATTATAATTTTTCTGCTTCTACCAGCAGTGCAAAACTCTCTCTCGCTGTGTGTGTGTGTGTGTGTGAGAGAGAGAGAGAGAGAGAGAAGGTGACAAGCGCCGCTTCGCCGACAGTTTCTTATCGGTAAAAAAAACTCCATGTCACAAGGGCCTACGCACAATATTTTGTGGTGTTATTTTAAACTATAACAGTGAAATAACTTATGTTTCCTTGGGGGCTACTTAAATATTTCAATAGGCAACGTTTAATTTAAAAACAGCATAACAAAAAACTTGGTTACACCAATATTTTAACTGTGAGCTATTTCTTACTAGCTGTTGGCAAAACATTGCTGCTCTCACTGTTTTTAATGTGTATTTAATACAGAATAAATATTACAAGTTATAGAAGATATTAAGTTAAAGTTTCTTTCATTCAAGAACGGTACTTTAAAGTTAATCACACTGTTACATATTTCTGGAATACAAGTTATTGAAAAACAAGTTGACGTGTTACGTCTAGGGTGATTTTTCAAAGGTTTGTGTCAAAAGTGCCTAAGAAACTGTGAATGGACTCTAGGAAATTTTTTTCTCCTCGTATTCCTGTTGGCATGTACGTCTGCTAAGATCAAGTGTGTGTGTATTCCTACTTACAGTCTGGATGGAGCTGGGCAAAAGTAACTTGTCAGACTGCCTTCAAGCGTCACTAAGGCGAATCTAATCTCCAGTTCTCACACTGTTTAGCGTTAACAATTTTTTCACATTCAGACTAAATCCTAACAAATTCCATACTGGGAAAAACTTTGAAAATAAACAAAATTGCAGAGAGTGAAAAAAATTCAAACGCCAAAAACAAAAGGGCAAATGCATAACTAAACATAAAATAATTGCTGAACAACATATACTTATCAATATACATACAATTTATACTACATTAAAACAGGTACAAAGTCACCAAAAGAAATAAAATACTTCTTAAGTATTAAATGTGGTTTGATATACAATTCAGTGTAAGGTGTATACAGTTGAACCACAGCAAACGAACAACAATGTTGCATTATTTTAAGGATGGATCAAAAATAGTCAATGCTGGGTTACCAAATTACATTCTTAGAAGTACAACTCTCACGTATACATCATATTTAATGTATAAAATAAACACAGTAAAACTTTAATTTACATTGGTCACAAATAAAGAACTACCGATATAAAACTGCACCACAGAATGCAGATGAAATAAAATACCTAAGAAAAAATTACTTAACACTTTACATACTCCAAGTTAGTTCCTTGAAAACTTTCTTGTGAATGACCACCCTTATCAGAGTTACAACTAAATAAAACTTTTACTACTCCAGAAAGTATGAAAGTAGAAGAGAATAGGGATTTTTATTTAATTTTCTGCCTACTGCTTGAGAGTATGGTAAATTTTAAGAACCACGCTGTGGACCTTTCTTTATTTGTTTATGTGCAGAGATGCTTTAACGGGTTTTGTGTGCATTTGGAATTTTTTTTTTTTGAGGATTTTAATGTTATTGCCTCATCACTGAATGCTAACAAGTGTTGCATATTTCCACTACAAAAAAAATACAACAAAATGTAATCCTGATAAGATACTTGTAAATATTCTAATTAAAAAAAAAAATAGGTATGAAGTGTGTTTTAAAATAGTAAGGGCCATGAAACACTAGGAAATTAGTGACAAAAGTACATGTTTTGTGTGCTAAAATAATTTCAGAGTTAAGTAAATGTGTTGTGTTCTTACCATAAGTGCACTGGTCTAATTCAGAACACAGTAAAGATTATTTGAAAATTGATGCCTGTATGACCAAAGAAAAATTGCTGTTGTGTTTCATAGAAACACATGTGATTTACACTATAACACAGGTATGTGTTTTTGTACTTAGTTATTAAAATACGAAAATCTCCTTAGTAGGATGATGATAAAAATACCTATGAAAACTGCTCAATAATTTTTAAATTTGAGGCTATATGCATCTGTTTATGCCTGTTACATATGCCTACATTTCAAACATTTCTTGAATAATAAAGCTTGTATCATGCTAATTTAATGCATAGAGGCTTATTATCTTTAGTTTTTAGAACTAATTAAAAAAAATACTGCAACACCAAAATAACATTACACAGTAATATCTGTACGGAAACAGAACGTTTGTCAAATGTACCCAAAAAATAAGGCTTCACATTTTTGAGAATCAGTCAAAAAATGTGCCTTCCATCCCCCAAAAAAGAAGGGGGAAGGAGAGGGATAAACAACATAACTGGACCCCTTCCCCAAGGGGAACTATCAATCCCCCTAGGCCAGTCCAGTCCTCTCCCTCCTCGCAGTTTGGGCGTAAAGCGTTTGACGCGGCAAACCCCTACGGAGGGGTGTGGTTATGTCCCCCAGGTTCTGGAAAGCACATTTTTCAACCAATTTTCCTTAATTTTGGTTGAGTGTTGTATTTCCTTGCCCCCTCCTCCTTTTTGGGGTTTATGCCCCCCAGGCTCTCAAAGGCGCATTTTTCGACCAATTTTCTTGAAATCTGGTTGAGGGTTGTATTTCTTTGCCCCGACCACCCAGATATGGTTTTTGCCCCCTCCCCCTTTTGGGGTTTATGCCACCCAGGCTCTAGAAGGCACATTTTCTCAACAATTTCTTATTGAAATTTTGTTGAGAGTTGTATTTCTTTGCCGGCTCCCCGAGATATGGTTTTTGCCCCCTCCCCCCTTTTTGGGGTTCATGTCTCCAGGCTTTGGAAGGTACGTATTTCGACTGATTTCCTTGAAATTTGGTTGTGTGTTGTATATCTTTGCCCTGCCCCCCCCCCCCCCCTCAGGCTCTAAAAGGCACATTTTTCGACAGATTTTCTTGCAATTTGGTTTATATAGTGCCCCTGGGGAAGGGAGTTAGTTATGATAGCCAACCCCCTCTTCCCACTAATTCCGGGGAGGTGATTTTTCTTCGACAATTAAGGTTTGTGGAAGGCACAATTTTTAACTGATTTCATGGGATTTGGGGGGAGGGTTGCCTTTCTATACCCCATTCTTCGCCAATGGTAAGTTACGCCCTCTTAGATCTTAAATCCACCCACAATTATTACATGTACCACACTTGTACCATAATATATTGTTTTGCAACTGCCTGACGGGATGTGCAAGCGAGCACTGATAGGCACGAGTGAGCACGTGCCGGAGTTGAGAGACAAATTTAGTAAGATTACAAGATTCACCGACAGTGTAAGCCACTGTCGGTCCGCTGGCCTGTACCCTGGTAACTTGTAAACACTGTGGGTTATGTAGACTACTTCCTTTGCAAATATTTCAGGTTAGCAGTGAGAAGGCTATAATGTGTTCCTTTTAGTACACAGTTGACAGACAGTTGTAAAAGCACTTCTTATAACAAATAAATTTTAAAAAAGTATTTGGCGGTACCTGTAGAGGCCCTTTTCATGACATAAAAATGTCAGTATCAAAAAGCAATTAAAGAGAAGTAAGTTTTGAAGTGAGGAACATCCAGGCTTGCTACTTAAACCAGGCAAGTCCATTTTCTGGTCTTGCCTAAAAAGATTTACTTATAAAAGAAGTACGGAACATGAAGGCTGTAAACATTTTGAAATATTTTCTAACCCTGAAGATGTCTTAAAATAAAAACCTTATAAATGAAGTTGAAAGCCCCCAATTGTATAGAAAATGATTAGGGCCAAGTTATTAACTGTGAAAATGATGATTTGGTCAATTTTGAAGAAAGGATTATTACATGTACTACTACTAATGCTAGAAGAATACAGTATCATCCCTAACAGTCAATAAAAAAAAAAGTTAAATCATTTGGAGTTTATATAATCTTCTTGTTAAGAAAATCTGAGACCATGTGAATGAACAGGTAGGGTCAGTTGGGGCAATGTGATACAAAAAACAAAACTTTTCTCATATTTTGAAAACCGTTGGTCTCATAACTGACCAAAAAAATACTTACAAGTACTCACATTAGCAGTTACTTATCTCTCTATGCATAAAAAATCTAGATTGATTAGTTTTGTTAGCAAAAAATAAAAACACTGTATCACATTCCACCCCGCTGTTTGGGGTGAATGTGGTACAAGCTAGGGGGTGGGGGGGAATATGATACACCTTAGTAACTCCATAACAACAGATATTTACAGCTTACTAGGGCAAAAATGATACATCTCATTGTTACATGTACTACTAAAAAAAATTATATACAACATTTGTTCGAGCCGTTTGAAAACTGCACCAAATAGTGTGAATACATGTTATGGACAAAATATTTTGCACAATACGACAATTGTTTTTCAACATAAAATAACAATTGAAGTAACATTAATACACAGATTCTTTTACAGTCTGTAGAGAACATATAAATTCACTATTTACAATTTTTTCTCAAAAAACAAATACAAAGTAAATAACAAGAACAGTGCATTAAAAAAAATGCCAATTCATTAGGGAATGCAACTGGTAAAGATTCAAGAGTCTTTGCTTACTTTGTTTAGTATTGTACTATGTAAACTATTTGTAACTTGAAGTAAATGTTTAGTAATAAATGAAAATAAATGTTATGCTTCGAACACATCCACAATTTTTTTGAAGTAATAATTAAATCGGTCCCCTGCCCCAACTATATTTGGAACTGGCAATTTTCAAACTATATCCTCCATCTTCACTACAGATGAATCATTCTCAATTTTCTTGAAAGTTTATCACTGTCAGATTTAAGTCCCATCACTTCAAATTCATCCTCAAGTACTTGTTATATAGTTACAACATAGCGGTAAACAGTTACACCCTGCTTTCCTCCTTTGAAAGATGCTAGAATGAAATCCCCATTCGTTAATGATTCTGGGTTTTGTAATTGTATGAAGTCATCTGATTCTGGTTCATAAAGCTCAATATCAGATGAATTATTATTCACAAGCTCATTTATGTGTGGATCATCCTTTTCACTATCATCACTAGTTTCATTTCCTTCTAGACCTACTTTTGCCTTTCCTTTTTGTGCAATATTTCTGTCATCTTGCTTTTTGCATTTTCCTTTATTTCCTCACCATTGTGATTTATTTCTCCTAATGTCGCTAGCTACACTTGATGTAGACATACCTGATTGAGGTTCAAGGTTGGAATTATCTTGATGCACTTGTTCCTGAAACGCAGGTTCATTTTCAGAGTTAGGATGGTCACGCTGCACACAATCCTTGTACCTTTTATACTTCTCTGGATCAAATCTGTCAACTGGGTATTTGTCACGGATCATTTGATATAAACCTGTTGACATGAAGCCCACTCGTACATTTTCAGGCTTCATTCCTTTGTTCCATACTCGACATAGCGCACTAACAAATTCAGACTTCGTCATTTTCCTTTGATTCTCACAATACCACTTAACTAATTCAAGATCTCTTGTGTATTTTAAAGACTTAAAACATGAAACATGGAGTGGCTGAAGAACATCAGTAGCATGAGGAGAAAGCTTCAATATGGACACATTTTCCCCTCCTAGCAACATTCACTGTATTAACATCAAGATGAGTGATGTGGCCATCCAAGTTCAAAAGAAGTCACTCAGTGACCTGTTCACAAAATTTTATGAAGAAAGCTTGAAAGATATCTGTGGTCATCTAGCCATTCTCGCTGCAGACGTACATTGTACCCGGCAAGTCCTTTCCACCTTTCCATGTAGACCACAATTTACTGGACTTGAACACTATCATTGGTAAAACCCGTCCACTTGCCTTTAATGTAGTATTTTCTCTGGTGCTTGCTTCTGCTATTCAGTAGGCTTTCTGGCCTATTTCAGATACTCGTTTAACACATGAAGGATCAACAGAAAAACTAATCTCGTTGAGATTTAAAATATTCTGAGGTTGATCCAATAGTTCAAGATTGTGTACTTCCTTCTCAAATAAATCGTGGAAGTGGTAAATAATTAAGGGATCAGATGTTGCTATTCTCCTAGTTTTATCTAATGCTTCCAGCTTTTTTAAGCTTAACGTTTGTCCAGGTCTACTATTTTTGAACCTGGTTACCAACACATTTTGTTGCACAAAGTCTGCGATAACATCTAACACTTCAGATTTGTCCAAAGCAAAACCCCATTTGGCCATTGTTTTAAGATGTTCTGCTATCATTACTTCAGTACCATTAGACAGAGCAAGCTGACCGCCTACCTTTTTTTCTGTTCCTACAGGTCCATCTTATTCTTCCCTGATTTTACATACATGCCTACAAAGAAACATTTTCTCAATTTTACGCTCTTTTGCAGTAGCTCGAATACTTTTACCTTCATTTATTGATGTAACTGCTTGCTTCGGTAATTCAGGTGGATACGTTCTTCTTGTACCTGTTGGCTTGGTTAAATGTGGCATATTGATTTGTTGCTTTCAATCAATAATCTGGTAAAGAAGAGTTTGATGAAATTCACTGATTCTACTTCCCTGATGTGACAACATAGGCCTACTTCATTTCTGAAGCCTAACAATAGGAATTACTGCTAGAGAAAGCATCCATTAAAATTACAACAAAATGTATGGACTACGGTTTTGCAACATGTTTACCAAATTAGTAAACATTATTTTTACCTGAATGCCTACTCTTTGTTTGGAAACAGGTTTGCCAACTTAGTAAACATCATTAACATTAGGCCTAATGTTTTGATGACAGGTTAGTCAATTTATTGAAGATTGGTGGTAGGGCCTACCTAACCTTAAAATACAGTAAGTAAAAACTCCAAACATGTTTTATGAAGTTTTATTATGTATAAATGCCACAAAGCAAAATACTACAGTCATATCATAGTGTCTTTATTTTGTAACACGTTCCATATTCACCCCACTCACTGTATCACAATCACCCCACCACTTTCAGTACAAATTTCTCACGAACTATTGAATGCAAAATAGTTTTCTTAAATGTAAATTAAAGAATAACTCTTCTAGATTTAAATGAAATATTGGCAGCAAGAATCCCTGCAGTGGTTACTGAAGTACATGAAAGTTGGAGGTGTATTGCAAGAAAGTTTTTTTACGAAGAAAAATAGGTGACCTCAAACTTAATTTTCTACCTAAACACACCTAGTACTTTAAGAGGGGTACTAAATTAAAATACACAATTTTTGGAACAGGGCATAATTTTACTTGATAGATGGCTGTGTTTCAAAGACCTTTAAACAGGCTTTATCAAATTCACCCCAAGTTTTACCCTGTATCACATTCACCCCGACTGACCCTATGAGATAATACCTGAAGTAAATACGAAAATACCAGGAAAAATTTTGTCACAGGAGACTGTTGACTTTGTCACCCAGTTTTATCAAAATAAAGTTGTCCATAGGCAATGTTCTAGAATGAAAGACAAGAGTATCAGTTAGCATTGAAGGTGGAAAGCAATGAAAACAAATCCACCTGATCCTTTGTAATTTGAAAGAGTTGTATATTAATTTCAAGGACAGTCATCCAAAAGTAACAATTGGATTTTATAAGTTCTGTTAATTGATAAGATAATTGTAAAATATATGATCCTATGATAAAACTTTGTACAAACAATGCTGAAATAAGCAAGTTCGTGTGTATACTTAAAAAAAAATTTTTGAGGAGACTTTTGGATATATTCAAGGTAAAATTAAGAATTGGGTAACCTTGAAAAGAATTTCTTGCAAAACTGATAATTCTATAAGCTTATATCCCACAAAAGCCTGCAAAATAAGCTACAAAACCCTTTTTAGTTCAGCCTTGTATCACATTTCTACCCCAAGTTAGTTAATTTTGTAATCAGAAGACAGGAAAAATGTGGAATTTTTCCTGTCTCAGTGGGCTGTGACTTAAAAAAAAAAAAAACCAAAAAATCTAAAAATTAACATGTTTTACTATCTCAGAGCCAGGTTTTTGACTGGATCACTTGATATGGAATAACCCAAAAGCAAAAGTAACTTTCCAGATTCGCTGAAATTGTTGTAGGCCTATGCAGCATAAACCAAATGTAAAAAAAACTTTTAAAACCAACCTTTTATTTAAAAATGCACTAAAAAGAGAACAATAATTATAATAGTTACACAATTTGTAGAACTTGTAAGATGTGGTCAAACAGCCGTAATAAACTTTACTATAAGTTAATATGTTTGTATCAATTTATGTTTAGTATATAAAAACTTGGCGCAATGTAGAACGTATAGCTCGTTTGCGTAAGTGTAGTGCGTACATATCTTGCGTAAGGCTCTTAAATATTCACATTATAGAAGGTATATCACATTTGCGTTAAGCATATGAAGAACATAGACTGTGCAAGGCTCTTGACTACTTGCAAGTACAATACAAGTAAAGTTTATGGTTTTCTGTTGTAATAGGTATTCATAATTTAATCTATACAGTTGGAACATGTAAATAAGTCAAACACTGTGATGCATACCGCTGAGTAAACATTGTTTGCACAGCATTTGTAAATGCCACATGTGG
The DNA here is from genome assembly GCA_029891345.1 of Dryococelus australis. Lineage (NCBI taxonomy): Eukaryota > Metazoa > Arthropoda > Insecta > Phasmatodea > Phasmatidae > Dryococelus > Dryococelus australis. Next base: position 325,389,772 of record CM056993.1, on the reverse strand, counting down.
ACCCAGAGGTTCTTTTGGAACATATAAACTAAGACTGTTTTACAGTACCTGTAAAAAAATTACATGAGAACATGTTAAGCCTACTATCTTGGAACTGAAATGTAGGAACATGATACATGTAACTGGTTTACGCATCCCTAGTAAGTGAACCACCCCCCCCCCCCCCCCCCCCCGAAATTTGATGGTGTTCGAACATTTTCATTTTGTGCTTTTGCACACTATCAAATAGCTCCAGGAAAGTGATTCCATGCATATTTGTACGACCACATAATGGAACTCAAGCGAAGCGAGTGTGGAGGGCTACACCATTTACATGATTTTATACTTAATTCACCTGCTTCATATGTAGCTGGCGGGTAAGCATGGAGCAGGTAATCAGTATAGTGCTCTATACTCTTCCCCTTGTGTCATGAGAAGCACAGAGAACCAGATTTGAGTGGAAACATTTTTATGTATCTAGTGTTGGAAGTATTTAACATTTACTGTAATGTCATTTTTTGTCCCACAATTTCTCTGATCTCAGTGGCCTTTCCCATCATCACATTTCTTAAATGAACTGCAATATAACAAAGTAGTTATGTGATTATATTTCAGCATATTTAGTAATGCCGAAAAATACAATTTTACCTATAGTTAATTTTCCCCCATTTTCAAGAAAAGCTACAATTCTGCATAGTTGCCAATACTTGCTTTATATTGAGTTATTTTATAACAGCTTAATTGGAAATCAAAGTACAGAAAAGATAATCATGCTTTTAATATTGAATTTTTGTTAGTTAATTTGAAGGAATTCACTAAGAAAAGTTACTTAGTTTCTATTCCTACACCTGCAAATCAAAAATTTACTAATTTTGCATTAGGATAAATCAGCTACATTGCAAATCTACAATAAAGAGATGGGATGAGTCAAAGTTATTCAATTATTTTCCACAAAAGTGATTTCAATTTCATGCTACATTCTGAGAATTTTATTTTGTACGAGTGTCAACATAAACTTACTATATATTATTTTGGATCTCAAAGATTTTTCTAATCTTCATAATCCTTTCACCATCTAGGTTTTTACAAAGTAAGCATAACTGAAAAAAACATTGAGCAACTTTTGTAAACCATACAATTTTGAAAGGCAGGATAGGAAATATGCTGACAGAATTAAACAATCCTATCAATTCTTACACAAATACCATAACAGAGAGATCTTTTTACATGTGCAAAAGTCCACACAAGTTTTAACCTTCTTTCCAACTCGAAAGTGATTATTAGGGCCACCTGTTTTTTGCTGAGAAATTTACGTGGTTGCTAGAGTTCAACATCCTATGTGCATACTTGCAGTATTCATTTATTGGACACTTGTCTTTGCCTGAAGACAGTCTGTGACTGGAGTCAGCCTATCAGACTTAACTTTCTCCATTCCTGACTGTCCGTGATTTACAGGTAGACAGATAAGGCGGGTAACAATTCAAATGATCCAATAACAAAAGGGGTTCTGAACTAAAGAGTGTTGGGACACAACTTGTCCTGCAAACTTTTTACAAAAGACAGGTGACCCTATTAGATAATCGCGATTTCAATGTTCTGTTCTAGTTTTCAATGTGACTGTTAATATAAGAACACTACTGTGTGCTGCTGAGTCAGTGATTTTTAATGTAAAATACAACATAGAAGGTAAAGCATTAAAAAAAAATATTTTGTATATTATCAACATAAAAAACATGATCTTTCACATTATGTAATGAAATTATCAAAATGTACACAGAACACCACCAGTTCACAGCTAAGAACGCAAATAATTGGATTTCAAATCACTTATGTTTACTGCTATTAAACAAACATGAAACTTGAAATATGATACATTCTGGAATCAATGAAAGATACTAAATGTGACAGCACTGAAATTAATTTTAACGGGAGGAAAATACTGGAAAATTTATGTTGAGACAAATAAACTTATCAGTTACTATTTCCTTAAACAATGAATGGTTGTAATCACTATTTTATTACTGAACTTCGATCCTTTGGTAAACTCTGTGGCCACCATGTTGGTTTGTACGTCTCGCCTGTTCCATCAGAAATGTGGAATGTTGGACACTCAAGTGCCTCTGCAATCCTAAGCATTCCTAATCCAACATCCTTCTCTGCTCCCCTCAATTTCCCAATAACTTTAGGAGATGATGTGCTTACTATAGGCATATCTGGAATAAAACCATTTTTTGGAATCAGATCAAATATTAGAGGCATGATACGTTTTCGGACAACACCTGTATGATGCGTTCTAGCTGTGAGCTCTTGCCCAATGTAACATCCCTTATGAAAACTCACACCATGAAGGTAATCACAATTTACTTCCAAAGGGAAACATTTTTCAGGTGGCAGGTCATCTATCCCTTCTGCAACGCCTAACCTATAACGTAACATGCGATAATTTATTTTATTTTCTGCTGGTATTTGATTATCCAACGACTTTATAGCATCAACGTCAAACTCCGCAGGGCATAAAACACGAACCCCTAGAGCTGGTAATCTGGGATCCCTACTTGTAACAATGTTTGGACAAGAGAAATGTTTCTTTACTGTGTCTAGTTGAACAGCTTCTGTAACACCGTTCTGGTAGCTAGAAGCAAGCTTAGAATTTTCTGCTATATCAGGTCTGTACACAACCCATACCTTCAATAAATTATCAATGCCTTCAATCTCTATTTTCTTGCGAACTCTAAAAAGTTTTAGATGTTTCTGGAGCAAGTGTACAAAATTTGCATCACATTCGATGAAGTAGACATTGTTTTCTTCTGTTCTATAGATAATAGTGTCACACAAAACACGGCCTTTGATATTCAAAAAAAAAGTGTACATGCTACAGGCACCTTCTTCAAAATGTCGCATATCATTTGTGATCAAACCTTGTAGAAATCCCGAAACTTCAGGGCCGGAAACACGAATAATTCCGCGGTTCGCAAGGCATTCTATAGCCGTTGTTCCATTACTATGAGGTCGATTGGCGTACTTTCTAACACCATACATACACACTCGTCCATTACAGATACCACACATTCTAAGCCACGACACAATACTCATTATAGGCTTCTTCTGTAGGAAATCATTAACACGGTGCGATTTCACATGCACCAGATAAAAAATTACATTATTTAATTTTATTAAACGCACTGAGTATGACTGATGTAATGATTTAACAAATTACATCCAAATAATAGAGAGATATAAATCACACCAACCACCCACCAGATATACGGACATCTATTTAGAAATGTTCGACCTTCAAATAAAAAAAAAATTCACATCCACAAAAACAATTTTTTTTTTATCGCAGCACAGAATACAACAGCGCAGAGTGATACAGCCATAAATCATATAAATAACCAAACTGATAGTAAATTGTGAAAAATACACACAGAAGATTTACAATAAAGTTTGTTTAATTCAATGCAAAATTTGCACTTAACTTACAACCGACGGAAATTAAATAAAAATAGAAACGCAAGCGATCCACGTGACCCGGAAAATAAGCATAATACGAGAGAGTATAATCCATCCCCGATTGGAAGCGAATTAAGGAAATCAACCTTAGAAAAAACCACTCTAGGCATAATATGTAAACATATTTTATTCAATAACATCTAATCCACAAATATATAACACGTTGGTTAGCTTTAGAGTACTGTATTATTGAAAATAAGAAACTTTACCTTAAACTCATCTATAACTTGTAAAACATATTTCTTTTTAAATATGAATTAACAACAGCCAGAACAGCGCCGTGTTGGCAACGGCGGGTAAATAATAGTTCACAATTTAATATTTTGATGACCTAGATTTTTTGTATATTATTTGTAAAAAAAAAACCGTGTGTATTGAAATATTTAGGTAATGCCTATGGCATCATATATCATTTTTACAATTTAAAATAACAGCGGAAAATAACCTGACTAGACAGAAGAGACAAGGATGGAAGAGGAGTAGGAATAATTGAGTGTATTAGGAAGGGGCTTAAAAGGGGGTACAAAGGATTAGTAAGGATGTTGAGGTAATGGAAATTAAATTATGTGGTGGTAGTAAAAGGAAAATTACTTTGCTGGCAGCGTATAGACCACCAGCACAGGGATGGCAGGCAATTGAGACGATCAAGGAGAGGGTCGATAGATTAAAGGACAGGCAGTGGGTTGTTGTAGCAGGAGATTTGAATATGCCAGGGCTGAAATCGGTAGCATGATGCAGAGAATGGCAGCACAGTTATTCAACAGAGGATTAGTCCAGGTAGTAGAAACACCTGCGAGATGGAATGAGGAGGATGTTGGGTCAGTGCTGAATGTGGTGTTGGTCAGACCTAGGAATGCTGTAGTTGGTGCAATCATCATATCCCGGTAGTGGAAATCGGGATTGGCAGAATGACGGAGGTGCAAACGACAGAAAGGTTGTTGTGGCAGTATGGGAGAGGAGACGAGAATGGGGCAGAAATCTTCCTGAGAGACAGGTTTAAAAAATAGTCTACGGAGGAAGGTGAAGAGCGGTTGTGGAAGGAGTTTAGAGGATTAATGGAGGTTATGTTGGAGAAATTTGTGCTAATGAAAAAAATACAGACTGGGGGATATTAGCCATATTATGGATAGGAGATTTTGAAAATGAAAAGGAAGTGCAGAGAATTACATTACAAGTGGAGAAATGAAGAGTTGATAAGATCTAAAGAAATAATGAAACAAATGGGTAGGGAGTTTGAAAGGAAGATCAAATAGGCAAAGAATGTATTTCTGGGGAACATGGCAGAAGAAGGAAAAGGCAAGGAATGGGGGAAATTGTTTAGGTATGTTAGGCGGATAAGGGGAGGAGAGGAAGGGATCCCTCTGCTAACAGGAAGGGATGGTAGGCATGCAACAAATGACCAAGAAAAATCGGAGATGCTGCAAGGACAGTACTTGTCAGTGTTTGAGCAAAAAGAGGGCTGGAATAGGGGGGCAAATAAAGTTCGGGGGGTGTTTAATAAGTTTAAGATGATGGAGTGGGTCATAGAAAAGGCAATTAGACGTTTAAAGAGCAGTAAGGCAGGGGGTCCAGATGGGATAGGAAACGCAGCACTAAAGTTTGGTGGCAGTGAGTTGGCGAAATATTTAGAAGTGCTGTTTAAAAAGTCCTTAGGAGAGGGTAAGTTACCACAAGATTGGAAGGATGCTATGGTGGTACCTGTACATAAGCAGGAAGAGGATAGGGGGAGGCCTGGTATCTACAGACTTGTGAGTATCACAAGTACAGGAAAAGTAATGGAGAGGTTGGTGGTGCAGTATATGGTTAGGGTTATGAACAATAGGGATTGGTTGGAGGAATCCCAGCATGATTCAGGAGGGGATACTCATGTGAGACTCAGCTGGCTGGGTAATTAGAGGATCTGGTGCAGGTAGTTGATGAGGTGGAGCAGGTGGAAGCCTGCTTCATAGATTTGATAAGGTGCCCCATGGGACATTGATGAGGAAAGTGGAGGCACTGATAACGGACAGGGGGTAGTGGAATTGATAAGGGATTTCCTCAGGAGACGAAGGCAGAGGTTCAAAGTGGGGGAGTCAATTTCGGAGGAAGAGGAGGTTACATCATGGATACCACAGGGAAGTGTGCTGGGTCCTTTGTTATTTACCATAATGGTAAATGACATGGGTTTGGAGATTAGGGGAAAATAAGATTATTTGCAGACAATCGTAATGTGTATGCTGAAGTGAAAAAGGGGGGGGGGGGCGGAAAATTGCAGGCGGGCATTAACAAGATATGGTCTGTTCGATTCTGACAAAATATGTAGTCTGCTCTAGCACATGCATGGTTATATGCGGACCCGCCCACCTCGGCGCTACTCCAGCACAGAAATTTTTCTTGGTGCCAAATTATGGATGCGCCTTCGTGTAGACAATTTGTCCGGGTATCAAGGCAGCTGGTGGTATGTTGCTGTGTTGCAAACACCGGGCTGCATTCCGGTCCTGTTAGTTCCATTGTTCGCAGTATTGCTGTGCCTCTCTTTCCTTGCACCACTGGTCTGTTTCGCTAGTGTATTAAGCACACAGGCAGTTTCTCTTACTGGGCAGTTGAATATTTTTCCCTAGCAACACTTGCAACTGTTGTTCTCTGTAACACATCATGGTTGGAAAAAAAACAAGTTTATGTTCTCGTAACAAGCACTGAAAACCGACAGGTATACTATGTTCGAATTCCGATAGTTTTGCTTCTGGTGCAATTTATGTTCTAAGGCTATCTATATTATACACTGTACGCATCTTCTTATCGCCAAAATTTATACGTCTTTCTCCAGGTTCCACTAATGTGTTTTACTCGGAGAGCCAAAGTACTACTAAAATTATGTCTTGCATGATATCATCAGTAACTATTGCCATTCTGATAGTTTCTAAGTCCCTAATCTTTATTGTAACTGTTACTTGGCTGACAGGTGACTGCATGTTTTGGCCATTTGCTACCTGTATATACTGCTCTGTTGCCGTTACTTCTCTGCTATTGACAAATCTACACTTGCATACATTACGGGACGTGGCGGTGTCGACAAGTGCATGTAACAACAAACCATTGACATGAACCAACACTCTTATGAATTTAGCAATGCTGCTGCTAACCTTGTGTATTAGTGTTCTGCGGCGCGACTGTAGTGCTGTCGTCCTGGGGAGGGTTAAAGTGTATGACAGGCAACTTTATCCCTGCAACCCTTAGGTTGCTGTAGAGAAGAAGGCATGCCTTATCGCAATGTAGGGCATTTCAGCCAACTGTCGTCGAGGCATCTGTGGAACAATCATTACTGATGTGAGTAGCATTGTTGGTGCTGGAGTCCTTGTGGGTATTACGTCCATATTCTGCATTGGAGACAACGCAGACTACTGGCCACGCAATCCCGACACGTAAATTGCTCTCCCTCTGTCATTGCCTGTTCCTCCTCCATTTGGCATTTATCGTGTACTCTTATATTGCACGTATTGCAATACTTGACCCTCCATATTTCAACCCTTTTCAGTCCCTGCGTTCACATGCGTTGATGTGTTGCAGCTCTAAGAAAACGGTATCCCAATTTTAAGTGTTGTGCTCTTGCTTAGTTAGGCCTGTGAATTGTCCCCTGAACCCTAGTGTTCATGCCGGTTTCGTGGTACCAATGTATGTGTTCGCACAGCCAGTTGATCATCCCGAAAAATTTGCGCAGCTGCTTGGGCATGCGCGTGACAGCTTGGTTCTCAATTAACCCTAGTTGTTCAGGGTTAGGTTTGTTTCCTGTCTCACTTACTACAAGCCCCAAGAATTCTATGTTCTCCTTTTCCAAGTGGCACTTATTGGTTACGCACGTAAAACCATTCGAGTACTAGTGATAAGTGGTTTACGATCTCTTCCCAGGAATCTGTCAGATTACATCATCGAGGTAAACGAATGTGAAATTGCCTACAAATCTGTAAAGTACTCTGACCATCATCGACTGAAATGTCGCTGGGACACACTTTAGCCCAAAGGGCATTGCACAGAACTGATAACATGTGCCGTCCAGGGCTGTAAAAGCTGTTTTCTCCCGGTATTCCTGGTGTACAGGGATCTGCCAGTACCCGCTGCACAGGTCTAGCGACAACATTATCTTTGCTATGCCCAACATGCTAAGTGCTTCCCTTATGCTTATGTCATGTCACCTTATTGATGGGACAGTAACTAACACAGAACCGCCACGTCCCTTCCTTTTTCGGTGCAAGTGTAACGGCTGAATTAAATTGGCCTGTAGTCTGCTCGATTATTCCATCAGTTAGCATCTCGGAAATTTGTTCTTGGATAATTTTGCCCTGGGAAGGTAACTGCAGGGACTAGAATAAATTGGCCCTTCTTGTGTGAGTGGACACTCGTGTTCTGCAATGGTTGTACAGAACAACGTATCATGTTTGGTAATGACAGTTATCCTCTTGTCAAGCACGCAGGAATGTGGCGTGATGTTCGACCAGGATATCGTGCTTGAACTCAGTCAGATTTACTTGCGGCGTGTTTTCTCTAGCCCTGCTATTGTTATCGTAGATGGTTCTTTCCCTCGCACCAAAATGTATCCTACTCTCTGCTGGCTCTAAAATAGTGTTCTGCTCGGTTAGCCAGGGCATTCCTAATATTACATCCTCAGTGATTTCTGCAGATATGATTGCAGTGGTAATTGTTTCCAAATCACGAACCCTAACTGTCAATGTCGCCTGCCCTACAGTGGAATCACTTTCGTGACTTGTTGCTAGCAGAATCACGTGTCCCATGGGTGTTATAATTAGTGCGTTCACAAAATTAGCTGACGAAAGTTGTGCGAGACCACGGTGTCGATTAAGGCATGACATGGTACATTATTAATGAACACAAGTATTCGAACGAATTTGGCACCTCTGAAACTAACCTGGTTTACCAGCGACTGCTGTGGTGTCAACTCTGTGCTGATGTGCTGGGTATGGATGGGAGAAGCGTAAGGCCCTTTGAACCCTACCGCCTGTTTCCCCTGCTGATTTTGATGAGAGGTGCTCGGCGCATGAAGAAGGGGGTTGTTTGAGAACTTAGAATACCAGTGATACGTCTCCTCAATGCAGTATTTGCACGGCATCCTAGACGGCTGCGACCTGTCCCACTTCATGCATTTCATCGTCTTGTATTGAATCGATTCGGTTTTGGTTCGTACTCTTTCCTTTGCTGTCGGTTGGCCGGCTCGTCCTGCTCCTCTTCTCTGCGCCCATGGCACCATCGTGTACTTGCAGTTTCGCATCACTGTTGACAGGGGTTGCGTTCAAGAATTATCGCCACCCGCATGAATCCTTCACACGCACAGTTCAAAAGTGGTACTAATTCTGCACAATATTCTGCACTGGCGGTTTCAGCAAACACCTCTAACACTTCCCGCTCTGGAAGTTCCGGTCGTAATGGCGAACGAGGTGAGCTTTTCGGTTTAAGACAATTAACTTCTCTCCAGGCTGTTGCTCCTGAAGTGAAAGCTTACTCTGCGTTTGTATTGAGGTGAACGTTCCACCAAAATAGCATTGAAATGCATGTCGGATATCCATCCGCATTATCCCATAGTATTTAATAGAGCATCACCATTGCTTGGCATCTCCTTCTAGGTGCTTCCCCACACAGCGTGGACAGTAGTAATTGAACACACTATATCTTTGCAATCTGGTAATCTAATCATAGATGAAGGCAGTTGGGTCTTCATTCAGCTGGCCTGAAAATGTTGGCAGTGTCTGAAACATGTCGCCGTCGGCCGGTGTACGGATCCCAGTGGTATGCTACTTGCATTCTGTGTGCTGTTTGTGAAGTTTGCTGGAGTTAGCTGCATTGCTGTCGTTGGTGTTGCCGTGGTAAAACGGGTAGAGTCTTGTGGTAAAATTGCTGGGTAATATGGGCGATACATAGGTGTGGATAGTATGTAGTCATGCGACGTGGATAGGGTGTCTGTGGTATCATAGGAAGCAGTATGGTTGGTAAGGTTGGCACTGTTGTTGGCTGCCTGTCTGGTGCCGAAGTTTCAATCGGAGCCACATGCACTGTGTTGACATGTGTCGTGCTATTGTTTTCTTGCATTTCCACAATACAGCCCCAACATATGAAGTGTGCTCCACGCGCTGTTTTCTGTTCCATGTTTGGCTGGCACCGCTGGTGAATTTCCAGACCACATACCTCACACTGCTGTATCGCACCTTGTATGTCCCTGTCACGTCCCATATGGTCGTATTTATTTACTATCTGCAGCTCTCCAAAAAAAACTGTTTCCAGTTGTATGGTATGTGATATTGCTGTGGTGTTGGTACTTCAAACATTCGATATTCAAATTGCATCTCTGGCGCGGTTGCACTCTCGGCTTGATTCATGCATTAGCTGTGATGATATCTCGTATTATAATTCTCACAGCTCAGGAGCAGAGTGATGTGACCTGAGCACAGTAATCATTGCACCATGTTGGATTTTGTAAGTGTTTCATGTGTTCCGTATAATTTTCATTATCGGCGTCACAGTCGCAGTTGGGGGTTTAACTGGACTGGCGGTTGAATAGCAGCAGTTGATGCCATACTCGTATTTTGCAATTAAATCAACAGGAAGTGTTGGCAAACAGTGTGGAGGGATGAGTACCAGTGCACTGTCACCCATCTTGCCACCCATGGTTGGTTTTGTTTACAACCCTCATGGAAGCACGGCACAGAAATATCGATACGGAAGTTCTGTATTGCGTGGGTGGAATTGCAGCAAGAATGTGTTGCCATGGAAGAGTGCGGTTGTTGCATGGCGCGAGCAGGAGTACACAGGCGTCGGAAGCGCAGCTGACCGCTGGCATGCGGTGAGCGGATAGCACAGGAAGGGGATTTTTTTCCCCTCCTTCCCACAGTTCTTTTCCTCCTTGTAGTGTGTGCGACGTTGGTGGAGTGGGAGGTTGGCATGACTCACCCTGAGTCTTTCTCTTTCGTTGGCGATGGGGTGGCGGCTGACACCATGGTGCTCCAAAATGACTGCGATGCTCGTCCTCCCTTGCACTGTACAAGGGCGATGCCTTGGATACTCCCTGCGCTTTCCGGCATGAGCCCACATGCTGAATTTTCCTGGCATCTATGGGCATCGGAACGGCGTCCCAAACTGCTGTTGAACTGATATGATGATTACTGTTGATCTCACTTTGCGGGTAGTTGATGAAAAGTCCAGGGAATGTTTTCACAAGGAAATTGAAATTTTGCTGGAATCGTTTCCATGGTCAAATGAATAAGGATGATTAGCGGAAGGATACACCCCACTGAGTTGGGCGACATTTGATGGTAGTCAGGCTTCCGTGAAGGGACTTACCGAGGTTTTCAGAAGCGGCAAATAAAATGCCAAGAAAAATGTTGGTTAGAATTATAAAATACCCAGGCACTAGGCATTGTCCAGCAACAATTCCGTAATGTTGTTACGTTGTTTCTCTGGGTCGTGTGCTGACGACCACAGGCAGTGATTCTTCCGGCATTGTAGTTCCTAGGTGATGTTCTCAATTAAACTTGCTAATTGCACAGTGAATGCTAGGCGATCCACAATCCATAAATTAAGAAAACGCAGATAAATGTAACACTTTGACGGGAAGGCGACCCGAATGAAAAAGCTCATATTCTCACGTACTTTCCAATGGGTTTATTAATGCTCCTGTAATGGAAACAACATGCAAATTCAGTGTCGGGCTTAACCCGCCAACAGGGTAGCACTGTTACAAAATGGCGCAAAGCCGGTTAAAATTTGTTGTACATTAAGCTTTCAGTGGTGATAATAACCAAGGAATGGTGAGAAGAGCAGAGTCCCGGGTGGCTGTGGCAAATGGTTCCGGTTGATAAAATATCTATTGAAATGAAATGATTAGGCAGAAAGTTGAAGACCGCCTGGGCACGCGTGAAATCGCAGCCGACAGACCGCAGTTCCACACTCTCAAGACACCGTGCTATTTCTTACTTTGTAGCACGGCGCACCGGTCGAATTGGTGGCTGGCTCGCTGGCCAGCAGTGGCACTACTTTCTTACACTGCTAAAACATGGCATAAATACTTCCACTCACCATATGTGCTCAGGACTTGCATTAAAATAAGCGTGTTTGGAAAATTTAAAAAACACTGGAACTCGCGTAATAATACCCCTAGGGCTTAAAGGTGAGTTTCTTATACTGTTGTTTATGCAGATAATTGCATGGCATTCTCCTTGGGTAAATTATGTGCCTTAACTGGACAGCACACAAGTTATACTTCCTCAGATTCGTGCATGCAAGTGCACCCGGCCGCATGGGCTTCCTACACTTCCCTCGCTACACACGTATCACTATGGTTCAACACAGTCGCACTGATGCGGTGTGTTCGACTTCAGTTTGAACACGACGCTGAACTGCATTTGTGCATGTTAGTGTGCCGGCAGAGTTTGGTATCGGCTGCGTTGCCCTTTCTACGGCGGGCAAATAAGGCTCTGAAGAGTGCTGTCAGCATTGGTTTCAAAAGAATAAATGCAACACAATATACAGGGAAAAAGTGGTGACAATTTGCGTACCTGGTGAGAGGTATCCACATGCACACCCTACAACGCTGCAATCTGGAGTTATAAGTGCAATTGCGGCTCCGTTTTGGCGACAAGTATGCAATATCAGCTCACTACCTGCTTGCCACCCTATTTACCCTATGCTGGTGTGTCAATGCCACTACCAGCAAAACATCTGCTGATGTGTTGTTGGAGCGCAACCATGGCCTGCTGGGCGAGATAAACTGCCGTAGGTGACGCATAGCAGCGACACTTGGCGCGAGCGAACATCACCATCAACAGCAGCATGAGACGTGCCAGCAACAAAAGTAATACAATGCCAAGTGGCTGCCATTCATGTGAGACAAGCGCTCACGTGTGCTCTTATGACCATTTGTGCCGTCTCAGTCAGCAATTACATTAATGCATGCCAGGGGCAAGTCGAACAGCCGACAGTAAGTGGGAGCAGGCCACCAGGAACGGCGAGGAACTTTCCCGGTGACCCAAATCGCTTAACTCCAAATTGGCCGTTTAACTTGTTTCTCACAAGAGGGAACTCTTGCGGGCAATAAGTAAGCAGTCTGCAATTTAGTCCCTGTAAAGTCACGGCCGACAGATGATAGTACCATTGGGCGGAACGAGGGGAGGGGGGACTACCTGTAGAGCAGAATAACGAGTGTCCCTAGTATGGCTTGTGTCTAAACGCTAATTTAGATACCCCATTTATTGTGTCAAAATGCCACTCGTGTGGACACGAGTTATAATATAAATTCCTTTGTAGGTGTGTAGAATGAAGCTGCATATCATAGTGGAATACCCTAGGTATGACATAAAGGAAAACGTGTGTTCACAGGACGAAACTTTATGCAACCGACACCATGTAAATAACTAAGTGCAGTACTCTCGCCTGTACAAGATTTGGTCAGAATTTTTAAGACAATAAATGTACAGGGTTTTAAATCATCATTATGTCGTATTTTTCACAAAGTGTTCATCTCGCATATTTATGTTTATACAAAACATTCGTAAGGGCGGCGCAATCCCATGACGTCATCACAAAACCTGTTAATTTAGCATTTAGAGCCATGGGAATGTCGCCAGTATGTGTAATGTGATAAATAGGAATTAAAAAGGCATACAGAAGTGGTCTATAACTTTTGTGTTAGAGTAAGGGCAAAAAGCATAATGAGCTAGCACGAATCTGAACGCACTCTGTTATCGCCCGCGCGAAACTGAGCGTCGTTCAGTGTCTGACCTCTGCCATCAGCCACGCTGCTCGGAAACCGCACTCCTCACTGCATCTCCTTGGTATAGCAATTTTTAGGTGTAAATCATTAACTTATCGATATTGGAAATATCGGAACCTTTTTTGTTTTTTCCTAATACCGAGAGGCTGACCGACAGTATGCACGTTTTAACAAACTAGCATCGGCTATCGGCAGGCCATAGTGACAAGCCCGCATAATATAACTTTGTAAAGTACAAGGTCAGTTGTTTTCAGTTAAATGCAATAAAAGTGTGATTAATTCCCGCCTTTTACTGTTTTCACCTTAGGTAATTTAGGACACTGTGTCCTTAAGGCCGAAGTTTAACCTTAGTGCTTTGTGTTTAGTATTATTAGTCAGTGTTTGTCAACAGCTGTGTAAGGCGGCCTTTGCCCTTATGCCTGTATAGTGGGAGGAACCACCACGAAAACAGCAACTAGCACGACGGCAACCTCCAGGAATCCCCATGGCCGTCGGCCCACAACCACATCATTTGCTCAACCATGCTGGAGCCGGCCAACATATCATCTCGCCCCTGCCTTGGGCAAGAGGCAGGGCGACCCACATCGTTCCTGAGAGGGGGCACACATCACACTACATGGCCGCCACCAGCACTGCAAGTGGGACAGATGGTGTACGTAATATGCGTGCTCACCCACAGTCCACAGAGATTTCTCCACAGGACTCACAGTGGAGCATACCACACAAGATCACCAAGAGCTTTGGATCCACCACCTACTCGGTCCGATTTGAAAGGAGAGGCGCCAGACTGCACCAGGACAACTTCCAGCTGTCGCCGACGAAGATGCACTGTGCACTCTGATACCCCAAAGCGGCGATGCTACTGCCGAGCTCCCCCAGGTAACAACAGAGGAGAAAAGTGCATCGAATATTGCGACGACACCCGACATGGCAATAACCACCAGGGGTCACTGTAACAGTAGTCTGTGTGTCGGGGCTAGTGTGGCGCCACCAGATGTCACAGTCACGGCATCGACTGCAACCCAGAGACCACAGATGAAGACATGTAGGTTACCACCCCTGGTAACCTATGTCTGCGATGCCACTGTCGAGGGTCTTCAGGTGAGAACTATGGAAGGTGTGCCAGCACCTCCACCAAACCAAACACCAGCTGGGGCAGGAAGCTGATGTGTGCCACATTCTTACCCCTATGCCGTTAATCGCGTCTGGAGGAGAAACCAGCCAAGCTAACACTTTGTTTTATATTTTTTATTATTGTTACAGCGCTAATAAGTGTAAAGGTAATAAATAATGTAATTTTCTTGGCCAAATGTAATATTATTTGTATACATGATGTGACCACATGGTCTCGGACACACCACGTGCACCAATGCGACATATACAGAGCCAGTATTATGTTGTGACAATCCGAATATCGGCCATGCGATGCAGTGTTGTCTGTTTCCTTTAAGTAATACTTTGCATGTAATGTATTTTGATTGTATTGAGTGCAATAAAATAATATTTTGTACATGAATGCAAGGTTATCTCAGCACAGGCAGGGCCGTGCACAGAAAATGTAAGGTATCACTATGAGGATAGGATGCCTTACGCAGTAAGTTTTACTTGCGTTTACGTACACACACATATATATCTTAATATTAAATTGTCTTTTATAGTGTTATGTTTTGTGTGTTTCGTATGTTTTATGTCTTCCACCCAGGACCAATCTCCTCGCCATTAAAGTTGAATTGTTGACCTCCGCCTGTAGATTATTGCTGCAGATGAAAATTGTTTCCTAAACGATAGCCCGTCGGTCGACTATACACCATTGTTGATGTTGGCGGGATAAATTCTTACTCATTACACTCGCATACGTGGGCTGTCAGGGCCTCCCACATGCTCATAGAGATCGAAACAATACTGATTACACTGAAAATAATAACTTACATACTGGTTGAGCAGGTATTATATGGACCCATCGCTTTAAATGCTTAAGCAGTAGTAAATAATCAACCAACTTGAAAACAAGTTACTTATTAGGTTTACGATTTCAACCCCTTCTCTGAGGGAACTTTACACTGAACACACTCTGCTATTTGAAACGGCCATGCAGTAAAACCGAAAAAACGGCTTTCGACAATTAAAACATTACGTGAATGTTAAGCTCCCTGGGGCGATGCTAATCTATCAAGGAGTGGAGGTGGCTTACCGGGCGACGAGATAATGTTCCAGATTATTAAGTGTATTTAAATTACATGTCCAGTTGCAAAAAGATGAAGTTGTACACTGGAAACGCCAAAGCCTAATATACGAACTACACCTCTGTAACTTGCTGCGAGCTGACTGACTCTCCCGCCCGACCCGGGGGCTAGCCACGGCTTCCCCTCATGCAGAAACAGGTCTACTTTATGAGATGACTTGCATCATCGACCCCTGGGTCAATGAAAGAAAATAAATAGACATATGAAAACAATACAAATATTCCTGCTACATAAACACTGATGAAATGTAATGGACAAAACACTGTGCTGAAGATGGAAATAAATAATATCATGTTACCTTGCAAACACAACAAAATAAAACACCAGCAACACAAACCATAAACATTTTAATTAACATAATAGTCTTTTAATTAGGCCTGAAAGATAACAGATTAATGTACTGGCCTAATTATTCCTCCACGGTATCTTGCGTTTCCATGGTAACTGTCGGCATGCCCTTGCGTCTGTGTGCCTGGTTGCTCCGGTGACCAGGTGCACATGCCACACCAGTAGAGTGCACAACCTTGCTGCGGGCAGCGCAGGCTACGGCCGGACAAACGGTCTTAGGGCTGGGGTACGTGGCACACGTTACGATGATCACATGATACTGCAGTGGGGGTCGGCGCCAGAAAGCAGGCAGCCTGTCGCCATGTTAAGTAGTAGAGCTATAGCTGCAGTGTGAGCCGGACGTGCGTTGTGAGCCCTCCCCGGGCACTTCACCATGTAGTATTCAATGGTCTTAAATGCAATTTTTCAGGAACCTTTTACTTTGTTTTAGCCCGGGGAGTGAGCCGTCTCACAGCCCAGAAGTCCTCCATGTAGACACTATGGCACCTTTTTATCACTGTAGTCAGTACCCTACTTTAACGGGGCGAATTGTATAAGTACTTCTGTGAAGGTGAATGTAAATTAATCAGCATGTCACGTGAACAACGGTTTGTGTTTCACCAGCCACTTAATGGCCATATAACTCGTACATTTATTTCTTCTTAAGGCGTAAGGCAGCCTATATCAGCCCGGGAGTGAACGTGATTGTATGGGAGTAGCTCTAATAACTCGCACTAGATCAGGCACTGGATTTATAAATCAAGATACTTTCACAACTTCTGCAATGAGACGTCGGACATCGAGGGGGCTGCATGTCGGCCACACAACCCAACTGTATTCGTTATCTCTGCTGAGAACGCTGGGCCCCCCTCCACCCGGACAACTATAAATCCCATCCACATAACCTGTTTCTCCTCTATGGTCCACCACCCTTATGTCAAAACCCGACATAGCCCTGCGCAGCGGCGTCATGCAGGGCATCTCTGACAGTTCATTCAGGTGCTGCTTATGGCACGGCACCTACCAGCACCACCGTCCAGGAACCTATACTATCAGTAGCACTGGCGCTGGCACTTTCAGTGGTCATGCAGCGTGTGGATGCCATGACGCCCTTCATTATGGCACCACCAACACCAGAGGTGTCCACCTCCCGACATCACCCGCACCAGGTAACAATTTGGGAACCCATGTTTCAATGTCCAGGGTGTCCACCACTGGCGAGGGGGTGGTCACTCATAGTAGGACAACAAGGATGCCATCGCGTGAGCACCAGCCTTGGACACTGCCTGCCAGGGTTGCTCGCAGCTGCAGCAGGTCTGACGAGAAACCAGCACCAGCAGTAGCGCAAGTAGTGAAGGCAGCCGCGAGTCTGCCAGCTCGTTTTGCCTCTGCCATTCATGTCGGTGGCCACAGCCATCCTGGGAGTGCCTGACATGTGCCTCATTTCGATAGAGATCATCTTAATCTTGATCAAAATGAAAAATTCAACTCTGTAACTTGTTTTCCTTTCATTTCGATTGAGATCTCATTTCAATCGAAAATGTTAGTCGTTCTCAACATGGCAGAGGGTTATAAGACGTAATTGGAGATAGTATCATCCGAGCAGAGGTCTACAGCATCATCGGCGAGAAGATTGGTCCCGCAACCCTCAGGTTATCGAGAGCTGTGTTCTACAACATCATTTACCATCTCGGTGTTGCCTTAATGACACCTGGCACCTAGTCGGGTCAACCACATCATAGACCTCACCTTCACTGCCGTCAAAACATTTCTACCCATGCCTGACAGAGCTATGACTCTCAAAAGTGGCATGATCAAATGGGGATGTTGTTCATTGAGCCATTTCTCCTGCTGTCAAAATACACTTGATATAAGTAATAGTGAAAAAGGTCAAGTGGTTTGACGACCAGTAAATAAATCCTAAGCAGAATTCAGTTGATGTGACAATTTATTCACAAACCCTCATTTGAGGCACATATATTTTGCATCACCACTGTATCTTGGAGAGCTCTAAAACAGTTTAAATATGGCGTGAAGCCTACATCAATACTTAGTTTAAAAGTTAAGGCCCGACCGTGTACAAACAGACCGAGCTGTGTGGTGGCCCACACTCTGGGGTGAATAAAAGCTAAAAGGTTCCAGAAATATTAAAGTTAACGACGGCAGCTACTTGATTGGTAGCAAAAAGTTGAAGTTGCCAAAGCAGGACCTCACGCACGACCTACCCAATGAGATGCGATGACGCTACTGCTCAATACCTGCACTGGAATTGGCCACTGTGGTGCAAGACTCCTGTGTGACATCAAAAGTCCCGTTATGTTACAAGACTTTATTATGTGAAATTAAATTCAAATTTTATGTATCAATGGAATGATGGTCACACATCACACACACTATAAAATTTACTATTAAAACCATAAGACAGAAATAAAAATATTACATTATACCCTTCACTTTTCACACATGACTTATTCTAAATTTTGTACCTAATTTTGATTCAGTGATTATTTTATTCCGCGGTAGTCCCTTTTGATTCCTATTATTTCAGGATGTTTTATTTAGGGTTGCAATTACATTACAAACATATAAATAAGACAATACACTAGCTAAATAAGAATTATGCAAAAAGATAGGTTATCTGGTTACGTGGTCGTCCTTATGTCTTTGTGGACGGTATACATAACCTCATTCTACTGCCCCACTACTGGAACTACAGCCGCGATACTGGCCACAAAAATAACATATTATGTTTAAGCAAATTAGGCGAGGCGCACGTCTGCGTAATGTACACAAAATTACACTAGAATATTGATTACTTTGTGAAGTTTGGTTAGCGCGTAGCTAAATCAATATTACGGAACAGTGCATGGCAAGTACTTTAATACAAAACCCTCTTAAAATTACCATATCACCATCCACTTACCTTATAAATTACACAGAACACAGTGACACTCAAACACACTGGTGACGTGCGTTACTATAAAACATAAACAAATATCCTATATCAAAAGAACACAAGTCACACGTGGTATGGAGCACTGGTGCATTGAGACCTGTGGTGTAATATGGAGGCACAATATGTAAACACTACCATTCTATCAACAAATAATTACAGCCCGTTTAAAAAGAAAACATAAATATTAAACCACGCACTGCACTGACCCACATAGCAGAACAACTGTGTTTCAAACTTAAAACAAGCTTGTCAAGACAAACCTATAAGTTTGCATCAAGCCTGCCCTGGCTAGCTTGCCATGCATTTTCAAAGCCAAAATATTGTGTTTCACTCCAAACAATATTGATTAATTTACCATACTCATATATGTTATCTTTAGCATTTTTTCACAGTTATTAAATATCTTTGGAAGAACCTGGAATCGAACTCGCAAACCTCTCGTTCACAATGCTAGCAACTACTCTACCATGTATTCATGCAAAATTAAATTATTTTACGTGTTTTGTTTTGCAAGAGTTCTAAAGCTAATTGATTAATTCAAATTTATGTGTGTATTTCCCATCGCTTACCTCGACTTTTGATTTTAAGATTCTTATATATATTAGTGTAAAAGAAAAGATAACCTTGCATTCTTATGACACCTGTATTGAGCCATTAGGTACCCAATTAAGTATTAAAATACATACACTACATGAAACATATTATTTATGAATGTATAATTACCTTATTTAAATGGCTTGCTACCCACACAAACAACAAATTCAAATACAGAATATAGATTAGCCCATATAAAGAGGCTATTAAGCGTCTGATCTGCAAGGTCCCTCCCTAGCTACTGCAAGTTAAATTCAAGCCTTTGGCAAGTTTTCCAAAAGGCAAGTAATCACAAGGCCTTGAAATCTAGGCTTGAGGCAAACTTGAATTGAACTTGTAACACAAAGCTTGCACACCAAGTCTAATTTAAGCCTTCTGCAAGTTTGCTGAAGGCAAGTAATCACAAGGCCTTCAAATCTAGGCTTGAGTCAAGCTTGAATCAAACTTGTAATGCACAGTTTGCACAGCAAGTCTAAATCAATTATATTGGCAAGTTTGCAAGCTATGTGGGGATGCACTGTACACAGTGACATGGAACATAGGCTGATGCGCTGATGTATCCTCATGGCAGTGTGGTGTTTTGGCAGTTGTGTTGGCGGGATGACCGGTTCATGTCAAACGCTACCCTCTTTGGAGGCCATTCACTCGCTGACTGCTATGCTTCAACAACAGCGGACTGGTGGCTTGAGGATCCCATGTTGTTGTTAGACAAGTGGAAATGGCCGCTATATCAGAACGGATGATGGTGCCATGCTGGCTGTGGGGGTTGCAGGAGAACGACCGCATGTCACGCCGGGCTCGCTGAGCACGTGTCGAACGGCAGGAGGAGGGGAGGGGTGTGGAAGGAGGAGAGCTCCTCTGTACCAGACTTGTTACTGCTGCTGTCTTATGTGCCAAAATGTGGATGTCTCAGGTGCATCACGGCGCTATCAGGGAGGACCCTCACCTGGCGATCCTGGCCATTCTCAGGTGGCCTCCCTGTCTTGCTGTTTGAGATGTTGTTGAACTCCGGCATCTGGATGAGGACGTATTGTTGACAGGTGTCATGCAAAAATGCTTTGCTCGCTGGAGCTCGTCTAGATGCTGAGGCATCGGGCATCGGACATACTCGGCGTGGCGATGTCGTGTGGTGCTGATTGTTCCGCATCAGTGAGCAGGGTGGGTAATATGACATATAACCAATCATTTCTCTGTGAAAGCAGATAGACACCAGGCATTGCAACGCCACCCCTCACAATTCATAGGGCATCGTGGTGCGATGTCGGTTCAGTTGGATTTGATAGCGCGAGTCATATCTGGCTTGGATAATCTGGATTAGGGTCAGTCCATTTTGCCACGAAGCCTCCGCAAAATCCTTTTTGTCCCGCGGACAATGGGTGAACTCGCACATACAACAGCTGTCCTGGCCGAAGTGTGTGTGTGTGTGTGTGTGAGCAGAAGTTGGGACCCACATGGCAGTGCAACGCAACTGTTGTTCTCGCACTTCCCTTATTATTTGTTCTCTCTCCTCCTCCCTACTTTCCCCTCCTGCAGAATCCGTGGCGTGCTTCCACGTCCCGCTGTGGAACTCGCTCAGAAGGGGAAGGGACCTGCAGCAGTTGGGCAGGTGTTTTGCAGATTACTTGTTCATCCTGTGGCTGAGTATAAACAGAGCCGCGGGCAGATGCTCAACCCAGGAAGCATTGCCCTCACCCGCGCACAAACGCAGTTGTGTTTTCAGTGCTTGGTTCCTGCGTTCAGTCGGATTTGCGCGCAGGAGGTAAATTGCAGTCGTATGGTGTGGTACGCCTCATTAGGTGCAGAGGTCTCTCCACATACGTCCTGTGAACTGCGTGCAGTTGTCGCTCAATAACACACATGGATAGTTCCAGCAGGTAAAGAACTTGTGTAAAGTCTTCCTACCGCGTGGGCTTGCACACAGGAAAAGAGGAACACTTCAATCCAGCAGGAAAATTAATCTGTCACAACCAAGATAAATATTTTTGACAAGATGGGAATTTTTGGACATTCGCCATTGCAAAGCAGAGGTAGGTCTGTCGTCGAAAAAACAGGTTGCTTGTCTTTTTAAGTATTTTTTTTGTGCTCAGTCATGTTATTGCCATGAAAGACATCTGCATCGCAATGGCAAATGTCCAAAAATTTCCATCTTGTCATTCACCCCCATTGCGCTATTCATTCAAAGATCGTAAATCTTTTTCCTGTGGTATATTGAAAGCGTTTCAAACCGTTCTGTTGATTCTTGGGCGTGTTGTTGTTGGAGTCTATCATGCCGGCATCTTTTGTACCAATTACATGTCATGCACTCACATTCGAACTCCCTAGTCTATACTGCTACGACGAGCCAACAAAAGTGCTTGGTAATGGTTTTCTGAGTCTGATTTGCACCCGGATGTCTTGCCAGTTCACTGTCATGTGCGTAGCAGAGAACTGCATCGTGCATGGTGGCAGGAACATACGCACACCATGTGTCACTGTTTACATCTGCCTGTGATTCTAAGCGTTTGTTTACAACACGCCACTTATCAAATCACTTATCGCGCACATTTTTGTTCACAGATTACTGATTTCCGAGTGTATTCAGCGTAAGCGTAGCTGGCGCTACTGTGATGTTCGTGCAGTGAATATCTAGTACTGGGAAGGGGGGGGGGGGGGGAGTATGTCACCCACTCCTTGTCATTTTGCGCAATGGTTTCTCCTGGTGAACATAACAGGTGGTCACCAAGTTGATTATCCTCACCTGCCACGTGTTGCACCTCAAATTCGAAGGATCGGAGAAACAGAGCCCAACAGTTAGTTTGCTGCTGCTTTCTCGGGTGTTATGGAGCCATAGCAAACAGAGGTTGTCAGTCCGGAGGGTGAAGCGTTGATATTCAAGTAGCTGATGAAACTGTTTCAGTGTCCAGACAACTGTGAGGCACTCACGCTCGTTTACATCGTACCTATGCTCCACCACTCCAAAACCAATTATTTGCAGTGTCCCGTCTCCTGACATTTGAAACAGTACTGCCTCCCATCCTTTCTCACTCGCATCCGTTTGCACAGACCTGTTTTGCCAGGTTGTAGCGGGCAAGCGCGGGACACTCCCGGAAATGGCGTTTGAGTTAGTTAAAACCGTTTTGTTGTGCTGTGATCCACCGGGACCGATCATTTGGGGACATCAAGTCGGTGAGAGGGGCAGTCACTATTGCAAATTCCGGCACATACACAGCCAGTTTGCGAGTCCGAATAACTTGCAGAGTTGTTTGCGGGTGGTCGGGGTGGTGTACTCTTTAATCAGCTGAAGTTGTTCTGCTGTGGGGCAGCTCCCATGCTCGTCGACTATGTGGACGAGAAACTGAATGCTGGCTCTCCTAGGTGACACTTTTTGTTGGTGCAGGTAAGTTTGTTTATGGCAAGCCGCTCAAGGACCAATGACAGGTGACAGAGGTGGTAATCCCAGGACTCCGACCGGATTATGATGGTCATCTAAGTAAGCCAAGGCGAAGTCACCGTGAAAACTATCTAGGACGCAGATCACCATGTCCTGAAAGGTGGAGGGAGCACATTTCAGGCCAAACGCCATTGCACAAAATTGGAAGCACCGTCTATCTGGTGCTGTGAAGGTGGTTTTATGACTGTCTTCTGGCCATACCGGTATTTGCAAATAAGCATCTTGTCGATCTGCTCATTGATTATTTTGCACTGGTGAGGATAGTACCTCATTGGTGGATCAAATATGGGCTTGGCGATGGTGAGTGGAATGTAATGTTCAGCGACAGTTGTTCGATGCAATGGATCAGCAACTGTGAAAATGTCCCTTCGTGCATTCAAAAGTCGTCGTAATGCGTCCCGGAACTGTGGGGGTACAGCGTGGTCCAGTTTGTCGAGCAATACTGGGAAAGCTTGTCCAATTGTTTCTGGATTAAGGTTACACACCATTCGGTGTTTTCTCTTCCCGAAATGTATGCGACGGGTCGCAGGTTCTACGACTGTGTGTTGATCAGTTAGTCATGGTATACAGAGAATGACTTCCCCCTAAAGTCATTTGGCATGAAGGCAGTTGTGGTCTCGATGTCCCGGATTTTACTGTGATGGTCACTTCTCCCGCAATTTTCCCAGTATGTTGCTGAGTGACCAGTTGGATCTCATGTTGCACGGGCCTAATGCTACTGGTATTCATGAGGTTGGATCTGACAAAATTATGGGAGGCAGAAGTGTCGATAAGGGCTCGACATGGATGATGGTTGACGAGAACTGCTATTCTGATGAAACTATTTTGTGGACCAATGATATAAGAGAGCAACATTTGTTGCGGAGTCTGTTTGGAAATGGTTGAATTTACCTTGAGGTAAGTGGCGTATGATCGCTTCACCCCGGTTTCTAGTTTCCCAAATAGCAGTTGTTTTGCTGTTCTTGTGGCGGGAAGTATGTCCATGTCGGATACCTGCTGTTCTGGTGGGATCCCCCACACCATCTACAAAACCCTGGTGGCTGGTTGTTGTCTTGCCGCGGGCGATATGCGCTGTTGCCCGTCGCAGTTTGTTCAGCGGGTGTTGTGCGAGATGCATTGTTACTGCGGCTCGTCTCGACAGGGATTTTGGCAGTGGCCTCTTCTGTCTTCGGCTCCTTTGCCCTGATGATCCCGGGATCATGGCGCGGTTGGGCTGGAATACGTTCACGAGGCGGTATAGCGGGATGGTGGCATCCAATAACAACACAGTTTGTATGAAGTATTTTTCTATTGCGTGGATGACAGGGGCAAGTGCTGCACTGTATTCAGCACAGGTGGTATTTGCAATCACTTCCAGTGTGTCCTTCAGTGAATGTGTCGGGCGGCAGGCGCAGACCAAACTGATTTTGAGGAACGCAAAATTATAGAGTGACTCTTCATCTTGTTCTTCCAAAATTAACACTACTGCATGCTTGTAACGACGTGAATGAACTCGTGAACCTAAAGGCGAAGGCTTCGCGGAACTCTTCCCACGTGATTCCGTACCTGTTTACTCTGCACCACAATAACTTGGCATACCCGAAAAATCGCTTGCCGATGCAGTTAGGCCAATCGGCCCAGTCTGGATCTGCGTAATCTGCCTTCACAGTCCTGCAGGTGTTGATATCAGCTGATTGATGACGATGGGGTATTCAGGGGCATAAGGTCATGATGTCAGGGGAACAACGGTGGGTTGCCATGCCGGTGTTGAGTGCACTTGTTGCGTTATCAGGGGTGACATCCCCAGATACCATGCCTGTGGTTATTGTGCCAGTGCGATGGTTGACACATGCTGTTGCGGTATTTCATTACAGTGGAATTGCGCATTGACGGGTACACTTTGTGGTTGGAACAACCACTCACATGGTTGGTATGCTGCACTTGTTTCTTGGAACGGTTTGGTTTTCACGTTCTGTTTGAAGTGAGAGAGATCTCCACAATCATAACACCCTTAACCTTTCGAGTAGTGAACAAACAACCACTATCTTGATACGATACTCTCCCTTCCTTCATCCACATGTTAGTATTTAGGAGTTTTCCTTTTACGAATTTGTAAGTTAATTCTGTTATCATCACGAGTGCTGTTATTATTGTGTTGTACGACTCTGGCATTGATAAAAGTAAATAACAGGCTCAGTCAGTTTCATCCAGCTAGGCTCCTGCAGTTTCAAATTTCCACAGTAAACTTTCTACTTCAACAAAGTGAGCATGAATATAGCCACCATCAAATTTTAATTTTACCAGTCGCTGAATAAAAAAAAATTGGATATGGGACTTGTTCTGGCAAACACATTTCTCAGTGATATGACCATATTCTTTGCAGTTTTTGCTCCTTTTACTATTTCTAAGTGACGATCAGAAATAACTTGAATGATGATCCATCAGGCTTTCTTGTTCTTGACTCAAAATTTGCCTTTTCCTCGGCCTTCTCACTTAGTGAAAGCAGACAGGAAATACCATTGACTGCACGAGATCCGTCAATGTGCGCCACCTCTCGTCAAAATGCTGTGATGATGTCTGCCTCATTGCTGGTAATGAACCGTGGACAACCCCGGAGACTACTCTGAAAGATGTTAAACAGCTTGTACATGTACAACACATACCCGTTCATATGAGTGTATACAGTTTGTATGAGAGTATATAAATTCAACAGTGATTTCAAGCAGCCACGTTTGTCTTTGTTCCTTGCCAGACATTCCTGCATCCATACACCATGTGGTGTCACATTTAAAACATTGATGTTGTGCACTTTCAACTGTACATAGTACATTTCCTGTATTGGGTAATTTTTGGGAGATAAACAATAGTTGCTATGACTTTTAAATCAGCCGTTGTGCGTGTGCACGTGTGTATGTATTTATGCATTCATGCATATGTGTGTTTGTGTGTTTTCTATTGACAATGAATCAGCTTTAATTAATTATCGTCTATGGTGTTGTAAAAGGTTTTTATTTATTTTTGTCTTGCTGAGTTCTGCGGGTGTGCAATTTTTATTTTATTTAGTCTCATGGTCGGTAATGGACACATTCCAATTATACCTGTATAGGCATAGTAACAGAATAAAACAACCTAGGTTCTGAGGTGACTCTGCTTGCATAAACTTACATAAGCATTATAAAATTCCTTATTACCATTTTAAAAACATACCAGAGAAATGAAACTTCAATAGCATAGGTACTCCATGAAAAAAAAACCCTTCATTGCATGTTCTTTATTTTGAGAACAAGCTATATAAACCATAACAAACTGGACCAAGTTATGTTTAATGCTGTTGTGACAACATATGATTTCTTCACTTTGTACGCCATATAATACAGTGATAAAAATTTTCATTTTATTTTGTGTTGAAGTTCAGCTTCAATTATTACCGAAACAACAAAACAACTTTAATTTTTACTTTTCTGATAAAATGTACAATCTTCCTACCTACACATGAAAATACAAACAAATCAATAATCACAAAACTTACGACATTTTAAGTCTTTTTGGAATCAACAATTTACAAACATACCTCTTAAGAGTTTCATACAGCAAGACTTTAGGAAATTAAACAGACTTTTCCACACTGGGCATGACACACACATACATCTTGCATACATCCTCTTCATTATCGGCAACTATTAAGCTAGAAGTGCAGGCATGTACAATATCTGGAGAAAATATATGTGCAACATGTCTACAAAATTATCAAGCACTCTTAATGTAGCAGTACTAATTTTCAGTTGTTTAAAAAATTTTTTACAATGCACACCACAGTAGCTTCAGCACATATTTTCTTCAGTAGCATCGCACTTCAACTTCACAACGAACGTGTCTGGTAATAATATAGGTTTTAACACTGCTTCAACACTTTTGTACACAGCAACACTGTTTGTTTCTATGCACCACGCTTGCAAGATATACAACTCTAAAGTTGATCTGTAGCAAACGAAAAACAATTCCAGACTGATGATACAAAAATAATAAATGCTGATGAATTATAGAGACGTAACATAACGAGCAATGGAAGAGTCAGTATCTCCTGTTTTGGTGACACTTCTGCTGCCATGGGATTGAGCACAAGTCACTACGAAGTCATCATGTCATTAAAAGACGCGGTCATGTTCGGACCCTTCAGAGAGTCGTTTATATCTCTCCTGAACATTGACAAATTCTGGGTAAACCTGTAAAAAAATTAATTAAAAAGTAGCATAATGTAAACATATAATTACGCAATTATAAAGGCAAAACTTTGATAGGAATATCTAACCTGTCACGGTTTTTTGTGAGAAGGTTTCGCTCAATGCCATCCATCAAATTTTCAAACCACTGCGCCATAGCAGCTTGTTTATCTGGTGGTTGACTACGAATTATGTTCTCTCGCAGTTGGTTGAAGTACTGAAACACAAAATGTACAATTCAATAAAATTTTATGAGCAAAAAGTACAACAAATAGCTCAACTGATGTGGGTGTAAGTGTACTTGCTGACAAACCCAAAACATACTTTATGTTACACCATAGAATGTTGCAGCATTACCAAATACGTGCTTGACTGAACTAAGGAATGGAGCAGCAGCTAGGAGCTTGTTTTGCACGTTGGCTGGAAATGAAAATGGAGTTACAGAGAACATAAACAAACTTAACACAACTTACCTTTCTTCATGTAATTTTGTAATTTAATACTGATGTATGCATACCTAACTTATTCATACCACTAATTATACAAAATACATCTCTAACCACACATCTACACTAAAATATAAATAAGGCCTCCTTTACAGAACTTTTAGAACCCTAGCTCAACATCCAGCATGTTACTGCCAACAATTCAAATTGTTGCAACATAAGCACATGAAAACATTTTGTGTTTCAGATGGGTGTAGCCACGAATTTACTTTATGGAAGAGGGGATTTCCAATTTCTATGAAGGGGGGAGGGGGGGAGGGTAGTAGAACGAAAGCTATAATATTAAAAATTGTAGTTCAAAAAATTATTTACAACTAATATCAGTTTATTTATGTTTAATTAAAAAATTATTTACAGTCAATGCACTAATATACAGACATGAAACCACAAACTGATATAAACATCATTCATGTTCAAGTAGGATCACACGTTCCTATATATAAGTTTTTTTTAAATTTTATTTTCATCATAGTGAGATGTTTAGGATATCGTGAAAATAAAATTAGGGATTATTTAATTAGTTATAACGAAATCTCAGTGTGATAATTTGAAACACAGAAAATTTAAGGCCTGGGGAGTAAGTGAGTTAACATGCTGTTCCAAGTGGAAAACTCTTAAAATGTGTCTTTGATTGAATTTGGCTTTAACATTTTGTTAGCAAAGTTCATTCCCATTTATGTTCAGATGGCCTGGCAAGATGGTTTGCCGCACGGATGGCTTGGGCTCGGCCCCAGGCCTGTTATCAGGTGCGCCGATGCTGGCGACGCACTTGCCGTCACGTCCGTTATCAGAGCACAGTTGCTGCGCTACAAGTCACGAAAGCCGTATGAAATTACAATCCACTATAAGGCTAGCTTTTTTTTTGCCCTGCGACGCTGTAGAGAACGGCTGCTGAAGGAATTTCAGTGTAGGTTTTGGTAGAAGAACGTCGTATCTACCGCCTGAAAGTGAGTTTACTGCCTCTTAACGCTACCTAGTGGTGCGGCGTGAACTAAGCACTCTAGTTCGTGTGGTCTCGTTCCTGTGCAGGAACTCTAGCTTTGAGCCACAATGCGGCGAATGAAGAGGCGTGTCCACGTCATTACTGAGACTACTGCAGAGACAGAAACCATGCAACTTCGGACGTCCACTTGCAAAGCTTGTGACGAGGAGATACAGTTCGCCTACGTTTAAAAATTACTACAATGCAGTCTTTTCCTTTTCATTCAAGATGTAGAATAGTGTGAATTTAGTATTTATTTATTTGGTGTTTGTATTTTTGCTCTACTACGGCTACGTTATGAGATACAACTTCTAGCTGCAAAAAGAACCCTCCAATGGAGGGTTTGTCATTCATGATTTGTAATTCCACATCCTCTTTTCGGTCTTGGTTCTACCGTCTACTGTCTTCAGGATTTATTTGTTTAAAAAATGTTGCATCTCTGATGTCCGCTGGGAATGAGCGACACTTGACAGCCCCCGCAGGCCGTGCTGATAGCATACATGTTATCAAGGGAACTGGATCGATGGGACACTATGTGGATGCACTACATTTATGGCAAAAATTTTTCTATTTGTTTTTGAGGAACTGTTGATTGCACTGCCGCCGATAAATTCATTTGCATAATATGTTTAAAATCAGTATACACGAAGGCAGGATGCCATTTACTAAGTTTGTCAATTAATTACATTACAATAAGTTTAATTGTGCGGGGCCCCATTCTTTTTGACAGTTATACATTCTATTAATTTTGAGATTATAAAATATTATTTGTTATGAAATACTAATATGAAAGAAAACTGAATTCAAATTTATATAGATTTAATGTATTGTCGAAAACTTTAAGAAAATAATACAACCGTAACTACCAAATCGTTAACTGGCTTTTAATTTTTTAAAATAATTACTTACCCTCTGAGATAATATATATAATGAAATATTTGAATGTAAGTCTACTCTATTGTGAGTTAAATGTGTACCATGCCACGACCTCAGTACGCTTCAAATTAGGCTTAATTTTACAATAATATATGTACTCTTAGAATTCGTAGTAATAATTTTTTTTCTTAGGTATAAGACGATTACACATGGATTAATGATGCTCAGTAAATCCTCATGCTGCTTGATATTTTTAATATTTTGAGGGACAAGAGGTGGTCAAATATAAGCCTCCAGGTATTTTTTTAGAAGTTGTCTGGCTATTAAAACAGATTTCTATTTAATTAAAAAAATATGTCATTTACGCACTAGACGATTGATAATGTACTTCATAAAAAGGGTAAATTTTAACATTTAAGTGCAGTGGCAGAGTCAAAATCAGATAATTTCCCAAAAGATTTTTAGTGACCTCTTTATAACAATTTAAATTCTGGGAACTGTGAGGTGTTGTTTTACAAAGGTTCTACTGTACATCAATTTTCAGAGACATAAATATTTCTTAATACTACAGGGGCCGTGGTGGGTGAGTGGTTAAGACTGCTTGCCTCCCACTAAGGTGAACTAGGTTCAATCCCTGGCTGGGTACTCCCAGATTTTCGCATTTGGGAATCGTACCGGACAATAGAGAGGTCTGCAGGTTTTATCAAGGATCTCCCATATCACCCACTCTTGCATTCCAGCGCTGCTCCATTTTCACGTTATTTCACCCTGGTTGGCTCTCAAGACCTCATTAAAAGCTGCCCAAATCTCTCAACTCAACTCTTAATACTACATACTTTAGATAATGAGTCATATGGTTTTTTTTAAATCAAATTTTGCATAAAGAATTACTTCCAGCAATTTTACCTTTACTTCAGAACATATTTTTCTCCATACTCACTCTGTATGCGAGTGTAGACTGCAATATTTATGAGTTCTAATTTTTTTTGTGCAGGTATTCTAAAAACAATTTTAACATCTTCCCATACTGGTTGGGACAATTAATTCACCATATACAACTCCTGCCTATACCAGCAAATAGTACCAGAGTTACGTTGGTATGTTAAAACCCTTCCTTCCCTCTCATAATTTGTATAGAAAAAGCACACAGTTATTGGCACAGCTAACCATAAATTTTATGACAATCTTCATCAAACTGTAAATCAGTTCACTTCTTTACATGTAAACAATTTCTGCAACTCCTTGTCAGCAGGACTGTAACAGCAAGTTTAAATATTAAAATACTTTTTGAATTTGTGGCAATAATGTGGATGGACTAAAACTTGGAAATCTGATGGAGTTTCTCCAATGCTAAAGCTTGTTACAGGAGTGAGGGAGATGAGAAAGCACACAAATGTAATAATTTATAAATTAAAATTTCTTAAAAATATATAAAAAATTGTTTACATTGACAGTTACATATAAAATTTTGCGAAACGAAAGTGCAATATGTAAATTGATACATTATGTTTTGCTTACCTTCAGCGGTATTATAAAACGCAACTAGTCGCAACAAAATTAAAAGTTAAAAACATCACACTGAAAAATTTACGAAAAGAATATGCATATGTATGACTTGCCTTAATGTTTATAGTATATCCTAGAAATGATATTGTTTTGGGAAATGTGCAGATTCTTGAAATCACACGATGCTGACACATTCATTTCACTTACCTAATAGGGCCATTTCTACACACTAAAACTATACATTCCTTCTACAGACACACCAGTCATTTCACCAGCCAGTACTGCCACTTGCTTCGCAGCCAAAGTAGGATGCTTCTGAGAAAAATAATTAAAAATATTTAAAACTTTTCTCTTTTCTGCACTTTTCAACACTTTTCCCTGAGCATGTTTCATGACCTGGCATATCATGCTCGTCCAGAACAGTGGGAACAGGAACAGACGGTCATCAATACACAGCTGTTCTGATGATTGGCAACATGGGAAACCACCAGTATAGATACGTATGTAATTAGTTTCGAAGAGGTGTTATTCCCTCATTGTCACAGACAAGGTATTCATTTTAATCTTTTTTCACTCTTGCTTCGATAAATGCTATTGGTGTTGTTTTGATTGCATTATTGGTTTCCTTTTGTGGTTATACATACTTTGGTACATTCAACCCTGTATGAAGTAATTACCTTAATGTAACTTTATATTGGATTTTCATGATTCATTATTGTTTTAAGAGCTAGCAGACTCTCAGAAGTGCCAGTTATTTCCTTTCTTTCTTTTGGATTTCTTTATAAATAATACAGTCCATAGTCTACGAACTAACTGTCACTCTTTGGGAGATCACAGAGTTGCATGTGTAAAATTTAAGTTTATTCCTTGCTTCTAAAAGGATAATATTTTATTAAGTCAATTTCAATTTTTCTTATATTTATTGAGATCAATAATTAGTTTTTTTTTTTTTTTTTAATCTGAGTGTTAACTAACTTTCTTTTCAGGTTCATTTACCATTTCAATGGCACTGTTCCTTTTGATTTTGTTTTAGTTTCGGTGCACCATTCCCTTTCCCTGGTGGAAACTCTCTGCAGTATGGAGTTCACTAAGGCAGCTGCCTTCCAGTGACGTTCTGGTGGGCTGGCTGCACTGTTTCCATTTGCAGCTGCTTCTGGTGGTGTCCATGCTGCGGGCTTTCTGCTGAGTGAGTGATTATGGTGTACCCAAGGTTTTCTTTTCTTCAAATTGAGGTAGTCTCCAATTTGGTTTTATTATTTTTATTTCTCAGTCTGTTTCTTTGCAAAATATTATTTTTTGCAGTTGCTTTGTTCAGTCTCACGTTTTAAGGTGGTATGGGACATTTCTTTCACGTAGGCTTTGGGTAACTGTACCTTTAGCAACAAAAATTTTGTTCTTTCTATTCCCTTTCAGTTTTCCTAGTTTTTATTCACCTTCATTTAGATTTTTTGTTTACCTTTAGGGTTTGGGTCTCATTTTGGTACTTCGGTGCTCATACTATGCTGGTGTTGCAAGCACGTTTTTTGCATGATAACGTCCCTGAGTCTGGACAGTTTTCTAAATTTTGTATCATTTTGGTAAGCTACGTGTTGTAGCGTTGGTATGGGAAGGTGGTGTTGCATGGGGTCTTATCAAAGTTCTGAGAGGCAACCTAACCTCACATCTTATTTTTATTACTTTTCGGTTGTGTAGGTTGCCATTAATTTTTTTTTGTGGCTTTGTGTCAGTCAGTATGGAACTTGCCTAGTGTTGTTTTTATTGGTTGTTGGTGGACTTATCACCCATCGGCAGTTCAAGACATACACTGGTTCCTAGACTAGCTAGTGGCAGTCAGGACTTTTGCTTGGTTTTGTGCCAGCACCAGTTTGGGTTTTTTGTTAGTTTGGTTTGTGCCCTTTGTTTTGAAGTTGTGTTTGTGGTAGTAGACCCAACTCGTTTGTATGCTCCTTTGACACTTGGACGTACCTGTTTGGGATCGTGGAAATTTTCTTGACATCCCACTTATTATTTGTTGTCAAGTCTTGTACTAGGTTATATGTGTTGACTCGTTTTGTTTTGACTGGTGGTCCTGCGTATTTGTACTTCCATGATTGATCTGTCTTTATCTGTTAATTCTACAAGTCACTTTTATAATTGAGCTATAATTTATAAGTTGTCATTTCTCATTGGTTAATGAATAAAGTTTGCCATTTGTCGTTTAGGTACATTTTTAGAAGGCAAATTTAGTTTTGATTCCTGTTGGTTCAATTTTGTTTAGTTAAAGTTATGGGTTTAGCAGGTGGTCTAGGTTAAGACCCATGGGAGGTCTTCCAGGGCAGGAGTGTGTCGTTTTATGGAATGACTGTAATTTTATATGCAGACTTGCCATCTTTTAGTTTCCAACCAGTAAAATGGATAAAAACTATTAAAACATGCGTAAACTGCCAGCAGCAATTTCACATACAATAATTTTCTTAACATTCACATATAAAATTTCCATAATTTCACAATGAAAATTTAATATAATCTAATATTTGTTTAGTGTTTCAGACCAGAAACTATAACTTCCCCTAGAGAAGACTTATACATCATCGAAATGTGTTTGCTTAGTATGACATGCAAAGCAAAAATATACTTATTTTTTGCCTTGGGTGAAATATACATTAATTTAAGATTACTTCCAGCCGTATTTATTTTCACATTTAAAGTATTAATATGCTTACCATAAAAGTGTTAAAAATTAACTTTGTAATATACAAAATCCATATTCTGCAATGATTTAAATTTAAAAATGACATTTAAAACTTATATATAAAAAATGTGCACATACTCACATGGCAATTTTTGAACTAAGAAAGCTTACAAATTTTATTTAGAAAAACAAGCATTCCTTCTTTATTTCTGGATTACGTCAGAAAGAGGAAATGTGGTAATTGTTTATTGATGGATGAAAAACAATAGCAATTCTACTGCTAACTCAAGCAAGATAAATTTATTATTTTCTTTGTTGTTTTGTGTTGGTCATTTTCACAGATAGTACACACACAAAACATGTAAAATAAATATGAAATACCGGTTGTAAACAATGTATCCTTGTTTAAACAGCTGCTCTGTCTATGAAGCAAACAATGCGTGTAAAGAAATGCTATGATCAATGTAGGTCACCATTCCAACCTACCTTGTTTTTGTTATGGCTAAGTCATACTTCTGGGGTCCCCTTAATTTTATTGACAGTGGATTGGATGGGGTTGGGAGACACTTTAGTTAAACATTGGCAGTTGATGTGTCAATGTTCACGTGTATGTGCTAATTACCGCTGCCAACACCGCCATGCTCTCAACGACGTCACCAGGTAGAGCCAGCGTGGGTTGCGGGGTGAAGTTTGCGGGAACCACACGGTGTTGTCCCGAGGGCGGTAGATTTCCCTGCACCAGGATGCAGCCTTCTCGGCACCACAACGGAGCGATGAGAGTTGGGCACCTGGCCGGCAAGTCTATCCCACTGGGAGTGTATCTAGTGTCATGGCTCTACCGTTCTTTTCACGTGGTGCAAGGAACGGGTGGCCTTCCAGTGGTACTGTGGCGAGGGTCCAGTGGTTACTGGTCTCCCCGAACTCGCAGAAGATACCCTCCTCGGCTCCACAAGCTGGGGCAATGAGGAAGGGGCGACTTTTGAGTCAGCAAGCCAACTTTTCCAAGGGATGGTATCCTAGTGTCGTGGCTGTACCATTCACTGCCAGGGGGCAGAGAATGGGTGGCCTTCCAAGGATGTGCTGTTGTGTTGTTCAGAGTGCGTTAGGCAGAAACAAAACCCAGTCTCCTGCCAAGTCCTCCAGCTACGATATAACACAAGGAAGGAGCTTGGAGTGAAAGTCAAGGGGACTGGCAGAATCTGTGTTTATTTAAACAAAAGGAAATAAACACTGATGGCAAAGGTGCTATCTCCTAATTTCCCCACTATGTGGAAGGTAAACACCCTATCGTACTATAGGGGAAGGCGCCCTGTGCAAAAGCTAGTGGGAAAGGCTGTTAGCTTGGTGCGTGTATCCTCGGGGCGAGCTCTACTCTCAGGTTGGTGTCCGTAAGGGACCGAACATGTCTAAGTGTTTGAACTGTCGACGGCAGCTGGTTCTTCCTTTGGTTAGGCGCTGGAGAGGATCTTCGGCCCCGTGAGGAGAGCGATGAAGCCTAGGAAAAGCTTGAGCCTCGGCACCAAGAGTTGGGGCGATAAGAGCTCAGGAGAGGTGATCGAAAACTGAAGCAGAACTGACGATCCAGAGGCCAGGGTGCAGCTCCTTATATACTCCTTGGCTATCCCTTCTTCCACTGGCATAGGGCATCTGGAGAGGGGGAATAGCAGGTGCAAACCCTGTGCCTAGATCCTCTGAGAGTGCGGCGTACTGAAGTGTGCCGGGATCTAGGCATCTCACATGTGGCGGCATCTAGCGGCATGCTGCTGAACTCGCCACGGACCTCTTGCATGGTCTCGGTGGCTCATCGGGCAAAATAATAATTAGTGGGACGCCTGTCCCGACTCGGTAGGTAAGACTATCTTGCAGACGGCGGCGGCGATGTGACTCATGGACAAGCTGCCAGGAACGCAGTACCGCTGATGAGTAGAAGTCGTTTAGTATAATTAAGCAAGACGTCATGCGTCATGACATTTTGCTCGATGTGACTGAGGCTAGCCGGGAACTCAACATATTTGTATGCAGAGTGTAACTTGTTTGTAGCGTATGCGAGCTGATGCTATGCTGTAAGCCTTAACTGTGCACCTGGAGCTGGAGGGGGGTGTTCTGCATTGTCACCACCTTCAACTTCATCTTAATTTGGTTAACTGAAGAGCTATTCCTTCTCCTTTGTTTCTGGATATATTACACAGTGTAACAAGCAATTGAAGATGTTGGCCATGAATGTTGGGCTAACACCTAAATAATTAAGGCAGGGAAACTATTCTTTTAGAACACCTAAGGAACATTCTACAAACCTTCTAGTTGAATTGTGAGCTCTGTTGAAACAAGTAACTGCATCATCATTCAGGACATTGGCTACAGGTGTAATAAGCCATTCCCTCAACAGATATGCAGAATCTGCAAGTATGATAGCATTAGGGATAGGCCGCCACCCATCATCCATTTGACAGCACAGTGTACTATTTCTCATAACCCTCGCATCGTGTACACTACCTGGCCGGTTGGCACTTACCCAGAAAAACATCAAATCACGTCCACAAACTACCATGCAATTAATAGAATGTTTCGCATTTCTGTCTACAAAGACTGCTTCATTTTCATGAGGGGCATCAATTTCAATTAATGTTACATCCGCTACTCCTACAACTTGAGGCATTCCAGCTATATTGTGAAATTGTGACACTATGTGGTAAACATCTGCAGGCCAATTAATAACTTCTGGGAACTTAATTTCATTCACTGCATCAACAACACTGTGAAAAACCCTGGAAACACTTGCTGCAGAAACACCATGCATAACACCAACAGCGTGAAATGGCCCTCCATTACCTAACCAATGGAGGGCAATACATAACTGCTGCGTTGGAGATAACACTTTGTTCCTTTTTTATTGGATGCTGCAATAAATGCCCAATTCCTTGTAAGAGTTCCCCTGCTTTTAGCGAACTCATCCTAAATCATTCATTGTACTCAAAATTGTCACAAAGTTCATATTAGTATTTCCCTAAAAGTCCTTTGCCTTCGAATGCCAAAATTTCATTCTTCTTCATCTGAATCGATAAACATAATGTCCATAGTATTAAACAAAAGTATAACCTCAAATATGGTTTCTGACTATTACTTGTAATATACTTTACACAACTCTGAATCCTTGTACAAGATCTTTGCTAGGCAGCACCGGCTGCTAATGGAGCAACTAGAGGCAATGAAACAGCAGGGGATTGTCGAACCTTCTAATGCCCCCTACAACTCACATGTGGTGCTAGTTCCGAAGGACGGACAACTCCGGTTCTGTGTCAACTACAAGGCACTGAATGATGCCACCCTGCCCATCCCTCCACTGGCTATTGACCTTGCGCATACACTAAGCGACATAGGCGAAGCCCTGATCCTCAGCATTCTCGACATGCAATCTGGATATTGGCAGATCGCAGTCCATCCCACCAGCCGACCCTGCACTGCCTTTACATTACCAGAAAAGGAAATGCTCCAATTCAGGGTCATGCCCTTCGGCCTCAAGAATGTCACAGCTACCTTTCAACGTCTGATGTCTTCGGATGTCTTGACGGGGTACATTGGAGAGTTTTGTTTTGCCTACCTGAACAACATCATTGCCTACTCCAAGACATGGGATGAGCATCTCACCCACTTACAGCACATACTAGAACAGCTAGAACTTCATGGACTGACTGCCAAACTCTCGAAGAACCATTTTCGGAGATTTTCCATAGAGTGCTGGGCCACATTGTATCCGAGGAGGGCAATTACTCCCAGGAATTACCTCTCAGGGCCATCCAAGAAGCCGAAGAACCCAGAACGGAAAAGCAGCTCAGGTAATTTTTAGGTCTCTGCAACTGGTTTCGGGATTTTGTCCCAAACGTTGCAGTTAATGGCACCATTGCATTCTCTCCTGGAGAAAGATGCACAATAGCAATGGATAAAGGAGTACCGTATAGCTTTCGAATCCCTCAAAGCAAACTTCCACCCCATTGACCATCTGCATCAGTCACAATGGGAAGGACCTTTCATTCTGCAAACAGACGCTTGCAAGAATGGACTTGGTGCAGTGTTATACCAGGAAGACTCGGACGGCAGATCCCTGTGTGTGCCTACGCCAGCACTCTGTTGAATTCAACAGATCAGAGATACCATACCAATGAGCAAGAATGTCTGGTCATAATCTGGGCGCCTAATCTAGAGATTGTTCGAGTGCAGCTAGTATACGAGACGTCTCGCACAGTCCGCAACGTATACGAGACACTTGTTGTAAGCTCCAACCTCCGAAACTCGCATACGCTTTCGGTGTGCGAAGAGAGTGCCAGGTAAGCGTATACAAGTGACATTTTGTCATGTTCGTGAACCTGCGGCGAGACGGGAACAAATATTAGCGGAACTCAGCCAATCAGAAGCATCACTTGTATTGCACACGCTTGTTTATTTACATTGTACGCGGTTGAATAAGCATATGGCTAAAATTACCAAAATAACCAACGAGCAGAAGTTTATTCTTCTCGAATTCTTTCAAGGAAAGTGTAACTTACATAATTGAATATATGGTGTGTCGTTCATCTATTATGGTTACAGAGAGTTAATTGTGAAAATTAAATCTCATGTTGTTCTTACTTAACCTCTACATATGTTGAAAATACCAACGAAATTACATGATTGTCTTTGTTAGTGGCATAACTTGATGCAATATTTATATGCCTTACAGCTAATAATATGGATATTAAATGTTACAAGGAACAGCAGATTTTTTTTTGTCTTTCAAATAGTTTACGAGGCAGGGATTGGTCAGTAAAATTCTTCCCTGTGGAAATTACATACAATTTAATTAAGAGAACACAGTTGTGTATCATACATTGCCACAATGTTTACATTGCATTATAAATAATGAAATGTGAATGTATATGATAAGTTGCCCATCATTTGGAGAGTATTAGTAGCTATGTGACACTTTGCTAGACGTCGTGTTTGAGTAAAAGCAACTGTGAAGTCCACAGATACTTTTAGTGTAATAATACTGCAGATGTAGATTAAAGGCATCAGTTATTTTGGATAGTGGGCTGTAGTTTTTGGCTAGTAGTCCGAAGTGCTATTAAATTTAATTAATTTACATAGTTAAAAGAAATTGTAGGAAACAAACTTGCCCAAGGCAAACTGACAACTGACTGGACAGCCAAGGATGCCAGCCGGTTGTGGGAAGAAGTTTCTGTGAAATTGAAAGTTTGTGCAATAATAATACCATATGTTATTTACAGAGTTTCATATGCAAGACTGAGTAAAT
The DNA here is from genome assembly GCA_029891345.1 of Dryococelus australis. NCBI lineage: Eukaryota > Metazoa > Arthropoda > Insecta > Phasmatodea > Phasmatidae > Dryococelus > Dryococelus australis. Next base: position 325,350,952 of record CM056993.1, on the reverse strand, counting down.
AATAACTTATGACGTTTAACCAACCCACTACGAGTAACTGAACAATTGTGAACGTCAGTAGAAGGCCTATGTAAATTACACTTTTACTCGTAACCTCATTTGCACTCTCAAAACACATTTAATTCTTGTCGATTCAATAAGTTCTTAATATGCATACAATTATACATTCGGCACAGCATAAAAGATGTGTAAATTGAATTCACACAGCATCAACAGTCATCTTATGTCTAATATTGTTTTTTTTTTTGATGCACTACTCATCTACCACTCCACATCTCGCACGGCGATGGTCGAGACATATACGATGGCTCTCGTATGGTTCAATCTTACTGTTTTCTAAAATAGTGCGAGTTACGGCCGCAATTTGAAGATTTCGTTTACGAGTGCAGTTCAAGCTTAGGGCCCCTGGGCAATCAAGAAGTATCGTTACTACCTGGAAGGGACTCACTTTATCCTCTGGACAGACAGCCCAGCACTCAAGTGGCTGCGGGAATATCGGAACAAGGCCAAGCCAGGATGCTGGTATCTCTTACTCTCAGTTCAATTTTGAGGTACAGCATTGCTACGGCAAGGAAAATGACCTGCCCGACGCCTTGTCCAGACAACCCAACCAACTTTAAGATGCCAAACCCGACGAGGATATGGACCACATCATACCTCCAGAACCACCCAAATTTCTGCCTGAGGGACAGCTACAACTTCTGCAGTTACAGTTGAGCTGCAGTCCGATTGAACGTCAGCAGCAATCACACTCTGAGATACAAGATATTCTCAAGAAATACCTGCAACGGTATGAGTTGTGTGGTCCTGTAACCATCAACCGGAAGTCAAATGGAGAATTTGGACACCTCAGGCCTTGTGCAACGACATCTGCTGGCACTTCCATGACCAGCCAAACACATGAACGTGGGCGACTCTTGCAGACATAAGCGTCAGGTACATTTGGAACAGGATGAGCTATTACGTACGCAAACACGTTGCCGAATGTCCCAAGTACTGCCAACACAAGGCCTATTAAGCCACAAGAATTACTGCAAAGCCCCGAAAGCCTTACGCACCTTGGAACCAGATTGCAACTGTATTATGGGGCCATACCCCAGGAACACAAGAGGAAAACGATACCTGTTGGTTGTCACTAACCTGTCCTCTCGTTGGATAGAAGCGTTCCCTCTACCCATCCAAGAGATGCACCACATCATCTCCAAAGTTTAACCAGGAAATATTTCCACGTTGAGGATATCCTCAGAGTATACTCACAGACAATGGCACCCAAATTGTTAGTAAGCAATGGCAGGCCGCTTGCCAGGGATGGGGAGTTGAGACTTGCGATGCTACCGCCTTACCACCCTCAAGCTAATCCGACTGAACGACGTAACCAAGAATTCAAGAAGTGTCAACGACTCAGTCTGGAGAAAAACCACCACCCTTGGGACCGCTAATTACCCAGAATCCTCTTCACTCTATGCAGGAGAACCAACCACACAATAGATTCCAGCCCCAGTCAATTGCTGTTAGGGCACACCCTACTATACCCGGGAGAATGGCAGTGGGACCACATGCCTATGGAACTGCCCATTCTGAAGCAATATGCCAAGCTGCTCTATGGCATGTTGAACTGGCAAGAGAACACCAAGAGGAGTACATCAACCGGAAATACCCTCCACCACATACTGGAGTCCGAACTTATGACATGGCAGAGACTGTCTTACTTCGCAGCCACCCTCTGAGCTGGGAGAAAGCTCAGTTCAGCACGGGGCTGGCTGGCAAGTTGGTAGTCCTCTACAAAGTGGTAGGACAACAGGAAAACGTTTACTGGACACAGGATTGTCGTGGGAAAATACGGAAAGCCACGAGAGGCCAGATGCTCCCCACCCAAACTCCGCCGAGACAGTGTTTCTGTGCACCCCAACATTGCGGTATTCCGACACTTCGGACGAGGAAGAAGCTACCAAACCATCTGCTTGCAAGAACGAACGGACATCATCATCTGCAAGGAAAGATAGTATGGAACCACCAGCGATCCCCAGTGCTTACTCCGCTCCACTTCCAATGGCATTTCCATAGCACAGAAGAACCAAGCCTTCAGAACAGACCTTACCATCCACCCCGTCAATGTTTTGTCAGAAGTTTGCCCTGCACCCAGAAGGTGGACTCCAACCAACACCAACACCTACCGCCGGCACCAGAGGATGTTCGATGGTGTCAGCAGAGCCTTCATCTCGTTGGGCTACCCCAGTCATCACGGCTCCCTAGAGCCACCTCAGTGAAGAACTTGCCACGTCGGACGCAGCCGCAACCTCCCACGCCGAGAACCGACCCTCTTCTAAGGAGGCCACCACCACCACAACCAGTGTCTTCGAGACTGTCTCCTAGGCTCTGGAGCAGCTTGACCCCGTAGCGACTGCCCACGATGCAGATTGAACGAACACCTTAGCGGCGCAGTCCGTAGTCTCAGCTCAACGTGGAGGCAGCCAGCTTTACGTCCCAGGAGCAGCCCAGCAACCAGGCCATCTTCAAGACCCAATGCCCGGAGTGTAAACTGGACTATCCCGAGGCTAACATCTCCAGAAATTCCAGTACTCTTGATGTAGTTAATTCTGTGCTTAACCCCATGTACTGTGTTCTGTCCTCTACAAACAGGTGACCAATGGAAGCTGTGAGCGAATTGCCAGTCTCACGACACGAACGCGAGGGAGAGCCTGCCGGAACCGTGGATGCAACCTGGGACCTGTCAGCCCAAGAGGAAGCTGAGAATGCAGCAACCGACCCTGAGACATCACCATGGATGTGGAGAGCAACCAAAGTCGCCAGCAGCAGGCCAGTCAACCCCGACACCCATAGACTCCTGTCAAGGGAGAATCTCAGCCCACAATGTAGACAGCATCCTGATGACAGTTGAAGGGGCTAGACCTAAGCAGCCTACCTTCCAGTTGCCCTGGACAGCCGATGTGGACTGCCTGCAGACTACTCTAGAGCATACGATGAGCGTACCCACCCCAAGGGCCCACTGCCTGCACTGTCCACCCAGGGCTAACCCAGCGGCAGCTGCACAGCAAAGGCAATACCGAGTCAGGTGAGTCCAGCCTGCTGAGCCCATGTGCACCCCAGGCATTACTGAGACTCTCCATGGCGGCCACCCGTCAATTTTCAGTGACCCAGCCTGCTGTATGCTCCCCCCAGGAGGGGACACCCAGGCAAACCGAGACTGCCCATTGCAGCTGTGAACACCAGTGTATTAATTAGCTAGTTAGCTCGTCAGGTGCTGCATTTTGTTGACTGCACAGGTCTGTACAGCTCACCCCAGTTGGTTTTGAAGTTATAGACACCTTCACACCCTTATCGATTATGTAACTCACCTCAAGAGGCAACTTGAAGTAAGCAAAAGTGCTGACAGTGTAAGAGACTTCCCAGGAAGATGAAGATGTCCAGTGAGTAAAAACATTTTTGACACAGAGTGAGAAAGAAGTGCTGTAAACACAGACTGAGACAAATCACATTGATTAAACAGGTTTGTGTGTTGCAAATATTTTTGGGACATTAAAATCCAACACACCATACTCTCGTTAAGTTGCAAAACCTGTCCATAACTTTTGCACTGTGTAGATAGTCCATTCCCCATTGGAAGCAACTTTCTCGGAGCCCTGTTAAATATCTACTTGCAGGCCCGTTTCGTATCCTTCCGCCAAATGTAAACAAACATTGCCATGTAGCATCTGTCAAAATGCTTACATGACATTGTGTGTGTATATGTGTTCATATACTTTCGCTACACCTAAAAATAAACCCTGAAATGTGACTTCTACTTTTATACCTGTTAAATATGTTTACTGTTTACAGCTATTCAACGAATTCTATCTTAGGTCTATTTCAAAAACCATTTAGTACAAATATTCAGTTTAGGCCTTTATTTAGGTCAGCTTTAGTTCAGTAGTTCAAAATTCCGTTTTCTAGTTCACTTTCCCTCTAGCCTAAGACCAGGTCGCCTACACCTGGCTAACATAGTTTACCTTCAGTACTCCGTCTGCTTGGTAGGCGAGAGCATGAGTCACTGTGTTTATTGAGCCCTCAAGAAATACAGTTTTGTTCTCTATCCTAACACTTTAATTTCTAGAGTAACATCTACTTCGCCCGCTAGGAATAATTCACACTGTGGACTGCCGACAGAAACTGGGAACGTTTTAAATCCAACTAGCTTGACTGAGGCCCCGCAGTCTGCTAACACACCCATTAGATGGGTGCCTGTTGCTCACTATTGCCCCAAGCACCCAGGTACTGGAGGGAAGGAACAAAGGAGCCACAACCACTAGGAATACCTTCCATCAAGGAGAGACAGCAAGCTTGAGTTATATCACCTACCAGAGCACCTAGGTGCTGGAGGCGGTATTGGCCTGGGTATTGTGGCCTGGCCTTGGCTGTATATCACATCAAGTAGAAGTATTGGTGGCACACATGACTCAATGTCTTTGATCTGCCCGCTAGAGTGGGGGATCACTGGAGGCACCGAGCTCAGTTACCAATCGGCTACTGGACAACACTATTATAGGGAACAGTTTCTCGTGCGAAGTGCACAACATGTTTTGTTCAGCGAGGAACCAAACTCTCTGACTTATAAGTATGGGTGGGACGATACCATGTTCTCGATACTCAATACAGTTTTCAGCTCGATACTGAGTAAAAAAAATTCAATAATGCAATCAAATTTTTGTAAACTACATTTTCATTGTTCTGGACCAAATTTATGATAAAGTTAAAAACCAAGAAAAATCAGGCACGATAATACCTACTACAAAAGATGAAACTAATTTGAAATTTATATAACTTAGAAGTAGGCCTGTCAAGTGTTAAAAAATTATAAATATTTATACGATACTAAAAAAAGCACATCAGGCTTGTCAACTTTAAAATTAAGAAAGCTCAGTAATTTATATTCAGAAAAACATGTATTAAATTTTTTTCTGGATTAAGTGTCAGATAGAGGAAATGTGGGAATTGTTTATTACCAGATAAAAAACAATAGCAATTCTTCCGGAAGCAAAATAAATTTATTATTCTGTTTGTTGTTTTGCATGGGTCGTTTTCACATATTGTGTACACACAAAACACTTAGAATAAATATGAAACACCAGTTGTAAACACAAATTGCACATAGAAAAAAAAAAAAGTAGTACTTGCATTTCGAATATCGAACATAAATTTTAACAGTTCTAAAAATGTTGCACGGCCACAATGTATCCTTGCACCACAGCTGCTCTGTCTATGAATAAAACAATGAGTGTAAACAAATGCTATGATCGATGTAGGTCACCACTCCAACCTACCTCGTTTTTGTTATGGCTAAGTCATACTGCTAGACCTCCATAATTTTATTGTAGTGGATTGGATGGGTTGGGAGAGACTTTAATTTAACATCTTTCATGAGACTTTTTCACACCTCTTCTTACGAGACTGTGGCCGTGTCCGAATTAGCAGATTTTGTTGACAAAATCATTACGTGACCAGATTTTGAATACAAAAATGATAACGTATTTGGTATTTCTTATTTTTTTTATCTAGCGGATGTTACCAAAAACACAACATGACATCAGCGCTATGTTTATTTCTTTTTTACACGTGTGCAAATAGGTAAATAAAATGACTTTTAAAATAAATACCCGTACATAAAAATCACTAGCAATATTTAAAAAAAGCAAGTCAGTCATGTGCTTTGTGTGTGTGTGTGTGTGTGTGTGTGTGTGTGTGTATATATATATATATATATATATATATATATATATATATATATATATATATATATATATATATATATAAAAAATACACACAGCAAAAAAAGTTTTTTAAAAGTCGTTATTGCATAATTTATGATTTTCTTATTTATTAACGCACTAGCTTTAACCAGCATCTTTGCACGCGTGTTTATAGAGATAAATAATTAAGTTTTGTGACACTATGCCACTATTGGGTTCTCTACCCACTGAGTTACTGTGGCCCCACTTTTTTGTGCTCTAGCTCCTGAGCAGCTGCAGTCCCACTATTGGGTTCTCTAGCCACTGAGCTATTTCGGCCCCACTGTTGGGTTCTCTAGCCACTGAGCTACTGCAGCCCCCTTATTGGGTGCTCTAGCCACTGAGCTACTGCGGCCCCACTTGATATATATCTATCTACTGGGCCACTGCGGCCCCACTTGGAATAATTCTAGCCACTGGGCCGCTACGGCTTTTTGGAGGGAAATGTTTACATCCCGGAAAAAAAAAAAAAAAAAAAAGACAAATTTTTTAAAAATGTTTTTTTTTTTTTTTTTTAAATGCAGTAATCAATCCTAAGAATAGCTTAATCCAGTACCTATTTACAATAAGAATTCTCCTAAAGGAATGAGATATTTTCACGGGATAAAAAGTAGCATAGCTCACTCTCCGACCCTCCAACTATCACTGTACAAAAAATCACGTCAATCCATTGCTCCGTTTTGACGTGAAAGAAGGACAAACAAACACACTTTCCCATTTATATAGTAGTAAGGATTTGTAGCATTCCAGCGATGACTGCAGAACTATTACGCCTGCTTTACGAATAAATTCAGACAAAAATATTTTGCACTATTAATATAATAATGTGTTGCAGCAACTGCTAATAAACACTTGACTATTGACAACGTCAAAATTGATAATCACGAATTTACAAAATAACTAAATAACGAAATTTGTCAATTCGGACATGGCCTTATCATCTTTAACTACATATTGTTTTAGTGGACGAGTCGAAAATTTGCTCGTATGAAAGAAACATTCAAATTATTATATAACCTGTCAAGTTTTAACTAGAGACCCGTGAGTTCAGGTTTTTTAATTCGAGTCGAGTTCAAGCAAGTTATTAATAAATGTTTCGAGCTCGAGTCAAAATCGAGTAGAAAATCCAGAAGGTCCAAAGGATTCAATAAATAACTAAATGCAAGTTACCTTTCAATTTTAATACATGATATTGTGAACACGTTGCAAAATAAATAATACTTACAACATACATACCTTACTACTTTAGTTTTATTTTCATTTAACAATTGCAAGAAATTAATGTATACATAAAAACAGTATATTCATTGTAAAATGGATAAATCATTGCTGGATAGCAAAGACATTGTATTCAGCTTACCATGAGCTTGCGAACGCGAACATGACACAACAAAATTTCTCGTATAATCACACTTTGAGAAATTATGTCTCACTTAGAGACTATTTTGAAATAATTTAATTTTTGGATAATATTTGTTACATTAAAGTTTAAATTAAATTAAACTGGAAAATTCCATTGTAATGATTCTTGGTTAATAACGACATAATACATCTGCAACAAAATAGTTAAGTTGGTGAACATTATGATTGTATAAATAGCTGCTGCGTGTAGCTTTGTAAACAATCATGTAAAACACATTGTTGTACGCATGGTTGTATGGTTAAATTTTTTTTTATAAATGTTTAATTTGTAAGAAAGGTCAAAGGAAACTAAAACATTTAAAATTTTGGTTTACAGTAAAACCCCTCCATTATGACCCCATTTATTACGACCAATCCCAAGGAACGGTGAAAAGTTTGGGTTGAAAAAGTTGAAAATTTGAGGCATGTCTAAAAATAGATACAGTAATCCCTCGCCAACCGCAGTATTTTGAAACGCGGTTTCAGTTATGCGCGGATTTGTTTTTGTAGACCTTTTCTCCAACCGCGTACAAGTTTCTATTATCCACGGTTTTCAGTCTATGGGAAACTAGCCTTTACTGATGTTAGTGGTCACACATTTCTCAAGCTGTCATCAAAGACTTTGACATTTGTTGTCCCAAGCAGCATGAAGCAATAAATTACTTCATGCCAGAAACGGACACTGGTGTATTGTCCGGTGTAGGGGGGGGGGGGGGGGGGGGGGGGGTGGTCACATGATATTTGCGTTGGCATAGGGGCCACAACTAAACGTGGGTGGTTTAGGGGTCCTCCCTGGGAAAATTTTGATTTTAATGAGCAAATTGGTGCTATTTATGCAGTTTCTGAACCTAAACATTGAATATACAGCTGTCAGAAATTGTAATATTTTTAAAGATATAATTTGTTTCAGCAAACAATTTTACAAAGGTACTTATATCAAACCTGGAGCCTTGTACCCTTCCTCGTTTGGGGCCTCCTTATGATCATGGGCCCCAATGTGATCTGGGCAGCCAATGTGTTCTGCGAAGTCGTTTAATCAAACTAATTATGCAAAAATGTAAAAAAACATCTACTATAATTATATTTTAATATAAAATACATATACAGGATAAATTCAAATTTTCATCATCTTAGGCTTTGAACTTCAAAAATCCTAAAATTAGTTATGTAGGCAACCTTTTAAAGCGAAGAGCACAATGGTATGTTATCGGTTTAATGGACTATTTAGGAAAACACGAAAATACATTTTATCCCTTTTCTCTCTTTTAGGGGTGGGTGTTCTTGTCTGTATTTAGAGAAAGCAAACAGAAAAAAGTAACAAACTAAACAGTATAAACTCAGCAAGGATAAATATTTAAAATACAAATTCTTGGCACCTCTTTGTCTTAGCAAATCTAAAAATAATGGCTTCTGGGTCTAGTGGAATTTCTCGATGGACTGACATGAGAACAAGCCCAATGAGTCTTTCTTCACTGATGTTAGCCTGAAGCCAAGTCTTCAGCCGATGCAGGGTAGAAAAACTGCGCTCCGCGGTCGTTACACTGACTGGAAATGTAGCTAGAATCCGCAGAAGTTTGTGGATGGTGGGATACATGTCAATGTCGAAGTTTTCCAATGCTCCCAAAACGGAATCTGGAAGTTCTTCTTTGTTCTTCACGACCCGCTTCCACTTTGGAACCCACAATAACTTTTGCTTTAAAGTTATAAAAGTAGCAGACTGTCCAATAAGATCCTGGTAAATATTTAAAATATCCCTTATATCCCTTATAGCAGCTTCGCCTCTGATTTTATTTAAGTTTTGTGCAACATGGCACGAAGATTAAATAAATTCATAACTTCTGTTGAAAGTCTGTCTTTTAGGTCTGTGATGACATTGTCCAAAAGTGGTATATAAACAGCTCTTCGGAGGTATTCCTCACACGACTCAGCAGGGTGGTTTTGATGGCTGGTTTGGAGGGAAACAAGTCATGGTATTTTTAAATCAGTATCTAACTTTTCAGCTATTTCCAGTACGTCATAATAGAGGCCACTAAATATGGATTCAGCCTTTGCTCGCTTTTCTTCAAGTACGTTTGTAGTGTCTTCTATTGCATCAGTAGCCTTTTTTAAGTAAAGTATTGGTGTTTGAAGGAGGCGACTAAGTGATATAGTTACTCCTAAAATATCATTAAGACCCACAACTGAGAGGAGAAATTCTGGGCTTCGGATAACTTGCATAAGAGAAAATACATCAGATGACGTCTTTCTGTCCTGCCACGTAGAAATTTCTGCTACAGCATTGTGAATCTTAATAACTGATTCCTCTTGGAAATGAAGGTGCCCCTCGTGCCTTTCGACCCAGCGGGTTTCACAAATACCTTGAACAGAAGCCCCCATTTCCTTCTTAAAAACATATTGTCTCTTTGGAGAGGCATTATCAAAAGATACTATTTTCTTCATAGTTCCAGAGGCATTTCTGCATGAAACTACTTTTGAGGAGTTTGCCAACGAATTATTCAAAATATGATTGTTGAACGGACAGCGCTGAGCTTGTGTGGCTATTTTCTATTGTTTTTGAATGGTACCTTTTGTTTTAGATACCATTACTGTCGACCCCAAAACCTACACAAAACTTCAAGTCTAAATCAAAGTGATATCCTTGCCAATGTGGCCTACTCAAACGACGTTCCCCTCCTCTTGATTTACTATCTTCCTCTCGAATCGTATCACAGGCATTAACAAATGTAATGAGAAACCTTCCCTCAGGAGATGTTCATGAAGGTATCGCAAAGATATACTCAATTGACATATGCTAGAAATGTCTGTTGTCTCGTCAAATATTACAGAGAAAAACTGTGCTTCTTCAAATCTTCTTAAGATAGTACTATGAATCTCTTCCTTACAACAATTAATGTTCATTTTGAGTGTGCTTGCTAATACGTGTACCATTGGAAGGAGCACTCTCCAAGTGTCTGCGCAGATTATTGTCACCAGCATCCATTCTAAACCAAAGCAACTGTCTAAAATTTCCGTCATTGTTTACTATACTGTATTTTTCATTTCCATTTAGAAGATTGTCAATGTTCTTATCATCCCTGTGACCTCTTAAAGGAATGTTTTGCTTACCACATAAAATAATGTTTTTACAATAGGAATCAAGTGCTGCTTAATTTCCTCTACTTGTGTCATGCGCTGCGAATGAATATGATTTGCTATTTCTAAGGCAGGATTGTGATATGTCAAGAGAAACTTTTCCCCCACCATCAACAGCACTGATATGGTATTGGTTTTTCTCATGAACAACCAAATTGCTCTTTTCCCTTAAAAGATTGTCAAACTTTCTCAATGGTTCTTTTACCTGTTTCCTCAAAGTAGTGTTTTTTTGATAAACACATCCTTAACCAATTTTAAAAAGTACACAATATTTACAGTATAGCCCTTTGTCATTATTTGAAAGAACCAGCCAGTGAAATTTTTCCACGCGAGATCTCAGGGTATATTTTTTGGTAGGCTTTCCCATTTTCACCATTTCATTATAGAGGAATTGGTAATTTGCAGGTGGTGTCCATGGCTTCTCAAGTAACATTACTTCGGAGTAATCGCTTACACTTGTCATCCCAACATAAAATCCTAAGTCACTAGACAAGTGACTATGACTTTGAGAGTGCTGAAAAAGACCTAGTGAGGTTGTGCTTACTTGATTTGTGTCCTGTAGATGCTCACTGACACCTGCAGAAGTGGTGTTGACACACACTATTTCACCACATGTTTTCATTGTTTTCGGTTTTAAAAATTCATTAATTCTATGCCTCTTCATTGTAAACCAATCACAGTCACAATTTCACAAAGCACAGGAATGTGAACGCTACTGTAGTTACGTCTGTAAATGTAAATACTGCTAATACAATCAAATCAGCTACCTGATGCCTGTCCGCAGTGTTACCAACATGTGCATGGATGATTTCTACGGTAATCGTTAACTTCAGTAACAACTATTCTAATGAAAATGTGAGTTGCACCTAGGAGTCATAGACTAAAAATGAGGTAGACCGATCTCGCTGGCTGTGCAGAACCAATCTCCGTGTCCCAACATTGAACTGCTTTTCTGCCAATACAGCTACAAAAAATGGTGTGTATTGGTTTTGAGGTTAGAATACTGTTTAGTAAACAAGTGATTTTGAGATCTTTTTAAACTTACTCTTACCAATTTGTAAGGCATTTTGTTTAAATTCAAACTGGTAAAAGTATTTCATTAATATAACAGTGCTTGTCATTTAAAAATTAAGATATAAACAAAAATGTTCATCACTATTGACCATGTGACTTTGACAGTTGTGTTCCTTTGGGGTAGGTCAATGATGGGTACATGCGCAGAAGATGAATAAGCTATCTACATCATCTTTAGTCTATGCTAAGAATGAGCATTATTTAACGTAACCGTTAAATTTTAACTGTTAAAATATTTTGTTAGTTATGTTACTGTTGCCAAAGTTCCATTTAACAGATACATATTAATAATAACTTGGGCAATAGTAACTCCAGCGCTAGATACTACTAGAGGTATGTTTCATTTCCTTGAATTTTACACTTGATCAACATGCACCGTAGTTACGAGAAAAGATAAATTTGCATGTAATTAAGAAAATTAAACGCAAGAAGATTAACTTACTCTAATGTAAACTTCTAATAAGCAATTCGAAAACACGAAATAAAACAAATGTGTACCCTAAATAAAAACTTATCTCTATCGACGAGTTTTACAACTGGTTTAATAATTTATTTTCCACTTAAATTATATGTTTACTCTTTTGTTTATTACATTACCGTTCCCATAATTAAGTATAACTATTATTTGCACCCATAACTTTTACGTCGGTAACTAGAACGTGTTTGGCAACGAGAAAAATTATACGCAGAATAGAATACAAATGTGTCTAGTAGTGATCGTGTAGCTCAGAAAGAGAATCAGTTTAAAGTAATCATAAAGATTTACACCGAAAGTAGCGTAGCATAGTAGTTCATTCTTCCGCCATGTGCTGGTGGCATTCATTGTTGTCACGTTAATAAACAAGAGTAATATAAAATATTAAGAGTGTGCTCTCAAATAAAGATAGTTTATGATGCATTACTAATAACTGTTCAAGAAATGTTAAAATGTGCAATCAACTTTATGTCAAATTCACAAACATTTTCCAGTAGAAAAAAAAAAAAAAAAATAATATATATATATATATATATATATATATATATATATATATATATATATATATATATATATATATATATATATATATTATATATATATATATATATATATCTAAGGTTGTGGTGGGAAGGGGGGGCTCATGACCCCCCCCTTGCAACCGTACCTGGGTCAATAAGGATTCTTTGTCCTAGTCACATGTCGCCGCCTCTACCTTACTCTCCCTGTCTTTTTTCACTTCCATTATTCCTCCTGTTTTGATGTAAAACAGCGGCACATTACACAGACTAGTTTCTTAATCAGTCTATGTATAACTTCAAATTTAATTCTATGTCCTTTTTTAACAATTTTTTTTACATTCTATGTACGCCCATGCATACGCAATATGCTAATTTTCTGGTGGGCATTTGTTTTTTTTTCTTGTGAAGTCAATTTTATGTGAAAGTGAATAAAGGTAGGTAAGTGTGTGCAAATAAAATGTGTTCTTATGTTACCATATTTTGGCGAGCAAGGCCGTGTGCTTGTATAGGTTACGTCAAAAGGTTTTTGATGAAAAATTCGGGATAATTAATATTTCAAGTAGACCACACTAAATTTCTATACTCCTGTAAACATTGCCGGGCCTCATCGTGCCAGTGCAGAAGCCAACACGCTGCCTACATTTCGTATAAATTCAACACATTGATGTGAATAGCATGTTTTATAACACTGGGCCATTGTTACAAAGTGAACCGACCCTGTAACGATGGCACTGGCGGCGGCCGGCTTGCCCCTGCCCGCCAGTATAATCTTGTAGCGGCTGGCCGCCGCCCACTAGCTTGTAGCGACTGACTGACAGCTGCCCAGCCCCGAGGATCTAGGACAGATCGACAGATGTGAGTCACCGTGCCTGGCCGCGCTGCAGAGGATCTAGGCGCTCGCCCAGCTACGTGTGCACGGCAATGTATTTGCTGCTAGCCCCAGCACATGAGAGATCCCAATGTATCTTCATATATATTATCAATAAATAAAGTTCAGTTTTTTGCTTCAAACATAATGCATCTCCAACAGTGTTTAGTTATATTTTAATAATAAATAGTCTAATCTTTTCACAAACTTTCAATGGCCATGTCATACTGTGTTTGGGCCTTCTTTTTTACGACAAGGGGTGGTCCAATATGCCTTTCTTGGGTATCAAATTAATCAGGAGACGTTCAGCTATTAAAACATACCTATGTATTTATATTTAATTAAAAAAGTGTTTTTTTTATGCGCTAGAGACAATTGAACATGAACTTCATGCAAAAAATGGCAAGTTTGGGGCATAGGGGTTAGGGGTGGGTCAAAATCGGACCAAAATTTTCCCAACATTTTTTTCCACCCCCCTCCCCCTCTATAGCGACCTTATTCTTGGGAACTGTGAGGGGTCATAATAGAGAGGTTCTACTGAATATATTTTAAGATGACTTTACATGATATTACCAACATGGCATGTTAATTTGAAGCGATTAAATAAAAGATGTATCTATTATTGCGATGTATGTTGAATATTATAAAAAAAGGCTTCAAAAATATTGTATTTACACGTAAATAAACGAATGTGCTGCTCTTAATACATAATACCTTAATCTGTGTTAATGAATTTTAGAGTCATTGGCCTATTGAGAATAAGGCTGGGCCGATACCACTTTTTGCAGATTCTACAGATACCAATTCTTGTGAGCCGATGCTGCCAATACTTGATACTGATACCCACATTAGAAGAAACTTTTATGTGATAAAAGAATATTTGAATACTTTCATGATTTATTATTCAAATATATTGTATGCAGCCAAGAAAACTTAAAACAATTAACTGAAAGATTTCTACTAGCACTGAAAGTATTTTGGACAGCTGATGGAAATCTGTGTTAAAATCAATGTCACACTATGTACTATTTGAACATACAAAACAATAGGTAAATTAATTTCACACAAATTCTTCAAAATTGGAGAATAAAAGCAGCATTCAAAGAATACTTTAGCAATATTTTTTAAATCTTAGGTCAGGGCCACTTAATTTATGATTTAATTTAAACTTATTACATAGAAAATGTTAAATCTATAAGCTTGTGTACCACATTTCTCAGCATAATTCAACTTTGTTTATATTCAGAAAATAAAAAATTATTAATATGTATAGTTTTTAAATTCAGCATACCCTTATTTTACTGAGAGTGAAACTGAAGCACTGTCAGTTGCCAGGAAATTAATGTCAGATTTATATTGCTTTTAAAAGATTTTAAATACTGAAATGACAAGTTTAAGATGCAGTGTACCCCTGCAAAACTGGTAATTTGGCATCCCGCAAAACAGCATTTCTCTCTCTCTTCCTTACCTTTTCCTCTTCTCGTAGATGATACTCACAGCAGGGCAGTTTTTCTCGCCTGCTCATTCCGGTTGTTAAGTGACAGTCTGTCAGTTTAGTTCTTAGAATAAGAACAGCACAACTGCTGCCTCAAAACAGCACCAGTTGAGCAGGTATTACTCCAAAGTCACCACCCTATTTCTTATCCTCAGGTGCTACGGCCAAGAATGGTAAATTGTGTATCGGCGCAGAGTCTCTGAATTTATTTTGTCAGATACTTCTGATAGGGATACTATAAATATCAGCATATAATGTGGCATCACATCGGCCAAGTACTAACTGAAAACTCGAACTCGACTCGTCTTATTTAAACTGGCCGTGTCGAGCACGAGTACTGATTAAAATCTCAACTGAACTCGTAATTTAAGTATTCGCAGGTCACTAGTTTTAACTTCACCGAAAGGAAACTTGAGTAGTTCGTATTGAATATTAAAATACATTCGGGACGTAAATATTTTTGGAGAAGTTCATTTTCCATACAATACACGTGTTATTTTTACACTGCAAAACGAGTTGAATGGTAGTTTTTCAGGCCACGTACAATTAAAACATTCTAGTAACCATTTCAAAATTTCAAAATACGTTATTCACAATATACACTTTCAAAATTCATTTACAATACACACTGACTTACTGTTCGTAATTCCTATTTGCAACTCCTGAATACATGTTGTTCTATTGCAATCCTTACTGCACATTTCTCTGCCATCGATACAAAATAATTTGCTGAATCATTAAATAAATACGACACTTCACATGCCTTCCGAAACTAGTAAACTGCAGAAAACAAACTAAATGGTGCCACTTCGTTACAATAGGGAAATTGGCAGACCAACTGACCAAGCATCCAAGCAAATTGCTTGGATGCAATATACACATGTTGATAAAAAGGACTGATTTGCACGTCGTGATACTCAATACTGCCCAGTATCGAGGGGTATCAAGGTATCAAAAGGCCCATCTCTACTTATAAGATTAGGCATGGCAGATGGCGTAGGTAACAAGACTGCTCATCTAGTTGCCAAGCAGCGGAATACCTTAGCCCCTCCTATACAGGAGAGACAGGCGGAACGGGACCGCGCCGCCTAACAGAGGTTACGGGCATTCTTGACTGTCCCCGCGATACAGTATGTATATTTCCCACCACATGTCCGAACCAGTCCCGATTACCAGCCTGCGTTGAGGTGTCTAGTATACAGGACTGAAGCTACGTACGGACTAGCTAATCCTAGATTCTGGAGTCAAGAGTCAGCAGCCTGAAACTTGGAGTACAGTGTGAGACAACTCAGTACAACATAATCTAAACCCAAGGACTGTAGCACCAGCTTCGCTCAGACAACAAACCCACGCTACCAACCGAATGAAAACCTTCAGAGTAAGTCAGGTTAACTAACACCTCCCGTCAACTACCAATATCCCCGCACTTCGTCTAGTGCAATAAACCTCTACGATCGTGCCATACAATATGCTAGTGACAAATTGGCAATCCTCTTAGCCTTTCGGCCCTCTGGGTCTTTTTCTATGCTGTAATTCTATTTGCTCAGATCATCACTATGCTTGAATTCGTTATGGGGAGTCAATGCTCAGCTTTAAGTTTGCTGTTATTCCTTTTGCTAGGATTGGAGACGGTATCCTGGGTACTGTAATAAATATATACAGTAGAACACCATTTTTGCATTACCGCTTTTTACATTTTCCCGCAAATTACACCATTTATTTTTGGTCCTGTTTTATCTCCATTTGATTCTATGTACATCTTTCCTGCTAATTACAACACACAATATTTTCGTTTCCCGCTATTTACTCTTTTTCTTCACGTTATTGACAGTGGACAAAATCCACATGACACGATAAGCATATTGGATGCAGACCACATTATTTCTTATGCAAGGAAGGAAATTCCACAGAAAACTTTTGCGAACTGCTTCAAGAAAGGTGGTTTTCCATGTTCAGTAGATGCCAATGAAGATAAAGCCAATTGAGCCAAATGTATCATTGACTTATGTAGTCAACATTGACTCCGACACGATTATTACTGAAGAATAATCAGTTGAAGATATTGTAAGTTCCCTTGTCATGGAAAGTCAAGACCAAAACGATGACAAAGCTTGTGAAGAAGAGGGAAAAGTACCTATGGCCATCAAGTATGAGGCATTACAAGTTGTATAAACTGTGAGGACCTACTGCCTGGGATTCGAATGTGAGGACAGTATTTTCAATCAGCTGACTGTCCTTAACAAAAAAAATTGAACATGTTAGCAGTGAGAAGCTGAAGCAGACGAAAATCTGATACTTCTTTTTAAAGTTTAATTAAATGGAAAGTGTGAACTGTTGTAGTGCATTAGTAAATAATCATTCTAAATTTGTATTGCCTTGATTCTTATTTTTATGTGCTTTATTATGAAAATTCCAAGTTGCGACAAAAGTTTTTAAAAAAGTTCTAGTCAAAGTTTATAAATATGCCTATATTTGTCAGTTTATTTGTTCTATCTTCAATATTTGCCAATGTCGCATACTTTTTTTTGCTATGCATATTCAATTTGTAAATGTACTGGATTATATTTTGGTAGAGCTTTCCACGTTCGGCAGTTTTTTTTTGTTATATTAATGGTATGTCAATGTTGATTTATTACAACTTCATTCAACTTGAAACACTTTACTGCATTTCCCTCATTTTACATAATTTTTTCTGGATCCCTTGAATGGTGTAAAAAAAGGGTTCTACTGTATTATACTTTAGCCATTCTCTTGTCACTCGTGTCTCCACATTTTGCAGTCATACCACTGCCAGCACGGGCCCTTTACCTCTATGACCTGGTACCGGGAGAACCTCCGATACGGGCTCAGAGGTCACCCTGTGCTCCTCCTTCCTTTCCATGGCACATGTGGGTTTTCTCGATATCCGACTCCCCAGATATCCATGCGCGCCAGGTCTACTGGTATAGACAGGTCAACACAGATACTGGCTTGTCTTCCCTCCTGTCCGTTACCATTTCTTTGGATTTTCACTGAAACTTAGAACTTGGGCCCCAACGGCCTGACTGTTAAGAAGTCGATCGGCCCACCAACTTTCCAGACCATTACTCACTGCCGTAATAAGCATTTCCTGCTGGCAGATACCTTTCTCCACCCGAGTGACCAAGGTGAGGCACAGGGAACGCCTGGGTTACCCATGTTTGCCAATCTCCCAAGTAGGGAGGTTGCCCAGCGGTACCACAAGGAGGCGTGGATCCCCATGAGTCAGTAGAGGCTGTGGACTTGCGTATATCTGACCCTTCCGCAGCAATGTTGCGTAGGGGCTCCAATACTAGGGCAGTGCGATTGTGCCATACAGTCGGAAACAGGGCATGCATCAAGACCGAAACACAAAACAAGCACTGTAATATGAGGAGCAGACAGAAAAAGAAGACAATTGCTGCCTGGAACCCTCAGATATATATATATATATTGGATATAGCATTCATCTGGCTTCTGCAATGTGTAAGAATAGTAATACAAGAGCATTTAGATGCCACCTGTTAGAAAAAGGGACCTTCACCATGCTCAGTTGTTGTAGCAGCAAGGTCAGTCTGGTAAAGAGGGAAGCAGCAAGAGGTGCCGTCTCCCTCAAGGATGAGCTTTCATCGCAGCTGAAAGGGGGCAAATTGATGCATGATGCTTTTCTAACAATGGTTATTTGACGACTTCAGCTCTATTGTACGCATAGCTTTGCTTGTGAGTTTAGAAGTTTTCATTACCATTTGTCCCTGTTATTTAAGAAATTGTTTTATCTACCGTGTAGGATGGACATCCTGACTATTTACTTACAGGCCCACCATAACATTGCTTAAAGGAAATGAGTTATTTTATCCCCCGTTAGATAGCAGTACTAACTAGTAGGATTTTCATTTGTCTTTGCTTCTCCATTGTCCGCTGGCTGGTGACATCATGTTAGCAAATCCTGAATTTGCTACCTCCTGCTCAGCGACCACCCCTCACCCTTAAGATGCCAGCCAATTAGCAACAGGCAACGGCCCGAATGAGTATAAAAGGAACGACAGTTTTCGACTATGGACTGGTCTTCAGAACTCCAGCACTTGTTGCTTAAATTTGACCAGCCTGTGCTCTTCAGCCATCTAGCACTCGTTGCTCAGACCAGTCCATTCCCCTCAGCCTTTTGCATTCCAGCACACGTTGCTCGGAACCGTTTAGAGAAGTCTGACAACTAGACCCTTAGCATTAGTCAGGTCTCTTTCTTCGTAACAAACCCTGCTAACCCCACTCCCTTATTCTGTACAGACGCGTCAAAACCAAGGTAATTCCTTCCTTCAGTCCCTAGGACTAATCCTGCCTTACCTCTGCTCAGTTATACTAGCACCGTGTCAGTATTCAAGCATACGCTGACACATGGAAACTAACAGGCAACAATGGCAGAACAATTAACATAAGTGTTCACTCAATACTAAGCACCACAGTTTTTTACGCCAGACGTCTCTACCGATTTAACCACGTACTTTAGCTTCACTACGATAACTCGTGCTGACGCAGCAGATAGAGTACATAATCAGGTGTGTTTCCCATCAAAGTGAAATTAACGTGCGCGCTAAGCTGAAACCTTTGGATTCTGCGTTACTGTAGACCTAGCACTATGCTCCCAGTTAACTCCGTATAGGAAGGGAACGCAGGTGATCTCGGGAAAGTATCAAGATGAGCCAACACACCATATTTCAATACCCACAAGCACCTAGTTCCGCCACCCTTTCTGTCTACAGTGTGGATAGAACGAGGAGCCACACAGGTACACTGTCTCTGCGCCAGCTTGTCAGCTTTGTCTTTGTGTGTCTTTCCACTGCACATCCGTGCCAAGAAGACAGGTGTTACCTGAGATGGGAAGACTCGACCGGAGCAACACCCACGTGAGTGACCCACGACGGTGCGGCCTGACTTCCAGCGCATACTGCGCATCCGTGCCAGGTGCTGGAATAGGGTGTCCATCTCGTTGACGGCCCTCACGTGGTTCGACACATAACATAAACAAGGAGCCTGCCTTCCTTCCTTCTCACGTATGAGGAGGGTGTTTTGTGTGAGTCCTGAAGACCTATTTCAGATGGCGAGGTCTGAAGGATAGGGTGAAGCAGACATTACTTGATTGTGGCTGCCTGCACGAGTTATACCCTGCCCTTCTCCCTTCAATAGCAAAGCTCAGTCCCAGGGAACAGACTCCGGCCTTGAGGCATCTGCAAGATCCAGTGGAACCTGAGATATAAAAGGACTTGTTCGCCGACCCAGTTCGAACCAGCCAGGAAGAATGCCCGTGGTGGATCACTGAATACCTCAACCAACCAGACTGGCCTCCCACCCCAGCTATTGCTTATCTGATAGCAGTCCTTCGCCCTGCACTTCGGTCCACATCACCATCCAGACCTGCAGTATATCCGCCAACTCACACTCAACCTATTGTTGAACGCAAACCCATTGAGCTCCATCGCCCTGCTGGCAAGCAACCAGGTCAGTCCTGTACAATGGACGAGCACCAGTGCCCCGTCAGGACTAGAACCCTCCAGGGAGTAGAAACGCCTGGTTTAGCTCCTAGACAAAAAGGACCATGGCTCCAAGGCATTTGAGTATTTACTCCCCGATACGTCACGCGTGTGCATCTTTGTATTGGTTTACAAAATTACGTGTTCAATATCCTTGAGTAATTATGTTCATTTAGGATCTGTAAATTCTTAAATCAATTTAAAAAATACAAATAAAAATGAAAAAAGTATGGCACAGTGAAGCAAGATTTTGATTAAGGGAGCGTTTTCTTGACAAAGCTTCTTCAGACACACTGAATTAGAAACAAAATTACAATATTTTGCACAAATGCTTACTGGTGGTATCAAAAGCATCAACATTAAGAGGAAAAAAAAATTCATGTTCGTTTTGTATCTCCTAAAAAATACTTTACACAAAATAAAAATAAAAGTATGATGAAATTATTGTTGAAATTGTGGATAATCTGCAAACCACAACACTATAAAACAGGTTTAGATTCTTTATGAGAATGAAAGGTTAGAGCACACTCACCTCCTCATTTAGTAGAATGAGCCCAAGGAGAGGACGTGACATAGACCACTGATTGCGACAATCCTCAAACATAATCACATTTAGCACAGTGCTAAGAATCTGCTGTAGAATTTCCGGGTGCAATTCCAGCACTTGCAGAAACATATCACTTTGTACAGGAACTCCTCGCCGAGATTTCTTGCCTGCAATTACACATCATCTGAAGTAAAACTAGTCCTATTCACCCTTAGTATTTCTGGCAGACTTTCTTTTTTATAACAGTTTGTAACATTTTTTAAAACATTGTGATTCCTGCACGGAGACCTTTAAACACAGGTGAAGTACAGTTACCCAAGGTTTGGCTTATACAGGAAACTATGCCCATAATTTCTGGTATGTGTGTTGAATTTATGGTTATCACACTTGTGGACAGTAAAGTGTAATCATATAGCTAGGTAAACATTTCACACAAAAATGTAAACAAGAACTACAGTAAATTTCCAGGTAAAAATAATCTTAACTAGCAGAAACAACTGCTCAATATGGTTTTCACATTATGATGTAACATCAGTACCAATTATGCTTAAATATGTGATCATTAATGTACATCCTTTGTTATCAGCCAAAATGAAACAAAAACTAATATGGTGGCTGCCATGAAGTGTCTATTTTGGACATACAATTAAAATGCTGAAAGCAATGCAAAAATGTATATGTAAATGTATTTCATGCACTCCTCATTTCATCAATTAAATTAAAAGTATTTATAATCCCTACATGTAAATACATATTTTTTGAAGTTGCATTCATGAATTCCACAACAAGTAATACAATCTGCGCATAACCTTATATGGTAGTTATTGTGTATTTTTTATAAATGTCTATTTATAAATATACAAGTAAATTTACAACATATAGTTCCTTTCATTACAAAATATTCACTCCCTAATGAAAACCTGCAGTAGGCCTATATTAGTTGACAGAGTGTTGTATAGTTACATTTTAATAGTTGTTACATAGTTACATTTAACTAATCCCTACTTCGACTATTGTACCGAGATGTCAACACACACACAGTCTGCATCTTACTGTCCTTTAGCCAATGCCACAACACTGTGTATAACCGAACTGTCATGGCTGCCAACCTCCAATATTCTCCACCAAGACACAATACCCTAAGACATAATACATAGTTTATCATGTTTATATCTTGTAAATTGTTTTTGCTTACCTAAAAAGCTTCAAAATGTGTTTGGAGTTTTGCATGCCTTTAGTAAAATAGTGTGGGACTAGATAGCCTAGATAGCAATTAAATCAGTATAAAACCACAACACAAATTTATCTGCTGCTGTTCTTACAATCACTATCATTTGTAGAAAAAAACTGACCAAATACTGTCCCAAAATATTAACAATGGTTTGAAAGTAGATCTGATGGGAGCAATGACCACTCATAATCAAAATAATAATTGCACCCAGACTTAAGTGCTGGATTGCAATGTTATTCGGCAGAAAAGCAAAAGTATCAAACTAAAATACAAATTGAAACTGGCATGGGCAATATTTACGGTGCTATACATGTGTCTCAGTGTGACATTGGGTCATCACATTTATGAGCACAATCCGCCAGATGTCAAGGCATGCAGTTGTACATGTCCGTAATGGTGTCATGCAATAATTGATCTCGTACAGCTTGAATTTTCGTTCATAGTTCCTGAATATTTTGCAATAAGGATGGAGTCTCAATAGAGTGGCCAATAGCATGCCTCACATTTTCAACTGAGGAAGCCTGGCGATGCTGCTGGCAATAACAGAGTATACCTGGACTTTAAAGCACACTCTTCAGATGACAGTAGAATGAGGACTTGCATTGGGCTGTTGGAATAGAGCACTGCCATGGGCAATCAATAACAGTATGGCCACTGGTTACAGAACCTTAGGATTGTACTGTTGGGTTGTTAAAATGCCAGTGAAGAAGACCAATGGTGATCGGGCATCATACAAAACTACACCACAAACCATGATACGTGACTGTATGGATGTGTGACATGTGACAACATACCATTCAATTTGGCATTGCCCACATTGCCTTCTGACATGGATGCATTGGTGGTTGCCACCTAGACAAAAGCGGAGGCTCATTACTGAAGTTTACCTGCTGCCATTCTGCATATATCCACAACAGTCTGTCACGACACCATTGCAGTATGCAGAAACATTTATGTGGTGTTATACTAGCACTCATATGCTGCTGCAGGTTGGGCACCCAGTGTCTGGCAATCCATGTTTTCTTTGGATCATGGTGTGCAAGCCTTCCTCTATCCACTGACACCAACAGCATGTTACAGAGATATCCGCACAACCAGTATGGCACGCAAACAATATACACAAAATGACCATCCTACTTCCAGTAACCCTACGATGAGACCCTCTCAAACGCATCCAACTGTTCCAAGTATACTTTGAAACTTGTTTCTGAGGCATGCTACACTATGAAAAGGTACAAGGAACCCAACAGCATGAGACAGAACGGAAAGCATGCACATTAGAACTATCTTATACGGTCCAGCAGGTACAGCGATAGAGGCCGCCATTTCTGACATCATCTGCATGCATCTTGTTAAAACTACCCACCAGGTTTCATTCATGTAGGTTGCTTACTTGAGAGTGCAACTATTTATTTGAATATAAGAATATTTATGTTTTCAAGAACACCTGTTAACAGTCTATAAACATTTTTTATGAAGTATTATATTAAACACATATTAACACATATTATACACAATCCTACGTTTGGAACTTGAAAAATTATGTTATTATAAGTTCACTGTTTGCACACTTCACATTACTATGAATCAGCTTAAATGGAAGAAGCTGTAGCTGCATGTAGCAGCCACAATTTTTGTTTCTTTGTCCCATCCTTCCCATTTCAAATTGGTACTGACTTAGATGCAGGCAGAAATTATTTTTGGATAAAAATGGTATAGTAAATTTTTGTAGCCACACTAATGCATTTTTATGTTATATTAACTAGCACACTTAATGGTCATACCAGCACAAAACAAACTTATGAGTAAATTTTAAGGATATTATTGGGAGATATTCAAATAATTTCCCAACTGCATTGCACATGAGGATATGCCACTTCATTATGTCTTACCTTTCTGAGTAAGTTGCTTAAACAAATATGTAACTATATGATCAAGGGTAGCACAGCATCCTGTACACACCATTGTATCTGCAACAAAAGAAAAATGAGGAACTCCTGCAGTTTCATAAACAAATAACATAATTTCAGTAAGTTGGAAATACTATACTAATAGAAACCATGGCCAACTTAGGTGAAAACAAAAAGAAACACAACTTCAGGTACCATAATATTAACATTACAATATTGTTATGAGATGTTATGGTAATACACCTTTCTTTATTTGCTAACAATTTTATCGCAAATATTTCAGTCAGTTCTTACGTTAAAAAAATATATACATTACAGGCAGTGATTTTTTTTTTCTTCAAAGATTGACTTCTACAATAAGATTTCATCAGACAATTCCTGGGCGTAGCAACAGTCTTGAGAGAGAGCTTGTAAATGCTGATTGGATGACCTACTTGCCTTCTAAATACAAGGGAGCATTATGGAATGAAGGCCTTAGTTAATGAAATGTGAAACAATATCATCCAATTTTTCCCCACATGCTAACAGAGGTTTAGGAAGGGTGCAGAATTAAAAAAAGGCTACATGACACAAGGGTACAAATTTACACAAAGTGATTCACAGTGGAAGCAACAACAACTTCACATATTGCCAACTGTCAAACCATAGAGACCTATTCACAGTCAAATGAAAACTGTTATTGATGTGGAACCTTTAGAAAGGTAATCAATTACCAACATATGATAAACATAGGAAATTTGGTTATTTTCCTACTCATATAATTCTTCCAGTATACTTAACTGTAATGGTTTTTTTTGCCCACTTTTCTTCACAAAAAGGTATTTCACCCCAGTAGTATACACAGTAGTTCAGCATGGACCACTTTTCATATAATTAAAACATTAACCTGTTTTTTTAAGGAGGTGTAAAAATTTATTTGTAAATTGTATTTAAAAATTTAATTTTTTAATTTATGTAGTAAATGTATTTTTTGAATTCACCTTAAAATTTTTTAATAGTTTTGGAAAATAATTTTAAAAAGTTAAATAAAATTATATTTTAGAATTTAATTATACAGACGGATGTTTTAATTGTTGAGACACAGTCTCAAAATTTCCGGCGTTTTGGTACAGTGCCAACAATAGTCCTATCTGACTTATTATGCTACCATGAATGCGGTGTCGCTCGTTTTTCCTGCCACACGAACTTACCTATGTTTTGGGCCTATGCAAAAAGACTTAAAAATAATGGGCCAACAACCAGTTAACCTGATATCCTGTGCCCTAGATAGTCTGCATTGACAGCCCGGTTCACCAAGCTGTGGGTTGCCTGAATGCAGATGTCACAGAGCAAAAGTGCTGAGGCTCCGTCTGTCATGACATGCTGTCGGTGAGTTTCCTGGAATTGGCGGTGCCTATGATGTCATTCCGGGCGGCCTGCACCTGCAAAGACTGCCACATGGAGATGTTGGCGAGTGACGTCACTTCTGGTAGGGGGAAGTGCGACAACGTGGCTGTGTTTACAGCCGTATTTGGATATGATGTCACTTCCAGTGGAAGGATTATTTCCCCGGAAGATGACAGTAGATATATCGAGAGAATTCTGCCCCCTCTTATTGGCCGAGGATTAGTAGACCCCCTCTAAGGAGCTATTGGTAAACATTTGTATATTATTACAAAGTCAAATTTTGGGGTTAGAAATTTTTTTTTTCTTGTATTTCCTTCCTAATTTACCATTCACGACTGGAACAGACTTATGAAAATCAATCTTTGAAAAAATACAAGAGCCATTTAGCTGCATGCATAGCTAGCAAAAAAAGTGGCGGGTGCAGGTACAGTACCTGCACCCAACACTATTTTTTTTTTTTTGCTAGCTATGCATGCAGCTAATGGCTAGAGTGTTTTTTCAAAGATTGATTTTCATAAGTCTGTTCCATTCGTGAATGGACTATAGTTTTTGTTAAGATCAGTGCCAGTAGTAGTACGTTTGTGTTTTCTCCTTTTTTTGTTAGGTATCCATAAATTTTGTCTTCAGGGAAGTTTCCTATACTTTTTTTTTGTTACTATGTGCTACGGTATTCTTACATTAATTTTTTAATTTTTTTTTGGTGTTTCCTTTGTTGGAGGTTAGGTTAGGAAATTAGGCTGTTTTGGTGGGTTATGTCCTCTTCATAACTTTTTTTTTTTATGTTCAGAGGCAAGCACTTTTCCCCCCTTCTTTCAAAAGTAGTGGGGTGAGAAATAATTTAATGATTAGTTTTTTTAATTATTTCAAAATTGGTTTTGGGAAGACAGGTTTGAAAGTCGTTTTGTTGTGGTGTTATGTTTAGGACAGTTTTGGCCTTAAACTAGACGTCGAGGTTTGAGTTGAAAGTTAACTGATAGTGACTTCATAAGAATTCTTAAGATTTTGTTTGTTTTGTTTTTATTTTATAGTTAGGTGGTTTAAATTATGGTGGAATTGGAATAAGAATGAGTTATTTTCCGATTTTTAGTTTCTTTTTCTTTATTTTTTTTTTTTTAAAGAATAAAGTCTTTTTACCTGACAGTCGAGGCTCACAAGGAACTGAGATCACGCGCAGTTTTAAATAGAATGAGTTTCGTCACCACTGGCATAAGCAGACTTCCACTGAAGCGACTGCAGCAGGCTGTATTTTTCTTGGTCCAGGTGCTTGTTTAAAGTTCCATTTCAACAGTTCGGAGGAACTGTTATGTTCCTTCATTTGAGATACTGGGCCGCAGCTGTGAACTTAGCCAACGTTTTCTCCGGAGGAGTTGGACTGTTTTGATGATCACAGCATTTTGCCACTAGGCTAGTCCGGGGAAAGGGGTATTTGCAGTCGGGCTGCTGAGTATCGATCGCGGCTGTGGCTGGCTCTGATTGGCCAGCTATGACGTCGGCCAAGCCATGGCGTCAGGCACAGCCAGGTGGTGTTTGGAAGTAAGCGACGAGTTTTGGAGAGTCTTGGTCGATCGGCTGGAGATAACAGACTAGGATTGGTGTAGGTGTACGGCCAGGAGGAGACGCGACAACAGGACAATGTTAAGTATATGTGGAAATAATTGTTTTTGTGCATGGTCGGGACATTCTTCCCTGCTTCGCAGCAAGGATGGCCCAGGCCATGCCCTTAAATATGTTAGTTTTTAGTAAATAAGGGGCAGATAGTGTTAGACAGTAAGAGACAGTTGTAGTAACCCCTTTCCACAGCTCCTAATATCTCATTTCTCTTTCACTCTCAATACTTTACTTTACATCACTTAGGATTGGGGCCTACAGGGGGGTTGGTAACTACAGATGGCTATTCAATAAGTAAGATTCTAAATAAAACACGTTTATTACAACAGCCTTTAACTTAAATAGAACAATACATTTATATTTGTGTAGAGCAATAACCCTCAATTACTTTATGTCTACAGACTCTCGCGATGATTTACACAATATGATTCTGTCCCTAGCCTTGCCAGAATATTATTCTGTTAAAGGGGATTATTAACGGGGCCTCAACATCTAGGATGACACCTAACCGCCAAGCCGGAGTTATGCTCACCAGATATTGTAGAACAGTTGGGTGCAGTATGGCCTAAAGCTCCTCCAGACCCTAGAATAAAGTTGCCCTCGTCTTCGTGTTGCTCCGGCGCACACGTCATCGCTGCTCAATCACATTCATGGTTCTGGAGGAGTGGGGTTACAACACTCTAAGCTTTTATAGCCAGATTTCAGTAGGTCGATCTAAGTTTGTTGTACAAATAGGGGGCTAGCAAGGAATCTATAGTCCGTGTCACCTTAACTCGTCGTGTGCGGCCCCCTAGCCCGCCACACAGTGATGTATGTCAGTTAAGAGTTTTTGCAGGGAGGCATCCATCGAGAGAACATGGTTGCTGCTTGACTGTGGTAATTATAGCCTACTAATCAGCTCTGGGCGAGGAGGTTATGTTTTTTTGACTTTAAATTTTAACTTTTTTACGGGATTGAACCTTAACTTTTAAAATTGTTTTTGAGTACGGATCAACCTTTTGGGAAACTTAAAAGTAAGTTTAATAGTAGTACCATGTGTTTTAAATGGCTCTGCAATTATTTTGTGTTCGTACTGGGCGGAGTTGGGTTAGTACCACTGCACTGATGTTAACAGAGGTCTAGGTTATGAAATCAGATAATTTTTGACGGGTTCCTCCCTAAAGATAAATTTGTGTTTTTTAATTTATTTATTTTAAAGTTCTCTAAAGCTTATTCCAGTAACCAGGCTAATCTATCAATAAATCATTTATGCAAACATAATCAGTTATAAGCCAGGTTGCGAGAACAACAAACAATATTAAAGTTGGTTTTGTAATTTTCATTGAAGTTCTGGGTCGTTAATATTTGCGAGCTTTGCTATAGCTACTTTAAGCTGATTTTGAAACGAATATTCCGACGCATTGATCCATGTTAATTCTGTTTAGTAACTTCACAGTTATGAACAATTATTTTTGCTACTAATTAATACTTTTGTTGCCTAATCCACTTGCAGTGTGGATTAAAAGGGACAGTCTACCCTACCCGTATTCAATTTGGAGTCAGTAAATACCAGAGTTAGTTTCTCTTTTTCTTCTGAGTTTTGATTATATTCACATCTTGGTAAGTTAACCCTGAGTATTGGTAAGAAAAGCATCTGTTAGCACTACAGTAATTTTTTTTCCACAATAGAACTGATTAGGCCAGTGGACTTCCTTGTTTTCTAATGTTTATTTATTAAAATTTAGATTCAAGCCTACTGTGGGATAATTGAAATCAGATTAACCTTAATTATTTTTGTGATTTAGTATGCGGAAAAAAAAACTTATTTACAATTTTGCCCTTGCAAAACCTTTCTATTTCAATAATAATATACGTTGTTAAATGAATCATAACTTTAATAAAAAAATTTCTGTCAGATATTATTTATAAGTTTTCTTTTTATATACATATTTGTTGGAGTAAATAAAACATTTCTATTTTGCTACATCTTACTTTTACGTATTCGTCTGGATGTAATAACCTTCCTTATGGTTAATTATATGGGTATATAATTTGTTACTTTTTATTTACTGAAATATCTCTTGACCCTCACAACTAGTGGGATTGGTAGAATTGTGTCTACCAGTACTTTGTAAAATTAAGGAATTTTAGTACTAAGTGAAACACATTGATACATTGCTTCTTCATCAGCGTCAGAAACATGAAGTGGTTCTGGTAGTTCTAGTTGTCAAGCTTGTTTAATCCCACACTCCCTCTACACTCTCCCTTTTTGGTTTTCAGTTAATGAACTTTTTTTTTTGTTTTCAAGTAAGAATTTAGCGTACAGGGTGTCGTGCTGGCCCTGCTTTTTTTAAAGTTACAGCACGTGGTGGCTCATTTTTCTTTCACTTGCTTTCTAAATTTTATTCCCCTCTCCCCCTACCCCGTAACAATATACAGCTTGAACTGTTCATTCGGGGTCGATGGTAGTTCCAAGGGATCATCATACACAGCTAGGTAATATGCTATGAGTTTGCATAAAAAGTTTGCTCCTATGGCGAAAACAGGGAGGACATATTTGATGTCTTGATAGGTATTGGTCAGGCGTCATTATACCTGAATTTCTGAAAGTAACTTAAATAACTTTATTTTAAATTACGGCAAAAATAAAGATGAAAGTTGCAGACATTTTAATTAAGTTTGTATCAAGGCAAATAATTTTAAAGTTTCATCCCCGTGAAATAATGAGGAGAAAATAATATTTGAAAATGAATGTGTTAATGAATATAGCCAGAAATAATAAAATCTTTGAGAATTTATTCTTAGCGATGTTAGAGATTTCTAAAATTCAGGAATTGGCATCTGTTGACCCTTGTAGCCAGAAAAAATCTTTGTACATTAGACTCCGGACTATCCGGCCTAATGTGACGGAAGGGCACGCCGGATAACAAAAAAGCCGGATAGGCCGGAGTTCTATAACTACTCACTTCCTGCCCCACCCACACCAATAACAACACACTTTTCATACCAAAACCTGCTTTTATTCATATTTTCTGACCTCTTAGTACAGGCCAGTACTTTATAAATGTTTGTTATGCACTGTACTGTCCGTTTTAAAATTTCTAACAAAAAGATGAAGTTCAAAAATAAAAAATATTGCACACATTGTAAGATAAATTTTATAATGTCTAACTTAATTGCTGGAAATATAAAATAATGCACACTGTACAGTATGTGAACAGTATACATACAATTTTAAAATAAACAAAACATTAACATAAAATGTATGCCTAATTCTCTACAAAATTATTTCAACTTATTCTACTGTTCATTGATAAATGATTACACAAATGTGAAAAGTAGGCCTAAGATAAAAAAATTCAAAACATACGATCTTTGAACAAAGGTACAGATTCTTTATCAGCAGATAAAGCCTCCCCACCTATGGTAATCTGGCGAATACAGAATAGTTTTTTCCAGCGATCTACCATCCATCACTGGCAGTAAATTCTGAATCCACTCCTATTTGTCGCTTAAATCGCAATGCTTTTTCCTGCAATATTGGCCCAGTAACAGGCAAGCCTTTTCCTCTTAAGTGTTCATGTCACAAAAATAAAGCTCCCTAAATTTCTTTATGCTTACCTTTCAGCATGGTTTTTCTTAATATCATTCCACTTCCACTAACTTGGGCGGCACACCACTTTTCAATTTCTGCACGACTTTTCTTCAGTCACCAATTGTACTTTTCCCAACTCCTAACTCCGAAGCAATAGTTTTTGCTGCTACCCCAGTGTCTAATCTAGTCTCTCTATAGCGCGTAGTTTCTCCTTCATAGTCACTACAACCTTTTTTCGTTTATCACCCATTTCCTGAACTTCAGTAAAAAAAAACAACAAAGCATACAAAAAAAAATTACGAAGGTAACCAGGAACAGTGGCAAACGTATTCCGTGCTTGTCAACACCTGATACACAACTGATGGAACAAAGGGCAGGTAGCACTGCGTGGTAAAATCAGCGCTTTTCATGTTGCAACTTGTGTTTTGCACATAGCATGTAGGAGGATCGTACCAGATGCCCGTTGGCAATGTCTTGGCAAAGTTGCGGTTTACAAAGGCGTGAAAAGTTGAGTAGATCGTTCAAAAAAAATTATTCATTTTATTACAGAGAACTTATTTTTTGGAACTAGGCCGGATAGTATGGAGGCCGGATAGTCGCAAGCCGGATATTCATGAGTCTACTGTAATTTGTTCTCAGTGATGTTTGAGATTTATAAAATTCAGAAATTGGCCTCTGTTGGCATTTATAGTCAGGAATACTGTAAATCTGACATTTAAGAATTAAAGGTAACCTAATTCATGTTCTTTTATACCGTTAGTACCTGAGTTGACATTCTAGTTAGGAAATATTGTAATACCAAAGAACAAAGGAAAGAGGTAATTTTGAATGAATATAGGAATCTTCGCTGGATTTGACACATAAAAGCGGGAAAGGAATAAATATGTTAATACAAAAATTTTAAAAACGTCAAATGTTTAGGATTGTTGAAAAATATAATTGAAATGGCACCTTTTAGTATAAGCATGCGATAACATGCTATTTGTAAATCACAATATTATGTATTTTGTACTGATATTTAAAGAAAACATAGTAAAAGAAAGTTAGTACATCATTCATGTGTTCTTGGGTGGCAATTGTTGTTCTTTTTTTTTGCTTCTGCACCCTCTTTGAATGGGTTTCTTTCTATCATTTTGTAGTAGCCCACTTTGCTGCGTCCTTAGGGCTAAGGGCGTAGCATTATATCAAAAGTGGTCCAATGAACTTCAAATATATGTACACTTCTAATAATAACAATTAAAAAAAAGTAATAAAAAAAAAATTAAAATACTTTGAGGGGGGGGGGGGGGGGCAAGCTCATCTTAAAAAATTAAAAATATTTTTAAAATGATTTATTGATTAAATTTTTTAAAATTCTTAAGTACATATCTTTAATTTCATTATACGTATTACATTTAATTCCAAATAAAGAAATATTGTTTATACCCACTTAAATGAATCGAGTATATCATAAAATGTATAATATTTGAAAAATGTAATAAAAATGTAATAAATAAAATGTAATATATAAAAAACTAGATTTTAAATTGTTTGACAATTGTAGAGATTTATCATTAATTATTGTGTTTATGTTTGTTAATGCAAAGGCCTGGCCAATGTGGGTTTTCAGGGTCTACTTTTGTAGACTCGATATTATTGTTAGTAGTTTTCCATATATATTTTAAATTTCAATTTAATTTTGTTCAAAATTATTATTTATTGGTGGATACATAATAAAATTAGTCATATCTATGTTGTAAACCTAAATAATGAGCAATTTCATGAACCAAAATAGACACCAAACTAATTTTATCATCTAGTGATTGATTATCTTTATCATATACAATTTTTGTTATTACCTATACAATTTCAATTTGTTTATCTGGATTTGTGGGAAAATAATCAACCAAGACCTAATAATTTATCTTTTAAATTATGTGGACAAGTAATTGATGGGAATTTAAGGAAATTCATGAATACCTTGTTTAAATGATAAAACTATATCATTAATAAATTTAAAAAATATATATTTTCCCCAATCTTTAAAAACTTTTTCTATTAGCTTAATACAGTGAAATCCCGTGCCAACGAGGATGGTCAATTACGAAAATTCCGTACTTAAAGCAGTTTTTCAATACACTGTCACATAGTACTATACTACCAAGGTTCCTGGTTACAGTGAGTGAGGGCTCATTTTGTATTTCCGTTTTTACGAGCGATTCAAATGCATTTTGATTAATTGTATTTGCCTTTTCTAACAATTGTGCATTTTGTATAATTAATCTAATGAGAAGTGGCAACACTGCAGCGCAGTAGATGTTGCAACGCCGCACACTTTGTCTGACTCATGCTCCATGCTTGCACCTCGTATCCTTTTATCTACATTGTATTTGCTACCAGTTGCGCTCTGCTTTGCTTTGTGCATGGGTGCATACTTTTAGCATGTTTATTAATTGTGAGATTGTACACCTATTGTGATTTTAAATGGCAAGTTCCTAGGGCCGGCAAGTATGTAATGTGAACACCCAGAGTATCGGATCAGCTTGTGGCATGCTGTTCAGGTTTCACAAGATGGCCATTACACAGAATCAATATGAACGCGAGCAGATGATTGGTTGAACATTCGTGGAACTTTTTGCAATGTGCGATTCGGTTTCGTATCGATAAGTTTATAAATTGCTGGTGGATTTAAATGTGCTAATAATGTTTGCATAAACACAGAGATATTTATCATCTTTTTGTATTGTGGGATGTTTTGAAATGTACATAGCTTAAATATTTTTGTTTTTGCTACTATGCCACCATGTTGAAAACAGTTGCATTGCCATTAGGCCTACAGTATTCACACACACCTTTTTCTACATTTAGCTGCACTGTAAAATAACAACAATGTGCAGTAATACTAAAGATTGTCCTTTATTAACTAATTTTGTTACTGTAATTATTTCAATTGACATAGAGGCAGCAGCTAGCAATCGGCCATAACATGCAAGTACAGTAGACCTCATTTTAATGTTTACATGCACGTGTCTTGGCAATTCCTTGAATAATTCACACACCCTAACTTTTTGCACTAAAAAATCTTGTATAAAAGGTGCGAGAATAATGCAAGTAAATATGGTATACAGAAGTAACTTTTTGAGAATAATTTTTGCTGCTGTAATGACATCCCACACTATCATACCTGAATACAAATTTCATACTTAAGTATTTTAACATTAAAATCATGTTTTAGTTATGGATCATGAATTCAGACATCTTGATTTATTACTATATAAGTGATAGCACACACAATCTAGCTATATTTGTAATTCCCGCCATGTTTATATGTCGAGTCACCCTACATTATCCAAAAAATGAATTCTTAATTTTTTGTGACGAATTTGATGTTACGAGTACTCGTAATTAAGTAAGTTTTTCACACTTTTATTAACTCTCATAGGTACAGGATTTCACTGTAATTGTATTATTGCAGAAAGCAAAATGCCATTTAATAATATTTTAATCCCATTTTGTTGAAGATGATAATAGATTTGAAAATTCATCTCTCATAATACCACATTTTGGTTTATTTATTAATTTTAATATTTATTTATCATATAACCTAATTATTTTTAACATGTAATAATCCTGATATATTTTTAATGCATCAGTATATGTTGTTTGATTCATTTTTATAATTAGTTATAAAATTTAATAACCCCTTTTGCAATTTAAATAATTGACGACACATTTGAATTACAAAACAGCTTGACCACCACTTTGCTGCAGCCAGCCTGCCACTGTCCAGTCGCCTGCCGTCACAGCCGGAGAGGTGGAGGGTGCCACCGCCATGCTGACTGCAGATAACATGTCACAGAATAGTGTTCCCTGTATCACTTCACTACGTTCTGGTATGCAAACTTATCAGACCCACACTTTATACAGGCCATCCTCTGCCTAAGCAAGAGTAGCTTCTGAGGGTATGATATCCGCAACTCTAGCATCACACTATTTCAAGGCCACCTCCGCCACAAAAGCCCGCTTTGCCTAAAGCAGAACTTTGAATGTAAAACTCAATGTAGGGGTTGTTTTCCCGAAGTCATTGACAGGACGGAAGACTCTGAAGCTGCCCTCTCAATAACCCTGGTTTTGACAACGTGGGGAGCTGGACCCCTGCTGGAACCTGCAGAGGGACATGGGTTCATCCCCAATCAACAACAGGATTTGCCTCTACAACACAACACACATTCAATCCTCAATTTCCATCCATTTTAAAAGTTAGCATCATAACAATCTCTTTCACATACTTTGATACCTATCATTTTACCAGGTGTCTAACGTGGGGCGTAAGCTTGACGCGTGCTGCTTATACTCCTATTAACTACGATAACGACTCATTGCTCTTCACGTGAAGTATAACCTTACTTCAACTTACATAAGAGTTGTTACCGCAAACCAATACACGGTTGTTGCAGGCTGCTTAAATCTACCGGGCAGCCATACACGTGGCTACAAGGTTACGCAAGCAGCGAGCCCCCCCCTCCCCCCCCCTAGCAGAGTGCTGACAAACTGTTAGCCACTTCCGGGCGCAGCCAAGCGCCACTGAAGATCCATGAAGCAGAACGTTGATGAAAGGGTTCTCACCTCCCACACCAGCCTCACAGCAGAAGGATGTCACACGCCTTCCCCGCACTCTGCCACAGCAGCCTAGACTTCTGACTATATAAGTCAGTGCGCTACTGGACTCCAGCAGTCATTCGTATTTCTTCTCTAGAGTAAACCCTGAGCACACCTTAGTGCTGGGGCCTCCAGCAAACCTAGAGTCTTCAGTAGTCATCGCGGCTACTCCCTGTAACGACAACAGTCTTCGACACCCATCGAATATGATTATACCTTGCTACTTTAACTTTTTTTGTCTCTTCCAGACACCTGCAATTAGACAGCTTTACTTAAGTTGTTAAATATTCAGTTTTCTATTACACTTTCCCTCTAGCCTAGGACCAGGTCGCCTACACCTGGCTAATGTAGTTTACCTTCAGTACTCAATCTGCTTGGTAGGAGATAGCACGAGCCATTGTGTTTATTAAGTCCTCAATAAATGCAGCTTTGTTCTCTATCCTAACACTTTTATATATGGAGAATAACCTATTTCGCCCGATAGGAATAAGTTGCACCGTGCACTACCGACAGAAACTGGGTACTTTTGTAAATCCGAAAAAGTTTGACTGAGGTCCCACTTCTCAGGACCTCCGGTCTGGTAACAAACCTATTAGACGGCCGCCTGTTGCTTCCTACTACCCCAAGCACCCAGGTGCTGGACGTAAGGAAAAGTGGAGCCACAACCACTAGGAATACCTCCCATCAAGGAGAGACAGCAAGCCTAGGTTATATCACCTACCCGAGCACCTAGGTGTTGGAGGCGGTATTGGTATGGGTATTGCGGCCTTGCCTTGCCTGGATATCACATCCCGTAGTAGTATTGGTGGCACACACGGTTCAACATCTCTGATCTGCCCGCTAACGTGGGGGATCAATGGAGACTCTTACCGAGCTTGTGCCACGAATCAGCTACTGGACCTACACTATTATAGGGAATAGTTTCTCGTCCGGAGTGTACAACATATCTTGTTCAGCGGCTAACCAAACTCTATGACTTATAAGATAAGGCACGGCCGACGTCGTAGGGAACAAAATATTGCTCATCTAGCTGCTAAGCAACGAAATACCTTAGCCCCTCCTACGCAGGAAAGACAGGCGGAACGGAACCCCGCCGCCTCCCTGAGATTACAGGCAGTCTTGACTGTCCATGTGGTACAATGTATATATTTCCCACCATTCGTCCGAACCAGTTCCGACTACCATCCTGTGTTGAGGGGTCTAGTATACAGGACTGAAGCTAGGTACGGACTAGCCAATCCTAGATTCTGGGGTCAAGAGCCAGTGGCCTGGAACTTGGAGTATGGTGTGAGACAACTAAGTACAACATAATCTAACCCAAGGACTGTAGCACCAGCTTCGCTCGGCCATCAGCAAAACCCACGTTACTAACCAATCGAAGACCTTCAGAGTAAGTCAGGTAAACTAACACTTCCCGTCAGTTACCAATAACCGCACACTTGGTCTAATGCAATAAACCTCAACGATCGTACCATACAGTCAGTAACCAGGCACGCTCAAGTGATTTTCTGGTGCCCATGTGGCGTCAGACTATTAACTGTACACAGCGAACGGCCGAACTAGACCAACATGGACCCGGAGAACTAAAGGTCAAGCCAGAGAAACCAAACGAACTTCGGGGAGTCCAAGAAACACCCCGTGGCACCCAAAGCCATTAACATGTCATATTCTAGGATATACCTACTGTGCCAAGACATTCCATTATGTATGCCTACGATGGCCTGACGAGGCCTATGAAAGGG
This sequence comes from Dryococelus australis, assembly GCA_029891345.1. Taxonomy (NCBI): domain Eukaryota; kingdom Metazoa; phylum Arthropoda; class Insecta; order Phasmatodea; family Phasmatidae; genus Dryococelus; species Dryococelus australis. The sequence goes on along the minus strand of CM056993.1, from coordinate 325,314,045 downwards.
ATGGACTATCAGTGCTAGAGGTGCAGACGAAAGCATACCTCTCACTTTGGCCGATCAAAACCGTCCTGTATTTATATACACCTGGGGACGGTACCAGACCATCCAGCAACCAGGAGAGACAATGACGTCTAGATTACGGATTTCGCAGGCAGACCCCATGAGGATCCGGTAGCCTTTACACAAAAGTGTGAAAGGGAGTTTAGGGAGATGAACCTACAGGCCAAACAATGGGCAGATAGGGCCCAGTTAGATTTAAAAGACCTGGCCTTAACATGGTGGGAACGATACTGCAAGTTCCTGACCGATTGGAAACAATTCAGCAATAGGCTCGCTGCTGAATTCACTGGCGAGGTGTTAGCTCGACTAACTACGCAATTTTATAGCCAGACCCAGGTACCCTACTCTGAAGTCGAAATATTCATACGTCGTAAGGAACAAATGTTTCAACGCGTGTTCCCCGGAGTCCACAAAGCTACAGCCATCCGATCAATTAGCCGAACGTTGCTGCCTTTCCTAAGGAACGCCCTCCTCACAGTTAAACCCACAACCCTGGATGTGCTGGTCGATCATGCACGAGAAGCAGAGCAAAACTTTGCGGCACAAGCAAGTCTCGAAAAACCTGTATCTGCAAAAGTCCCGGAGATACGAGCTCCACCAGTTGCATCACTCAAGAATGCACCAGCTCCACCTACCCGTATGGTGTTCGTACCAAAATGCTGATTCTACCCAGAGAACCACTGGAATAAGAACTGTCCCCAAAAACCAGAGGGGTCCGCCATTCCACCCAACAAGGTCAATCGAATGCCAGCAACCATACCATCAAGACAGACTGAAAAACCGACCCACAATATCAAGACAGACTGAAAAACCGACCCACGATATCAAGATGGGAAACGCCGCTGCCGGGGTGCGAAGTGGGCCACCATCACCGGACCACAAGGACCCATCATCCAGGGTATAAATTAGGAACCATCAGTCGTCATAGCCCCACATAGAAATCGAGATAAATGGAAACAAAGTGCTGGCGCTACTTGATTCAGCCGCAACTGTGAACTTCATCCGAAGCAACCTCCTGACTACAGAACAAAGAGCGGATATGCTGCCCCAAATGAAAATAGTGCGAATGGCCTAGCACGACACTACTTTACAAGTTGACGGCCAAATTACTTTTAACGGTAAATCTGCACCGTCTCTTGGCGTCAACTGAATTCATAGTATCACCTAAAATTTCCAAAGCAGTGATACTAGGTTGCCCATGGCTCTGGCAACAAAGCATCAAGGACCATGGGCAACGCCGCGTGTACATGGGCGACAAGGATAGGATAACTGTAAACTGGGACTACGGTCCAGACAACATTGTACTTATGCCTATCGATCCCGCCCAAATTAATCACGAGCTTGGTGAGACGGAATTTAGCATGCTACACCTAGTATTAAACAAACATGCTAGTGCATTTGGACAAGGAGGACTGTTACATCAGAATAGGTTGATACAACATGATATCTGGATGACAACGAATGTCCCCGTATACAACCAACCCTGCCGGGTGTCAGCACGCCGCCGTGACTTAACAATGGAACAACGGATCGACATGAAGGACCAGGGGATTGAGGAACCCTCAAATTCACCTTATAATTCCCACGTGGTCCTCGTCCCGAAGAAAGATGGAAAACTTAGATTCTGTGTTAATTATAAGAGTCTAAACAAAGCAACACACCCTATCGCCTCCCCAGCTATCGACCTAACTCATACCCTGCATGACATTGGCAAAGCTAAGATCTTTAGTACCCTGGATATGGAGTCTGGGTACTGCCAGATTGCAGTTCACCCGGAGAGCCGCAAGTACACAGCATTCACTACACCCGAGGGTGAAACCCTCCAATTCAGATTAATGCCATTTGGGTTGAAGAATGCCCCTGCCACTTTCCAACGCCTCATGTCCACAGAGGTACTGACCAGTTACATTGGAGAGTTCTGTTTCGCATACCTCAATGATGTAATCATCTACTCAAATAGCTGGGAGGAGCATCTCGAACACATACAGCAAGTTACTGAACGCCTGGAACTCCATGGAATGACTTACAAGCTGTCAAGGAGCTATATCAGCAAGTCAGCCATGGACTATTAAGGACATGTCGTTTTACCTGAAGGGAACTTCCCACAACAGAATTTGATTTGTGCCATCGAAGAAGCAGACAAACCAACAAACGACAACTACGACGGTACCTGGGTTTGTACAACTGGCTACGTGGCTTCGTACCAAACATTGCACAACACATGGCACCACTTCATCTGCTGCTCGAGGAGGACACCCGTTGGCGATGGTGACCGGAGCAGCGACAAGCTTTTAACAATCTGAAGGCCAGCATCGCGAACATCAGGCAACTCCACTGTCCGCAAGGAGACCAACCGTTAATCCTGCAAACAGACGCATGTCAAAGTGGTCTAGGTGCAGTATTATATCAACAAGACGAGAACAGCCATCCTAATATGACAGCGTATGCCTCAACCTGGCTTAACACCACGGAGCAGTGATCACATTAACAAACAGGAATGTCTGGCCATTATCTGGAGAGTGAAGAAATATCGCTACTATCTCTAAGGACAACACTTCATTCTGCAGACAGACTCAAAAGCCCTCCAATGGCTGCATGAGTCAAGGAATGCAAAAGCCAAACTCGGACGGTGGGATACGTTTCTCACCGAATTCAAATTCAAAGTTAACACTGCCCAGGTAAAACAAACTACCTGCCAGATGCACTGTCTCACCTACCTACATTGAAGGAAAAAATTGAGGAGGAAAGGAGGTCCTCTCCCCAGATCAAAAGAAGTCCAGAAGAACAAATCCGTCTCCTCCAGTTACAAATCACCCGTCACCAGATTACATTGAGCCAACAGGAGAACCCCGACATAGGCCGCCTATTATGGGAACAGTCCCAACGCTTTGAACTATGGGATAACATTGTGTGGACGCATAGCGGTCAACCCAATACGCCCTGGAAGATCTGGGTTCTGCAGCAGTTGTGCACCGATATATTCCGGCACCACCACAACCACTCTTAAGCTGGGAACCCAGATACAAGGGAGATCCTGCTGGACATCAAGGTCCGATACAACTGGGACGGGATAAGCTGCGACGTTCGACAGTACGTAAGTAACTATGTTACGTGCTGTAGTGGCAAAGCCTACCCTGTTCCACCTCCTACAGCACGATCAAGGAGACCCAAGATGGCGTGGACGCACATAGCCGCCGACCTCATGGGACTCTACCCACGCAGTACAAAGGGGAACCGCTACCTGCTGGTAGTAACCGATCAGTTTCCAAGGTGGGTCGAGGCCTTCCCTCTACCTAGCCAAGAAACCACCCCAGTCGTACGAAAGATAGAAACTGAGATATTTGCACGATTGAGATATCCGAAGGCTATTTTAACTTACTTATTACTTTTTTTTCTAGGAGCTGGAGATATGCCAATTGTCAAAACTTTGAGGGAAAAATATGTGACACTTGTAGCTGAGGAAAGATTTGCCACTGTTAAAGCAGAAGTGGCCGGAAAATTTGTAACTGTGTTGGCAGACGAGACCACAGACAAGAGAGGAGAGGAAAGTGTTTTTTTTTGTTGTACTTTTCCGTCTCATTAAACCAGCTGCAAATGAAAAATTTTTTTTGGCTAGCGTTCACTTTTTAGAAACTGCCAAATCTACACTTTGTTCTAAAGGTGTGCTAGATTCGTTAATAAAGTATGATGTTAGCTATGATTCTGTACTTGCGTTCGTCAGTGATGGAGCTCGTTATATGTCCAAGTGTTGTGAGTGTCTGAAAGTAATTTTCGGTGATGATGAAGAAGTGTTGCATGTGCAGTATTGGGCACATAAGCTCTACATTGTTGGAGACACTTGGCCAAAAATTTTGGTTGAACTTAACACCGCAGTTGTCAAGTTAAAGGCAGTATTTCAAAACACTAGTAGGAAACGCAAACACATGTACACCCAGTTTCTGATGGAAAAATATCCAAATGGCACCAAGAAAATTATCCAGTTTCCTGTGCCTGTACTCACTTGGTAGAACAACTGTTTCAAGTCTGTGTTGTATGTGTCCGAGTATCTGACTGATATAATCAAATTTTTCAATTGAAGTGAAATGCAAAACACACCAAATGCAGGGGTTGAACACTTCAGTGCTATCTCCCTCCCCCCACCCCTGCCCTCCCCCAAAAAAAAATTCGAGCTGTTTTTGTTCAGGAGCATACTGCGCAGCTGATGAGTCTTATTGACTTTCTAGAGGGGTCTTCATATCCAACAAGCCACAGCCTTCACAGTAAGATTCTACATGTGAAAGGATGTTTTGTGGTAGCAGCTTCAGGACTTTACGAACCTGAAACCCCTTCCTTAATAGAAGAGCTGGGAAACATAGTCCTTCAGACTGAAGTAAAACTGACACTCCAGTGCACTGCGCCACTGTCCATGGACAAACTACAAGAACAAATGTCTACAGATCCTTGTCGAAAAACATTTGCAGTGGTGGATAACCTGTTTAACCCATCAAGTGTTGTCCTCAACGATGTGAACAGCAGCCTGGTCACATAGTTTCAAACTCTTCCAGGAACGAAATGCAGTAACTTGACATCACCTGACATTGCTCATAGTTACACAAGATTTAAAGAGATTGTGAAAACAGAGACTGAAAAGAAACAGCCTGATGATGTACAGGTTCTTCTTTCTATGAAACATGACTTTCCTGCTTTTGTATGTGCTGCGTTTAAAGCTGTTTGGCTGCCCTGCTCAAATGTTGACAGCGAGAGATGCTTTTCGTCTTACAGTACTGTTGTGACAGACAGACTAACTGGAGGAAAACATAGAAATAATGACAATGTTTTCCTTTGACTAATCTAGATAATGTACATACATTTCTACATAGAAATAGTCCTAGTTATATTCTTTATTCTAACACACCATTGAAATTCTAGGTTTATGTTAGGTGAATGTGGTAAGTTGTGTCCATTTGTGTCAGTGACAGAAACAATCCTCTGTACATGCTTTCAAGTGAATTATGTAGTGTTTGTGTGACTAACAGTGACTAAAACATTCATGTACAGTACATAATGGGAACGCTACCAAAATAACCACACGTATTGTAAGGTAAGTTGGTAATCGAAAACTGATGCATTTTCAAATATAATACCAGTAGATTTTTTTCACAACTTTTCATGTTTTTTCTACCACTTTTCAACGTTTCACCATTTTTCTGTATTTTTATTTACCAAAAAGTTCATGTCTCTAACGATATGACATTGTACATGCCAGGTCAACCACTCCAAACAACAGAACGACCCGAACCTAAAACTAATAAACAGTGTCTGAATAAAAATTGTAATCGTAGGGTTAGAATTTAACATGACAAGAATTGTTAAAATAGGTTAGAAAAGAAAATGGCAGAAACCTTGATCAGAAAGTGTACATGTAATTAATCTTAAGAAGTTAACATAATTGTCAACATAAATAGTTCACTTGAGTAGAGTTTAGAATAACTAGGTTACAATTGTAGTGTAGGGACCTCACTTAAAGAACCATCAAACAAAGCGCAATGACCACCCAATTTTTATTAGGTGGCACATTTAATAATCAATCCTTTGGTCCGCACAGGCTTCGAATGTCGCACTCTTGGGGGAATTGGGAATAAATGAAAATTGCTAATAGTCTACCGTAGAAAGGCAGCAAGGATAAGTAATTAAGTTTGTCCTCATTTCCTAGAGTGAGTTTTCTTATGTGTTTTGTAAACACCCAGTTATGTTATGGTAATTATAAGTGCTTCACACTGAGACAGGAGCGAGGACTAACCTCTGTTATAAAGAACGGTTATAGGAGGTATTCAAGGTTTAAAAGATCCCACCACTCTCCCAGTGGGCCATTAGCTAAGGAAAATCGGATCAATCCCAATCAGTATAAGTAATTGATAAAAACGTATTGCGCAGATAGGGTTTAAGATTATGTAAATGACAAAATGTTAAGTTACATTCTGTCATATAAGTTTCATTCTAAAGATGGTGGTCTATAGGGTGTAAGCAACCGATGGTAAATAAATTGTATTAGGGTAAACTTGTGTTAGGATTAGGATGCGAGTATGGCTTGTAGGAAATGATAAGATATACCAGTATGTGTTAGGATTAGGAAACCGCTATGGTTTATGCAGTAAGAAGTGTTGTTTTTCACAAGGAAATATGTACATGAAGTGACCATGGAAGGAATAAAACTCTAATAAGGTGTAGTAGTAGAAACCAATAACTGGCATGTAAATTTTTTTTGCATAATTTTGATACCTTTATTTTTTTTTCCAGTAAGTAATTCATGTGTAATCAACCAAGCGTACTTTTATGTTAATCAACTGGTACTTCCTTTAATCCTTTAGAAGTGCCAAATTAAAACATGTTAAAAAGGTGTAACTCAACCTATTTGAACTTGTTAAATGCAAAGAGAAATTGTGAAATAATAGATGTAATCTGCTGTACAGGTTTATCCACATAAACAGTAAGGATTATAAAGTAACTTGACGTAAACTTTTAATGACTCGTACATTGCTTGCTTTCAAGAGAGATTAGTTATGCGTGAGCAGCGAAAGGCCACACATCCTTCATGTTGCTATACAACATACAGGCTCCAAGGCAGCCGCTTAAGTTTTCTTTTCACTCTAAACATTAGTTTCTTTTTCCTTTCTTCCGTATGGTGGGGGGCACTGAATCCCAGTGTCGAGTTGTGTCAACTTGTACATAAACTTTTTTTTTCCTTTTTCAGCAAAATGTTAAAATTAATATTGTAAAAGGAAAGAACTCCCTTGCAATTAGGAGAGTGTGGACTTCCACTACTTTGTCTGATGTGTTGGGCAGGTGGCGCGGGCTGTCGTCATGCGCCTTCCCAAGATGGCTGCTCTCCTGCACGTGCTCCTTCCTTGTCATTACAATGGCAGTGGCTCCTTGCTTTGTGTGCTTTTCCCGTTGACCATGCGGCGCACTTCCCGGCATCTTTAGGCATCTGGGAGGTGTCGAAATGCTGCTGTTGTAACGTCCACATTGTTCCCTCGTTGCGGGTAGTGGGAAAAAATTGGCGGGAAAACTTCTCGTGGGAAAGGAAAATCTTAGATAATTTTGGTGGAAAATATTGCAACTTTTAGAATTCAGGATTGGTGTACTGGAAGGATTTCGCCACTAAGTTGGGAAACATTTGATGGCATGGTGTGGGGTGTTACTAGGTTGTTGAGGTTTTGAGGAGCGGTAAAATAATTTATAAAGAAAAAGGGGTTTGGAAATGTAATATTACCCAGGACGCCAGGCATCACTCAGCAAACAATGCAGTGATGATGTTTGAGAACTGACTCTTTTCAGGTTTGTGTGCAGACGACCAAAGGTGGCAATCCTTCCGATGTGCTTCTCAGATGTTCCTCAAATAAATTCCATATTTAATTTTGTGCTAAGAGGCTGACTATTGGGGCTTACCACACGCCCATAACTGCTTTATTGCCATTTAACACATTTACAACTTGAAGACGTAAACACTTTCGTGTGAAGGTGAAGGCCCGCGCTCTGAAATGTCTGAACGCAAACTGAATAAAAACACGTGAGACAATCAACATTGTTTTACTGGGTTTATTATGAACGTCTTTCTACGAGAATAACTTTACATAAGTGCCGGGCTTGGGCCTGCTGTCGGAGGTTATACAGTACAAAAATGGTGCGAAGATAGACAATGAATTACGGTGAGAAACTTACACTTCCCCAGGTGATGCAAGCACTGGGGAAGGTAAGAGATGGAGTTCTGGGCAGCTAAACCAAAAGGCTCTGAAAAGAATTAAACTACTGCAATTACTATGACTGGTGAAGCAAAGGTAATGGCCACCACGGTGTGCGCAAACTGCAGATACAGTTATACATGCCCAATCTCTCAAGATGCTTAGCGGTAACTCAAATTGCAACATGGTGCGCACGCCGGTGTTGGTGGGCAGGTGGGCAGGCCATGTGGATCTACTTTCTACACAACACATTGCATTAAAACTCTATTGCACTCACCTTGCTTGCCGATAACAATACATAAAAATACCATGCACAAAATAACCATGATACACTATAAAAACAAGGAATGAAATTATGTGAGGATGAAAACAGGTGGGAATTAATATTACACCAAAACATAAATAATCACATGCATTGGCCCTTGGGCATTAAGGCCATTTGTGAGAGCATTTAAGGTGTTCCCACATGACACCGCCCTTGCCTTTCGAACCAGTACTGGAAATATCGTACACGAATACTATTTACATGTATTCATGCGCTGCGTAGCGCACGTGGCTGCTTGGCCACTCTGCACTTGCTCACACTGCACTAACTTGCATTGCACACTACTGCCCTGTACTCGTACTAGTATGATGTGTTCCACTTGCGTAGTTCGTGCATCACATGAACTGCACCGGTGCACCTGCAAACTCAGTAGAGTGCTGATCTCTACTGCGCTGAAAGCTAGAGATGGCAGGCAAACTGTCTAGGAGGGCCGTTGTCGGCGTCAGACTTAATAAGAAAAATTGCAAATTATGATGTAGCGGTTCGGGATGGGTTAAAATAGGTCCAAAATTTCCCAAAACATCTATTACTACCACCCCTTAGTAACAACCCTATTGCTGGAAACTACGAGGGGTAATATCAGTGGGTTTCTAATGTACCTAAAATACTGTGCAACTCGTTTTTATGTTGCAAATTATACAGCATTTAAATTTATTGAACTATACACCAGCAAAGTATTTATAATATCCCCATAAACATAAATACATGCTATTTTCTGTGTGTATGCAATTATTAATTTTAACGAGTTTTAATACAATACCCTTTCAGTCCAAGACACATCAGTCTTGAATGTTATGTACATTAATTTCATTTGAATTACAAATATGTAAATGCCAAGTAGAAAAAATAAGTTAAGTGTGTGCATGTACACACAATATATGCATGCATGCACATGCGTGTGTTTGACTCCTCCTCCACTTCCTCCTCTAAAATCCACTCATGCACTACAGAAACCAATAGATATGAAGGTCACTGTAATAAATCTTGTTACATTACATTAACTTATGTTAAATAGTAAGACTATGCAACAAGCACACCCACAGACACAGTGCAGTAGACCCTGGCTCATTAACAACCCATTTTTGACAAGGGGGGGGGGGGGGGGGACATAATTATATAGCAATGAGATACTCAAATATTAAAACTGATGGCCCTTCATGCAAGTAATCTATATTTCCCAAGTTCGGGAATGAATGTTAGCTAAACTAAAGAAAAATAAATGTTTCTGGGTTATTTTTGTTTGGCGAATTAAAAATCCAAACCTTTTAATTTCTACAATAAGGCTTTAAGCAAAACCAAGTATAATAAAATAAAATTAAATGCACACAATTTTTTTAAAATGCCATCATATTCAGATGAGCATAAATAAATCATAATAAAATTGGAATTGGGGGAGGGGGGATCAAGAAAGTTCTTCTTTTTTTTAGCAAATAATTCCCATAAACAAGGTATGTTATGTTCACATGCATTCTGATGTATGAATTTGCAGTTAAAAGAAAGAGGTGTTTAATAAATTAAGGAAACAATCAAATTTAATATTTTAAAATGTATTTTAATAATACAACTTAATGAATTAACTAAAATAGGTTATACATATTTTTCGTTGCAATTCAAATAAAATATAAAAAAAGTCTGAACTTATTGTAATAAATGGAACACACTCATGGCAAAGCTGTAACACTTGTACATTGTGTTTAAAGGATAGCACAGGGTCTAGCATGTCATGTCTGTGACTGTACCTGTAAAGAGGTTCAGATTCACACCTAATGCTGTAAGTCCTTCCGAGATGGATGCAAGAATGTAGAGGAAAACACGAGGCTCCAGTGTCGATAAAAAGCTCATGTGGTCCTGAGCCAGGCACTCCAACAACACGTAGTATGTTTGAGACAGTTTTGGGTAGTCCTGCAAGCATATATTATATTGAAACAAAATATATATTCATCCAAATAGTAAAAACATGGTAAACTTTACAACTAAATTGAAATGTGCCCACTCAAAGAATACAGCTATCAATCATAAATTAATACTAAATTATAATAATATTAACTATCTTTTTTAAATTTAGCCTATTAGATTTTATTTCAACATGTACCTAGCTGCCAGGCGACTTGACCCACTTTATACATTGATTGGGCCCCTGCCGGTAAGTGAATTTGCTCTACCCAGTGGCAACCCCACGTGAGACAGGTCTGCACAATAAAAGCTAGCTCTTGCCGTGACATAGCTTTAAACTGTTTCCAAGAGCATTACGCGTCAAGGAGTTCTAGATTTTTCGTGGCGCCCAACGTGGGGCATAAGTAACTTTGCAAAATGAGTAGTGAAGCATAACTATAGTCCATTCCTGATTGGAAGAGACTTATGAAAATCAACCTTTGAAAAAACACTCTAGGCATATCATGTCAACCTGTTTTTTCAATAACATGTATTCCACAAATATATAACACTGTGGTTAACTTTAGAGTACTGTATTATCGAATAAAGGAAACTTTACCTTAACATCTTCTATAACTTGTAATATTTATTTCTCTTTAAATACAAATTAACAACAGCGAGAGCAGCGATGTGTTGACAATGGCAACGGCCGGTAAGAAATAGTTCACACTAAAAATATTATTTTAACCTAGTTTTTTAGTATACTATTTGCAAATTAAACGGTGCCTATTGAAATATTTAAGTAGCCCCGATGGCAACATATCTCATTTTTACAGTTTAAAATAACAGCGGAAAATATCGTGAGTATGCAGTAATGATACAGTGTTGTTTTATCGAGTGAGAAAGCAACTGTCGGCTGAGCGAGGCATGTCGCTATCTCTCTTTGTCTCTATGCACACTCGGGAAGTTTCACTTCGCTAGTAAGCAAGAATATCATTCATCTTTTCAATTGTAGCATATTTCATACTTATTACAGCAAAATATTGATTTTTTGAATTTGTAATTTACAACTGAAAAGAGATTTTAATGTTTGAATACTTATTTTAATATATTTAGATATGATGGCAGGGCAGAAATAAAGTGAAGTTGGCAAATGCGAGGAGCCATGACATGGCGTGTTTCTTTTTTACCAAACAAAGCGTAAATTATACTTACTCCGAAAAATACTTCAAATTACCACATCACGTTTGTAGACGTGTTTCTTAAACCTACCTAAGCAAGTTACAATGTTGTGATAAATCTGTAATAAATATACTGTTACGGTGTGTTTCATTAACTGCTGTGTGTGAAATAGTGAGGCGTAGCTGCATGGTGATCGTTACGCTGGATCTGTGTGTGCGTGATTTGAAATATTTGATGTTAACTATTTATACGTTTTAAATGTGACCTGTTTTTATGACAAAGTTATTTATTTACATTCACGTCTGTTTATTTATCACAACATTGTAACTGGGTGTTTGAAACACAGTCTTATAATGTGATTTACCACCAATCCCAACTAAATAACTAAGCCCACCCCCAATAAATTTCAATAAATCTAATACAAAGTAAGTAGCAACACATATAAATATGAATGGAATACAAGTTACGGTACTCTTATGTGTGTGCATGTTCACTGCTATATTTTAAGTTCGTATGACAAAAAATGAGCGACACGAGTTGCGTACTTGATTTTAGTGCGTCTTTTTCGTTGGACTGGTTACTCCTTTGTTAGTCGAACTGAGGCCATCGTTTTAAAGAAATAACCCAACACATATCAATAACAAAAAGTTAAATACTATAGTTTATTACCCCGCAGTTGTAACAGTGTTTAAACACAGTCGCTGCAAAATATATTTGTGAATTACGTGTAATGTGCTATGACGTGGAAAACAAATATGTTAATGTAACAAAACCATAAGAACCATTGTCAATTCAGGCATTTTTAAAACGTCATAAAGCTGACCTACCTAATGTCAGAGGCCTAGACTGTGAATATTCGTACGGAATTGTTTTTGAAATATGACAGAATTCTTTGAAAATCTGTAAACAATAAACAACACATTTTACAGGTATAAAAGTAAAAGTCACATTTCAATGTTTATGTTTAGGTGCAGCGAAAGTATAAAAACACATGTACACACACAAAGTCATATAAACATTGATTTTGACAGTGGCTATATGGCAGTCAAATGATGGCAATGTTTGTTTAAATTTGGCGGAAGGATACGAAACGGGGCCTACAAGTAGATATTTAGCAGGGCTCCGAGAAAGTTGCTTCCAGTGGGTAATGGACTATAGGCCGGCATGACCCATGAGAACAAGAGACTAGCTGTATGTTGAGAACTAACCCATTACAGGACTTGAGGTTAGTCTTGAGGACTAGGGTTAGTCTATCGCTGTGAAGTGTGTCGTCGCGCAGCAGAATACCACCCCAGTAACCCTTGGCATAAGGTTACCCAGACAACTACCTGCGGCGCCAGCAAGCCACAGTTACCCAAGTTGCAGGGTGACTACATAAAGACACAATCGCTTTCACCCTTGAATGTGAAAAAGAATTCAAGGAGCATGAGGAACCAAATAAACATTGGGTGACACGTGCCTACAAGCAATTATGGGGAATTTATAACAGAATGGGTCCAATTATGTTTGCATCTTTCTACACAATTTTCCAGGGAAGAAGTAGTTGCCCACCTCGATAAGCAGTTACAAGGTCGAACTCAGCACGCCGAGGAAGAGGGAGAAATATTTATCTGGCGGAAAGTCTAGATGTACAGGAGAATAAACCCGTAAGAAACCGAGGAAAGTTGCCTGCGTAATATTCCTTGCATGCTGCTAACAATATTACATTATCTCCTCCAAATCCCAAAGCCTCATCTGATTGAGGAATTAGTAGAACGAGCGTAAGGGTGTGAAGGGAATTTTAAAGAGCAGGACGAGCTAGACTGCAGACAGGCTATGCAGCCCCCCCCCCCCACCCAATTATCTTCCTGCAGCCCCTGCTGTGAACCACTAGCCTCCTTATTGCCCTGCTGCACAGACAAAGAAGAGCGGGGAAAAGAAAGAACAGCAAGGTCGTTTTCCCACAACCCCCCTCCCAAACTGTTTGTAAATGCTGGGACTTCCAGAAGCAGCACTTTAGGGGGGGGGGGGGGGGGGGCAAACAAGTGGAGCGCAGGTAAGGGTAAACTACAAAGTCATATGACTCCCACAGCACCAAGCGGGAAAATAAAACAACCCCCCCATTCTGGCTGGAAAAGCCACAACCAGGGTGCCGACTGACGACAGAGAGGATATGACACCCTCCCTCCGACTGTGATCAATCAAGGCCCTATCAAACACCTTTAGCTGCTCCAGCTTTGATTGACCAAGGGGCAGATACATCCTTTCCCATGAGAAGACCCGGAACACAAAGCCCAAACTCAGGAGTCTTGAAGAAGTCAATGACCTGGAAGAGCGAGATGATGACCCAGACACCACGCTCACAGCCGCCAAGCCGCCTCCATTGCTGAGACAAGAGGAAGGCTATGAGCCCCACCCGGTGAGCCACCAAGTTACACCGGTGTGGGTTGACTTTCCCATGAGTCGAGGCATAGCATTGGTGAAAACCTGCCCTCGATGCCCAGCAGCTTCCTGCGTTGCGCCTCAGATGTTGCCGGTAACGACAGAGATATCGTTGTGCCCCGAGTCCATCCAGGAACCAGAGGAAACACCCTGGGCCGACAAGGTAGAGGAGCATGAAGACAGACTACCTCGATCGGCCACTTCAAAAATACCGATCCTGGAGGACCCAGTCAGCCTGCTGAATCCAATGCTGGACGATGCCGCAGTCCCGTAGAGATACCACCAGCGGTGACTAAGGGACAGAGGAGTCCGAAAAACCTATCCCTCCGATGGCCAGCAGAAGTGCCGAGGAGGTTGAGGCCACACCTCAGCTTACACCCTCTGCGACGTCCAGTATAGATGAAGTGGCCGCTCACAAGGTCTTGGCGCCAAGGCCAGCCCAGTGGTTCTACTCCCGGAACGAGACAATGAGCGCAGCAGCACCAGCTGCACCAAGGGCACAGATGAACCTGCCTCCGACGGCCACCCTGGGTCCGACGTTGAATGACGCCGGAAACCATGTCCAGCCGAAGTGCCGAGGAGGTTGAGACAACTCTGGAGGCAACGCCTCAGCTCGCACCTCCCTGCCGCGTCCAGTCTGAACAACGTGGCCACTCAACAGGTCCTGGTGCTCGGAGGCAGAACAACCCAGCTGGAGAGACATCTTGGCGCCCGGAGGTGCCAAGACCAACCCAGCGAATCAACTCCCGGAACAAGAGGATGAGACAAGCATCTCAGCCGGAGATGCGTCAGAACACCCTAAACCTCTGCCTCTACCAGCTGTCCAGCAGCCGCCCCTCTAGGAGAGGGCTGATGATATTCCCCCGGTGCCTGGTGGTCCCCAACTGACCACTGCAGAGGATGAGAACTCCACACCAGTAAGTCAGACGTGAAGACAGCAACCAGCACATGCCTGCCATGTTACTCCCCAGCTTGGCCTGTATAGGGAATCAACATGGAGGCCTACGACAAGGCTAACGTTAGTGCTGTGACGATCCAGATCGGTGAGTGCCGATAATGCAGATAAATTGCTGTACTGGAGCATCGGCCAATATCCGATACAACGATTTAAACATAGCTGATAAAAATGCAAATTAATAATGTAAAGATTCATGTACCACACCCACATATTCTCCAAAATTAGCTCTGCCAAAAGTAGAGTGCGCACATCTGACACGGTGACGATCGGCGCACGAGACATGGCAACAGTGTGTCTGGCATGACTCACCAACATAGGTGGTCAGATGTCTGGTGTGGTCACGCACAGAGCCACGTGTTGTTATCAGCAAATAGGAGGTGTCATTACGAGTCTGTAATCTTGTAATCTACCATAGTTTATTTCAGTGTGGTGATGTAAAAGTAATAACATGGTTAAGATAAAATGTCTTTCGTGTGGAATTATTTAAAAATTGTGGAATCTGATAATTCCAAAGCTTAATGCGCAATTTGTAGTGCAGTATGATCAAGAGGTGGTAAAACTACACGAGGTTTCAACACCTCTAAAAAAACATCTCGAGAGAGATCACAAGATAAATATAATTCAGGTAAGTCATATAGTGTTGAATATCATTGGTGTTTTAGATATTTTTTGCAACTTTACTGCACTGTGCACACGTAACGGCGAGCTGCAAGCTGACAAAGATGCGATAGAAATGCAGTGCAACATGCTAATAACATTGATAGTAACATTGTTTGTACCCATGAAATGAAACGGATCATGTTTTTTTCTATTCCCTATCATAAAAGTTATTTTAATTATTAAGTGTTTGTTTTCCAAATAGAGTAAAATACTACGAGTTATGAGCAAACACTGCATGTGTGATTACAAAAACTTAGGCTATTGTAAATTCAGCTTTTCATGTTCTCACATTGCATATATACCGTAGTCATGTAAAAAGTTTACCACATGTCAAATTGAACTGTAAACTTTGGAAGAAAAAAAAAAAAAAAAAATTAATGGCTATATGTCTTGTAAGAAAAGTATGCTAATTAAAACAAGATACTCGGGGAGTTTTTTGTGCATTTATCTATGCACTGAAAAATACGTTAATTGCAATATATTTCAACCAAAAACGTAGTTAGTGTAAGAAA